>CM056587.1:10395666-10930666 GCA_029721435.1 Gymnothorax reevesii | reverse complement strand
ACTAAGGATATTGTATTTATCTTTGTGGGAATTGGCTTTTTGTCGAACAGGAAATAAAATTTTTCCTAATTATCAAGCAAACATTAATTTGTTCACGTCCGAAGACTAATCGGTAGAATTGACAGCCAATTTGCTTTTCAGGGCATTGTTGTACATTGTATCATATGGGCCAGTTATCAGACATTTTCCTCTCCATGTTAACGATCACATTAAACAGGAATATTCCTTTTAAAGATTCTGAATTTGTTTCGCACCAATTTTCCGTTGACCTAGGGTTTTATAAGCCGGAAAGAACGTTTCCCTTTTTTAAATGTATTCTGTTTTAACAAGGCAGAACAGAGAGGAAATGCGCACCAGAGCTGGAGAGTCGCTGACCGTGGTAAAATTATCAATGTTAAAAAGGGCAGCCACATAAATGTAGGCACTGTGCAATAATAATCAATTTCTTATTGAATTGTCAGTGCTTCAGCGTGAAAATTTGGATTATCTAGTTATTTGTATTTCCGCTATCCTCACTATATCACCATTAAGTATACGTTGTCAATGTAGCTCATCGCCAATCTCTTTGTCATCTCTTAATAATATTTTAATATGCTTATATATTTGTCTTGATTATTCCGTAAATTGATTTTTTGATTATAATCAGGGATCTTGAACAGAAACAGGTTAAAAGCAATTATGCATTTAAGGGTAAGAGGCTGATGGCACGTCACTGAAAATCCCGTAGCCACAGCGCAACCGTTGGGGGGATCTTGGGGTTAAAGAGGTTTTATGCAGTGGCTCCCAAACTAGGTTCTGGAGGCCTCTTTGTATGCCTGTTTTTGTTCCAATCTCAATTGCAATTAAATTAGTTTAACAAGCAATTAATTTTTCTAACCAGAAGCTTTTCATACTAAATTAATGAAAATCTTGAGCATATTACATCAGAAATGGCGTTATACGAGATGCTCCCTTACATTTCTGTGGATATGTAGAGGTTATTGGGCTATACAGCGTTGCAAGTATCCACTTACACTTACAATTACAAATAATCTCTGATCAAATTGGGACTGATCTGAATCAATTGGCTGCTGCGATTGGCCACTAATCATTGCCAACTGATAAAGGATAAAAAAATGTAATTAATGCAAATTAAAAATTATTCAATGCAAAACAATTTGACTGACAATTACAGGTCTTGCCATGACTCATGGTTTAAAAATTTGGACGAATATTCCTTTCTGCCAGGTATTCAGAAGAAACTATATTGTACGTATATCTATCCATATTTCTGATCGCAAAACTGTCACAGTCCATGCCCCTAATGATGAGTTTCAATAAAAGAAAAAAGTAATAAACATTTATGATATCAAACAATATTTAAAATAGCAAACATGGCATCATTTTCAAAATAACTTCAACCACAGATAAGTGTATTGTGGCCCCCAGTAGATTCCAAGGTCATACCACGCCATTCATGTAACTGGGCAAACAATTCATTCTCCTTGCCAACCCAATTGCCCAATGTGTCATGCGGCATTTAATGAATAACATACCAGAATATTCATACAGCGTCAGGCTGGGGCGTATACTCTGTCAGCTTTACATTCCATGTATTTACAAAAATCAAGTGCATTTCACAAAGTATCTACATAATTAAAGAAAAGTGTAACTCATGTTGATTCCATTGAAAGCCTAGTTCCCTTTTTGTGAGTTTGAAACCATATTCCTGCAATCTTGCTTTTGATAAAAAAAAAAAACCCTGACAAAAGATCAGCTAGTTTGCCACAAGAGACACGACAACATGGTAATAAGCCAAGTGAATACATTGCATTTTGAGGAAAAGTTGTAGAAGTAATGGTGGAGTCAACAAAATTTCTAAAAAAAAAAAATAAGGCACACTCTCACATATCGTCATACAGTCATAATGGCTGACAAACCATCTGCGATGCTACCACTGAAGGAATAAAAGGTCTACCTATTCAGTCAAAACAAAACAAAGAAAAGAGTTTCCATACTTCAATGTTAGTTTTCTCATAACAAGACCATGGTTTACATTTAAATGGCTCTAAATTTACCGTAGCTATGACTGTATCGAGACCGCCCGATATTTGTATGCAAATTTTGTAAATAAGCCTACCTCTCCCTTCATGCATTTGCATACATGTATATAACATCCACCATAATAAGCAAATAAATCTCAACAAACTGCCTCTGAAATCTGAAGGAAATTATTATGATTAAAAAAAATAAATTTTATGAAGGAAATAAGGTATCTCGAAAATAAATTTCAACAGTCGTATTATTTCAGTCAAGTAAATTAAGTTCACCATTAATATTCAATGCTTTAGAATACGGTTCGGTGCGGAAAATTGCATCCAAAACTCAAGCAAAACTTACCCTTCAGCATCAAAATAATAATATATACTTTTTATTAGCATGTATCCTGATATATCCTGAAATGTTCTGGCTCCTTGGATACACCCCTCTAAATGTAAAAATGCATCATTAATCCACATCACAAAATTGACTTTTGACCTGTTTTCTTTAAATGATCAATATCCATGCTGGGAGAACTCGCTGTGTCTGCTCGATGCAGTATGTGCCATATGGTGTAAAGACCAGGTGCCCTGTTTCTGGCAGCAGCTTGCAAGCGAGCGCATTCACAGAACCGGCATCATCTGGTCCTTACCTCTGACGTTACCACCACCTCTCCTGAGCCCTGGTATGGTGGCACTGGCCTGTTTTACCTCTCTTATGACACTGCCCAGCGGGATTAGGGATTACCATGGCCAGAGATGAGGCTGGTAATAGTGCCTGGGCAAATCTTGCAGTGTGAATAGAGTCTGCACTATTATATATATTCAGTATTCACTGAGCCATTAACTCAGGGCTGCCAGTTCTCTTAAATGTGTTAACAGGCAGTAGGGAGAATTGTGTAGATAGACGCTGTTTCATGGCTGTCTGTGGGGGTCTCTCCATAGGCTGACTGAACTTTATCCTTTCTGTGTAAATGCGAGAGTCTCTCCCATGCAGGGATTGCGGCCATGTGTGTAAGAAAGACCCGGGGTCTTCAAGCCTCAAGCAAACATGAGGGTCAGGTCATGTGATATCTGTAAATCCAGCATTATACCTGCCCTGACAATGGCGGCGTTATTACTCCTTTTGACTGTTTGCCAAAATACCATGCTAAAGGTTGAAGGGTCTTAACCCAGTCTAGTAAGGGCAAGGGCCTGATGATGACAATGGCAGCCTCTCCCCGGTGGAGAATTTAAAGTGCAAAATTCTCCCTTTTTCATTGTTATGCAAACGAGGGGGGCCTCCAGACGCCCATTTTGTTCCACACATAATACATGTAAGCGCAAGGCCCTGAGCGTGTTTTAATTCATTCTCTCCGATGTGCCACCAGCCATCCAGCCGGCCTCATGTCTTGATTTAGCTGGATTAAGAAGGAACAGCTACCTGCCTCATAAAGAGTTAAATGTCGACAGGGTGAGAAGACAGCCACCAGGGATCATTACAGCCTCTTTTTAGTCTGGGGTACATATTCCAATTCAGGATCCACTCTCAGCCATTGTGTCGGCCCATCAATTATTAAGAGCCCAGAATTAACCAACTCGGTAATAACTAGGAGAAAACCAACTATTAGCAATGCATTAATCATGGAATACTAACTAATTAGTCTGCAAAATTAAAATTCAATAGACATAAACCCATTTATGAATCATTAACATATGACCGAGAAGCCAAGACAACACTATGCAAATTTTGGTATCCATTATAATTTTAATCAGTACCTGAAAGTCATTTTTTCTGTGGCTACAATTAGATTCAGAATGGGCTAATAGTACATTGGCCTTAATGTGCTCAATTTATGTCCAGAACCTCACTCTTGGTAATGCATTAAACTGCAAGGGATTCACAATATATAGACCAATCAGTGTATAATATGGCTTGTGCCAATTCTTTGTTTCCTCTCTTTACATATAAGTAAGAGGAATTTCCTCATGATGTAGAGGTTTAACAGTCCAGGGAGCTGCATTATCTTTGATTTCATTCATTGCATGCAGTGAAGGCAACTTGCAGAGCAGATACTCATGACTGGAAGTGAATGGAAAATTGTCAGACTTAGTATTTAAGTCAAAAAGTACCAATATTAAAATAATGAGCATAAAAAGTGCTACTTATTGTTTGATATCACCAATAAAAACATAAAGCGAGCACAATAATTCATTTGTCGGAGAGATTTTTTAAAAATTTAGTTTAACATGCATCTTACATGCTGAAGGAGAGATTGAAGGCAAAAAGTCTTCAAAAACAAGCAAGAGAGGAAAAAAGCGCCATTACAGGCCTGGCAGTGCATGACAAGGGAAGATATCCCGTGTCTGGAGATGTGCATGCGTTACGAACTTCAAGCAGTCATTGCATATGAAGAATATGCAAGCACATGTTAAAGATGACTACATTATTGTACATTACATTACACTGTCCAGTATTTTTGATGTGCCTGAATATGGGGAGGGAGCAGTTACTGTATGTATAAAAGGAGCTGCCATTTCTGAGCAGTTTGTTTCATATGGATGAAAATGCCCTGAATTTACAGCTGACAGTCTGGACTACGACCTCATAGTCGTTATTTCATCTCAAACTCAAAGTGAAAGAACACAGAACCAAAATTGAAATGTGTCTCAAGTCAAATGAATTCTGGTGCACACCCTATATACATCAATGTGGTATGGTACAGTAATCGGTAGCACTGTTGCCGCACACCAAGGAGGTTATAGGCTTGCATCTAGCCTGGTGCCTTTGTATGGCCTTTCTACAGTATGTGAAGTTTGCATGTTTGCATGTGTTAAGCGTGGGTTTCCTACAGGAACTCCAGTTTCCTTTCACAGCCCCAAAACATGCATGTAAGGCTAACTGAAGACTCTTCCTTGCCTGCAAGCATGAGTGCGTGAGTGAATTCTGTGTGCACCCTGCGACAGATTGGTGAGCCGTTCTGGGTGCGTCTTTGCCTTTCGCCCATATTCGGCAGGGATGGGCTCCAGCTCCCCGCGACCCTAATGAGGAAGAAGCGATTTGCATAATGGATGGATGAACATACAAGTATAGCATGCACTACCTATGACCGGGCAATTAAATACAATAACTGATGGCAATTACCATTCTATTATAAGCACAACCATTGATTCAGGCCTGTCCAGGAAAGGCAATCAAAGAATGCAAAGCTTTCAAAAGTGCCATTCTGAGAGTATTTCTTGACAGCGGTGCAAAAGATGCTGCTATTTGCAGCATTTTTTTTATCCCCACATCATCCACACGAGCCATTACAAAACCTTACTTCAGCAGGCAAAAGTGCTAACAGTAGATGAATTAAAGGTTACCAACAATATATGATGAATGTCACAGAAAAACAAATTATGGCGAGAAAAGACTAATGAAGACTTTCGCGGGAAGCCAGAGGGCAGTCAATAATTAGAGGTGCACTATTCACTGTCTTCTTTCTGTGTGCTGAGCAATTTCTTTCACAAAGTTTTAATTGCAGGTTTGATTATTGTATAATGTATAACTTCGAATATGCTTTGACAGCCAATAGAGTACACAAGAAACAGATTCTGTGAATTCATAAATAACTGGCTTATGTTGTAGTGTGGAAGTTATTCTCCATAATGACAAGGAAAGTTTTATGCAATTACTAATTCCTTGCTGAGCAGTAGTCCTACTTTCTTCAGTCTCAATTAATTGTAAATTTAGACACCTATATATTTTGTGTCTTGATGAAACGTGCACTTTTACAGCACCACTCGTTTCTGCATATTGTGAGGAATATCATTTATTTGCAAGTTGGGTAAAATAATGGTGCAGGAAGACATCAAAGATTGCAGTTTTTATTAAATAATTTTTTCTGTGTTGGATCAGAATGTCACTCCCAGAAAGTCTCCAAACGTGCCTTACAAAACCTTTGACACATGCGATCGTACAGGAGTGCTCAAAGTTTGCATTGGAAGCAGTGTGTGTACAGTGTGTCCTTTGTGGAGCATTAGATAGAGGACATAGGTATTTTCTTGCAGAAAACAGCAAAAAAATCGTCTTTCCGTCGTTGCTGTTTTGGTGGCTGTTTAAATGCCCCGTGGCTCGGTTGTATCGCTGTCAGAAACATGCGTCACATTCGTGCACCAGGCCCGTCAGGTCTGGGTTTTCCTCCCTCCTGCTAACCTCCTGCGTCATTCCTTCGGCGCTGGTTCTTTCGCCGCAATCGCCCGAGGACACGCCGGAAACCTTGCGTCACGGAACATTTCTCTAGCGCCGGCCTGGAAGGTGTCCCGACTGAGTGCTGGGCAGACAACAAACCGAGTCTGGCCATCCTGCTATAGAATCTGTCCCCTCCGAACACTCCAGTCTGGTCAAAGGCCCGGTCGTGAAACGCTGCCAGAAAAATGCGCCGTTCACTTCAAGTCCCCTGCTGTGTGAAGTTTTTTTGTTTTGCTGTCTTTCCACTCTTCTAAACTCGTCAGTATAGCTGTCTGACAGAACAGGGTGAATAAAGGTTAAGGAATGGGGGGAAAAAAAACTTCTTTTTTTGGTTTAATGTTCTTGATTAAGCGCCTCAGAAAAGCAAGATTCAAAGCAAGGGCCCGCTTGCCTAATTAACACTTTGAAAGATAAAAGCAGTTTATTAAATCAATCAGGATGATGGTTGTTTGTGAATCCCACCAGATAACGTAATTTGCATATTAAGTTTGCAGTTTGAACCTACATAGGAGCGTCTTTTAAGAACACGGCCAGCCTAAATGTAAATATTTTCAGGAGTACGGTGAATGATTTAGTTTTATCCCATTAATGGCCATCCTTCAGCATTTCTAATTTGTAAGATAACAAACACATAGCTAAGAAATTGTAAAGTAAGGGCAAATTAATAAACATAAATGGATGGCCAAACAATTCGAGGAAAAAAGAAATGGTGGACATGTGATTTTGCCCTCCAAATACTCTGATTGAAACATTCAAGCAAGCAAAATGGGTCTTGAGTTTATGTCTAAGTGAATACAAAATTAAAGATGGTCTGAATGAACATCAGGCATGTCCTTGAATTGGCAGCCCCTTTGTACACTAAATGTTCTATGGGCACTGCCAACATGCAGCTCACAGCAGTGAGGGTATGTTTGGTGACATATCTGCCAGATAAATGCCAGGTTATTAACAGTCCTGCTGTAACTGTTGCCGATGAATTATGAAAGCGTGGCATCATCCGGCAGCGAACCCTGCTAGAATATAAAACAATGAACATTTCAAAGGAGTGCGCCATATATTTGTAAGCTCTGCCTTGGGAGGTCAGAATATTTAGCTGATTCCTTAACCCAACCCTATGTTCAATATTTCTGGACATACCAGATACTCCCTGGTTTAAAAAAAAAGATTGAGCAAAGCTGTATCATTTGAATAATGCCTATCATGTACAGTTATGGATTTTGAATATAATGAAAAGCAAGTAATTTAATTTCACCACTGTAATTTAACTACATGCTTTCCAATTGACTGTCCTGTTTCGTATTTATTGTCTTGGAAATCTACATAATACACTTTGGGGGTGGACTTGCTTCAGTCTGTAATGCACTTAAGTATGTCTTTCACAAACTGTCCAAACATTAATCCCACAGATCTACTGAGACAGTGCACTAGCTGTAAGGCAGTGAACGCTGTAAAATTGCACCACAAAAATTATAGAATGCACCATGAACCTACTCACTGGCCATAAACATTATACATGTTATTTTACATTAATGTTTGAATATAAAATAGGAAACTGATTGTCATGGAATTTTTGTGGAATCTGGATGCTGTATAATCTCTAGCATCGTAAGACAGATGTCATTAATCATATTATACCATCTATTCTTATTTCTTATATTGATATTGTTTTTCTCTCATCTGTTTTGCTTTCTGACAGAATATTTGACTTGAAAGATATTGCCAATCTGATTTCACCCTGAGAACATTATTCCATCAATAGCTGTTTTTATATCATCAAACTAGAAGGATGCATTATGGATGGGGCCTGGAACTGTATACGGAATCACAAAGAGCTATAACACTGGATGTGCAGCCTGTACTAATTGGCTGTGTAGGGCAGGGACTATGTTTTGACTGGCTGTGCAGCATGTGCACGATGTGCTGATTGACTGTGTAGGATAGGTGCCCTCTTCAGATTGGCTGCACAGGGTAGGCACTACGTTCTGAGCGGCTATGCTGGGAAGGCGCTTTATTCCGACTAGTTGAACACAGAAGGAAAAGGCACTATGTTCTGGTTGGCTGTGCTGGATGGGCATTTTGTTCTTGTTGCCTGTGCCGTATAGGACTCACCCAGTGTTCTGTTTGGGTGCAACGGGTAGGCCAAAAGTTCTGTCTGGCTGTGCAAGATAATCTCTATGGGCTGTAATTTCTTGGCGCAGCGCAGGGTGGTGCAGCGTGGCGCAGCCCAGGCAGTGGTAATTTCGTGCGGTGCAACACCGTGCGCAGCCGTTTTGGCAGTTTGGTGGACGGGCGTCTGCCGAGATGGGTGTGGCGACATAGCCGGGGGAAGAGTCACATATTCATCATAACGCAGTGTCAATTTCGTAGCAAAAGGCTCCACCGAAAGTGTGCAGGGAGCTTGCCAGCTCCAACCTGGTTTACTTTCTGTGCAGGGGTAATTTGGCTGACCGGTGCACGGTGCGCACGCGTCACCGAAACCTCACAGGCAGGTTTCCAGAATATCAGACACATTTCAATGCAATAAATAATTACAGCAACCACTATTTAATGTAACTATCTGAATCAGGACAAAAATTATCGTATCTATATCGATTGTCCAGATGTCAGATCAAAGGCCGTTGGCACTCGTAATGGAAACTCAACCTGGCTTTATCAACGCAGCTGAATCTGTGATGCAAACTAACGACTTCACAGCTTTCTCAGCCAATCACAAAGTGCATCAGGTAGTGCGTGTATATATATCAGTGGCGGTTCTAGACTTGGGAATTGGGAGGGCGCAGACACGTCCCTTTATGATAATTAGTCTTGGCTAGTCCTCAATCATCTTCCTTTACTGATGCGTTTTCCAATTATCGTCATTGGCAACTGAAGACACGGTTTCTCTCCATATGTGATGAAACAGCGATGAAGTCATGAGCTTAATTCAGCACAGTGGCGAAACCTGAATTGGAAATTGTGACAAAACATCCGTTTATAACAGTAATTAGTCCTGACCTGTTCTCGATCATTTTCATGATTAACAAAAGGTTCACTCCGAGAGCACTCCACACTTAACAGGTGCTGCTTGATCTCCCCGATCACCTAAGAAGACAATCATTCATCTGGATGCTTATTTGCTGTATTTAAATCAATTTCTTATTCAAATTTGCATACCTGTTGACTCTCGCACAAATAGCTTGAGCAGCACGCTGCCTATTTAACTGCCAAGTGCCACTTTTTTTTTAATCAACCCACGCAATACTGAGAGTAAAAGGCGATATTTCATTGGAACACCGACCTGATTAATCAGCGCAAAGCACTGGCCTATTAATAAGTACATTTTTTTTCTGTACTGAATTTCGCCCCAGATTTCATCGCTGTTCGATTGCATATGGAGAGAAACCGTGTCTTTAGTTGCCAATTATGATAATTGGAAAACGCGTCAGTAAAGGAAAATGATTGAGAACTACCCAGGACTAATTGTCATAAAGGGACGTGTCTGCGCCCACCCCCCAATTCTCGGGTCCAGAACCGCCACTGATATATGGAAATTATGCTCAGTAAATTCACTTGGACACTGGACACAAAACAAATTTTTCGCACCACTGATTATATTCAAAGCCAATGGAAAGACGTGTTGACTTTGAATGTAATCTGTCATTTGAAAATTGCAAAGTAATCAAAAATATTTGCCCACTTATCCAGACAGCTGTACACCAGTTGGGATGTTTCAGAAAGGGGTGCCAGTGACTGCCATCAGAATTTACCCCAAGAGCAGAGGCGAAGTATTTAGCCTGGATCAGGTTTCAGATGGCCATATCACAACCCCCCCCCACCACCACCACCTAAAATACAAATACGAATGTATGTTGTATCTTCACTTTATTTCAGAGTGAAATGGGTCAACGCATTTTAACCTTCAGCTCATATTAACTGAGCTGCTGTTTGCCGTAATGAATGTATAGCAGTCACAAGTACACTTATTAGAAATGATAAGCCATGTAGCTCACTCCAGATAAGATATCTATGAGTGAGTAAAGAGTGTAAATCAACAACATCGGCATACATGCAGATTAATACAATATCGCCACAGAAAGAGCAGGTCGATCTTCTCCACTCCTCACCGTCTGTCAGGCTGAGGGAAGTTTGTCATCAAAGACACACGCTGCACCTGACTGGCTTCGCATTGCTGGCGCCTTTAAAAATTAAAGGACATTTGGGAATAATTAACCTGGAGAAGAGAGGAGAATCCAACCACTTTCCAACTGGCTCCACAAATTAAAGCAATGCCAGGTTTTCAGTAGCTTAACCATAAGAGCTACATCCATTTTATTATTCAAAAGCAGGAAGATCCAATCAATATGTCACCAGTTGATTTTCCGCACATTTTCAGCATAGGTTTGACAAATGCAAAAATATGACTCCCGTGAAGGAAGTACTACAGAGATCACAGCTAAAAAAAAAGAAAAACAAACAAAAAAAATACATCCTTTACATAAATTTATACAAACACAATAGAATTATGTAATGTTTTATTGAAAAATGAAATTACAATCAATTTCATGGAAGGCCCAAGCTTGACAGCTATATCTCTTGAAATGGCTTATGCTTTCAATTTTCAGACACTACTTTTTCAAGCCTCTAAGAAGACTTTGCTTGTTTGCTCTTAGCTCTGGGATAAGCATGGGAATGGCATTGCCCCAACTCATCCATTTTTTTACTCCAAAAACTTAGCAAACAGCTCTTTTTTGGAACCGTGGTCAGCTCTAACATAAGCCAGCTTTATGCTTTTCTCCTGTTTTGCTGGTGCGAGGAAAAAAAAATCAAAATAAAAAAAAAAACACTCACTGGTTGCCTCCCTTCTGGGAGGACGAGTCTCTGTCAAAATGGCTGACTTTTCAAGATTTCTGTTATGCAGGTTTCCCAGTCAGGGCGAGTAAAATGATGGTCGGGAGTGCCGCACATTTGCAGCAAATGAAGGTGAAGATTTAAAGCCTGTTCAGTCACATTTGAATTGGAAATTATTTTCAGAAACAATTTTAAAAATAGTTTTAACCCTCGTCCAACCAAGGGTTTTTCTACTACAACCCCGACTGATTATTTCAAAATTAAGCGATAAACATCATCTTGTTTGGTAGCAGTGCACAGCTACAGGTGTCCTCTCTTCAAATCAAGTACAAATAAAACACATTTCAACATTATGACATCACAGTGACGTCATAACTAACACCATATTAGGAGAAAACATAAAAATGACAAAAATCCATGTTTTTTTAATACATATTTTCATTTGTTTTAGCTGAAAATAAGTAACTTTCTGAAACCTCTAGAACTACTGATACTACAATTAATATTTTAGTATTATTATTAAATTATGATGTCATAAATAACTCATTTTGGGAAAAACACACACAAAAGGAAAACAAATATTTTTTGGAACATTTTTCACATTTTCTTTACTTTGTTTTTCCGTATGATAGAACAAGGCTTATAATATCAGTAATATGTCTGGTACATATATTCTCTTTCAAAGCAAGAATTAAACATTACAAGCTTCAGCACTTTGAAGTCACAATGACGTCATTATACACTGTAAAAAAAAAAAAAAGTTGTCTCAACTGAAAAAAGTTAGTGTTCAGGCTGCCTTAAAATTTTAAGCTCATTGAACTTGAGATGACAAGTTGAGGTAATATTCAACTTTTAATCTTAAATTCATTTAACTTGAAATTTTAAAGCACCCTGGACACTAACTTTTTTCAGTTGAGACAACTTTTTTTTTTACATTGTAGATGTCATATCTGAAAAAATTACAAAAACACACTTGCATAAAAGGTTTTTCTTACAGTTATGAGAACAACGTTATGAACAATTCTATGAAGTGGTATAATAATAACCCAGATATCAAAATTCAAGACTTTTTGGAGTGCTCTCGGAGTGAACCTTCCCAGTTCTCAGTCATTTTCATAATTAACAAAAGGTTCACCCCGAGAACACTCCACACTTAAGAGGCGCTGCTTGTTCTCTCCGATTAAGTAAGATGGCGATCATTCATCTGGACGCGTATTTGCTGTATTTAAATCAACGTTATTCAAAATTGCAAACCAGTCGACCCTCACGCAAGTAGCCCATCTCTGTACTGAATTTAGCCCATGATTTCATAGCTGTTAGATTGCATATGGAGAGAAACCTTGTCTTCAGTCGCCAGTTACGATAATTGGAAAATGCGTCAATAAAGGAAAATGATTGAGAACTAGCCAGGACTAATTCTTGTCCTAAAGGACATGTCTGTGTCTCCCCCCGTTCCCAGTTCTATCTGCGCCACTGGAGGTACCCTCGTTGTTTTTCCATGAAAATGAGCGCAAAGGATGAATTAACAATTACCAGAAGCATTAGATCATATCTGTTAACATTTTGTGGGGGTGGTAACCACCCCCTCCCTTGGTTGGACCAGGGTTAAAGTAATAATTTTAGAAAAAACTGCGACCCAAAAGTCTAGGAATGGATATTTAGTTGAGATATATTAAAAGATTAAAAAACATATCAGCTGAGTTTCTGTTGTATTCTTGAGTGTCACTTTCTTGCACTTCCAGCTCTATTACCACGGGCTATACGAATTACCAGATCACCATTCCAGAAATGGAAAATATGAGACTTTAAGAAACTTTGACAGGTTAAGTAGCTACTTGAAGGAGATTCTCCAAAGCTGCTGTTCGCTGCAGCTACCCATTATCCCCAGTGAGCAGGCCAGTTGTTGCCTGGGAGTTGAATTCCTGACCAAATGGCTCTCAGAGGATTGATCATGTTGTGAGCCCAAGTCCCATTGGAATGCATCTTCCACCGTAGTATCATGCATTGATACTGTGGTCAAATGTCTGCACTGGGACATCTCTAAACTATACTTATGTACTTTGCTACCCCAGACGCACAGGAATCCTGCACCAACCTCACTGAAAACATTGCTTCATCTCTCAAAATCAGTTTTATTGTATAAATATTTACTCCATATTCACTGAAGTTTCTATGAAATGAAATGATGGTATTAACCACTGAGAGAGTTCCGTGGAAATTCAAAACAGTGAGAATATTGTAAAATATTTTAAATTACAAAGCTGCTTTGGTGTCACCAGCTCAGGTATTGTTCATTACTGATGAAAGAAAAACAGTTGCTTTGGTCATAATTGCCAGTTTGTGGGGGTCTACCATCCAAGTGACTTTTCACGCTTGGAAACACCCTGTGTCACCCTATGACTACACAACCTAACACATGCTTCATCTCAGCAGTGCTTGGACTCACATCACTGGTGAAGAGGGCCAATTAAGGAATGGAGAGACTAATGGCACACATAGACACACACACACACACACATACACACCAGGTCTCACACGCACATACACATGCACGCATGTATGTACACTCGCGCACTCAGACGCTTTCACACACACACACATGCCAGCAAAAATGTTGTTCATGGAAAGGAAAAATCCCACTTGCCATGTTTCCATCTGTTGCCAAGCAAATTTTAAGCAAACTTTTGAAATGTCTTGAAAAAGGAAATGCGATTAAGTGTGTTTCCGTCAACTGGTTTGGAGCGAATAAACAAACCCCTGTGAAGCGTGGGTTCATCAGAAGTTGGTGATGTAGGTTTTCTTACGCATGGCTATAATGAACGAATTAGACGAAGAGGAGGTTGTGAATCTGAAAGAGCCAATCAGTCACCCGAGTTAAATATTTGCGAAGACAGAACTTGTTCGACAAAGGTGTTTCCATCTTCCATTTCACTCATTAACCTTTTTTTTTTTTTTAATGGCAAAAACCAACACAAGTGAGCGCAAAAACTTTTACCAAAATTGAGGACGTTTTTTTTAAATTTGTTGTTTTCATCGACCTGTGATTAATGCTGATATTTCAAAATGCACATGAAAATAACAATGGAAACATTGCTATTGGCCAGAAAAATATATCCATCCTCATATACCTGGTCAGTGTTATGGGGAAAGGGACCAAGCACTCACTGGGCAAGACAAAGGAATGCTCTCTTGTCAAGTCGCCATTTTATTGTAAGGCTGGAATCATTTAGTATTATTTACTTAGAAGGGAGGGGCATCCTGTCTTTCATTCAAATTAGGCCAGTGTTTTCATTGGCTGCTGAAAAGTACAGATCTGTTGCACGGCTCTACTCTGCACTTCCCAATGGGAGGAGTAGGTGAAGCGATTAACTTTTTTTGTTTTAGGGGCTTGACCATGTTCCTGGAATGAACAAACAGTCATCACTACTGCCTAAAAACAAACTGACACCATTACTGCCCCAACACAAACAAACAGACATCACCAATTCTCAAACAAAGAAAAATAGACTGGTAAACACAGACAAACAGTCATCACCACTGCCCAAACAGAGACGCAGAAAGCACAACTGCCAAAACACACACAGACCGTAGCATAGTGGGCTCCTGCCAGTTACGCTTCTACAAACATACTTGTCAGTCATTATATATTTATTTGTGTACCAAGGCCATGGTCCTCAGAAATGCAAATTGGTTCATTCGAAATGCATTTTTATTCTATTTGAAATAATATATCAGATTAATTCAGATGTATATTTTTACTGTTCTTTCTCGGTGATGGCCCCAACGGTACCGGGACTCTTTGTTCTTTTATTTATGATCTGCGCCTATACTGCTTAAGGTCTTAAGATGAATTATTTCCTTTTCAAAATTAAATTTATTAACAAAATTAATACAGAAAATCAAGCACTCCATTGTGAATTTTGTATCAGCCGTAGTGTAACAGATGAAAATTTGTTAGTAAACCCGAAACAAGTTTATGCGAAACATTTCCCACTGAGTAAAGAACAGTGGGGAAAAAAATTAATAAATGGTTTATAATTAAATTTGTGTTTCACTTTTCCCCTCTCAATGCTCAATGAAACACATGAATTTATGGACACTCACCACTGCAAGGTCTTCACATCCTGTTCCTGGAAGCTTCCTGGTGGTAGGAACTATTTCTGCGATGCTTGTGGATTATCCAACAGTGTGAGTAAAAAAAAAACAAATGCCCAAAATGCATTCATAAGTCTATGCATAATCATTTTCTTTTCTTTCATTTGCACAAAGAACTGTCTGTGTGTGTGTACGTGCGCGCGGGTGTGTGTGTGCGCTCTCGCACACGTTTCCTCATAGGAAACATCAAACTGCTTTGAAAGAAGGATAATTTGGAGTACTCCAGGCTGTTCCTGATGCATGAAATGAATGTTACTGTTTTGTATTGATAACCAGCAGGTTCCAATGCGCCTTAAACCAACATTCTAACTCCATCTGCAATGCCTGCGATACTTCTCCACTTGTTTTCATCATGAAATGCGGGGAAGTTTCAGACTCACAACAGTGTTTCCCTTTGATTTATGCGTTACTTTTCAGTATAATGCAGTGCACCAGCACCAGTGCTCTGCATCCCTTGGTTCTCACTTGCCTTGTCATTTCTTGAATTTCATTTTGAACAGAAACAATGTAACAACGATTCAAATAAATATATTTAGGAATTTATGTGCGAGGATGTAATATAATTGAGATTTTTCCTCAATATATGAATAAATTTGATGTTGTGTTTCAAATACAAAATTCAATACATCAGTTTAGGATTGTCATAGTGAGATAATCTATGATATTGTGGCACGATATCTATTTTATAAATAATATATATAATATAGATATATATATATATATATATATACAGTTCTATTTTCAGCATTCAGTATTACTGCAAAATTTATCTTAGACATTTTTTTCTTTTTTGAGGTGGTAAAATAGAAACAATTAAAGCATACCCATTTCTTGAGCCTCAATGTGTGACTGCAATTCATTTCTAAGCTTCCTGCAGCGTCGTCATTACCCGTGGCCAATAACAACACTGATTTCCTTTTTCATTTTTGCCATCTGCTGGCAAAGTCCATGTCCGAGCAGTTATTTGTCGAGCGCCACTATTGATCATGCTATCTATTGCAGTCAGTTGAAGGTCGAGTTATGGTCAATATGAATTGACCATCTATGAATAAACTTGCCATCAATAAGTTGAGTGGCTTCAAAAATTAAGGTGGACCAGCAATCAGATCAATTCTATAAGTAAATGGTACAAAAGCTGAAGAGAAATGCACTGCATTTAAAATTGTATATAATCCAGCATTCTGAAATAGAGTATGACACAATACAATAAATCTAAAAACATAAATGTATATTTTGAGTTGTGCGCTCATCAAAATAGTGAAAAGTTGTGCACTAGATGTCTAAGGACAGATACTGGACAGGAGATGGATTTAAGTTTGAGATATCTGAGCTACTATTACAAAAGCATCTACACAGGTCATTCCAGCATTTGTTTGTTTCAAAGAGACTAACCCGGCAACATTTTTGATGTACATCTCCAAAGCACAACCCAATCAAATGGGGCAAATAGTTTATGAGCCAAATGCAGATGTGTCAGTCACAAAAAAGGCAAAAATACATTGAACAAAAGTATAAACGCCCCATGTCAAATTTTTGAGCTTTTATTAACAAAAAACCTGAACCGGGATTCGTCTGTGAATAGCACTCTTCTCCAGCGTGCCAAGGGCCATCGAACGTGTGCGTTTGCCCATGCGAGTTAGTTTCGACGTCGGACAGCGGTGAGATCCAGACCACAGTGAGGACGCCCAGCGTGCAAGTTGGCTTCTCGCAGGCGGTTACGGACTGTCTGTGGTGTGATGCGTCTGTTGTGCAGACCAACGGTCTCATCCGCTGTGCGTGTCTCTGATCTGAGCCGATCCCGCGGGTGGACAAGCCGGGTGTAGTGATCTTATGCTGGTGTGGTCACACGTGGCTGATGTGGATGAGGTCGATTTGCAGTACTGCCCGTCTGTCAGAAACAAACTCTCAAATGGCCTATCGTCCAATAGTTAACATTCAGCTGCACAGCGACCGCTCTGCTGAACATCCCTGCGTCCAGCATGCCAATGGCATGCTCCTGCATCACCTGAGACATCGGAGGCATGATGACTTTTGACAAAATTTGACATTTTGGGGTGGCCTTTTATTGTCCCCAGTATAAGGAGTGTCTGGGTACTGCTCATCTTGTCTGATCACCGTCTGGAAATGCCACACCCATGTACTGAGTGAAATCACTGCATCACTGAGCAAATGCTCACTGACAGAGCGATGGATTAAATAATGGTGCACAAATCAAGAGAGATATCCCTATTGTACAAGTAAAAGTCAGCATATGCTCACTTAGAGTTGTTAACTCCATGTGGCATCGATATTTGACATGGGGCTTTATATTTTTGCTCAGCGTATGTAGAGTGGCAAGGAGAACTTTGCGAAAAAATTATGGAGAAGTTTTCCCCACCAAACGAAGCAGAGACAGACAGACATTTTGTAGGATAGCTGCAAACCATAAAATTACAACACTTAAAATTACCACATTTGAATAAATCCATATGAAACACTCAACAAAAGTGGAACATTGTTAGCTTCACAAAGCTGGCACTTATGACAGTGTTTCCAGTGCTGTTTATGTGGCGATTTTCCAATGATTTACTGTGTTTTAATGACTCCCCCCAGGAGCAAAAGCAAAATGCAACACTTTAGGAGTGTGAGGAGGGAAATGATGGGGAGTTTGTGTGCGGAGCGGAATGAAGAGAAGGATGTGTGCAGAGGCGTGTGTGTGGAGCGGAATGAAGAGAAGGATGTGTGCAGAGGCGTGTGTGTGGAGGGGAATGAAGAGAAGGATGTGTGCAGAGGCGTGTGTGTGGAGCGGAATGAAGAGAAGGACATGTGCAGAGGCGTGTGTGTGGAGCGAAATGAAGAGAAGGATGTGTGCAGAGGCGTGTGTGTGGAGCGGAATGAAGAGAAGGACGTGTGCAGAGGCGTGTGTGTGGAGCGGAATGAAGAGAAGGATGTGTGCAGGGGCGTGTGTGTGGAGCGGAATGAAGTGGAAGATGTGACTGGAGGAGAATGACAGGGAGGATGTGTGTGGAGCGGAATGAAGAGAAGGATGTGTGCACAGGGGTGTGTGTGGAGCGGAATGAAGAGAAGGACGTGTGCAGAGGCGTGTGTGTGGAGCGGAATGACGTGGAAGATGTGACTGGAGGAGAATGACAGGGAGGATGTGTGTGGAGCGGAATGAAGAGAAGGATGTGTGCAGAGGCGTGTGTGTGGAGCGGAATGAAGAGAAGGACTTGTGCTGAGGAGTGTGTGCGGAGGAGAATGAAGTGGAAGATATGACTGGAGGAGAATGACAGGGGGGATGTGTGTCAGGGGATCGAATAAAAATAAAAAATGAACGAATGCCTTATTCATGATGTCTTATCTATAATTATGCATAATGCAATAAATAATTACATCATAAATAATTGATCGTTTCAAAAATATAGTTTTTCAAAATTGAAATTATCATTTATTTGGTGAGCACTATTTTTATAATGACTATTGATGAAGTAGCTTTTCACGACATGTTTTTTTCTTTTTAAGCTTTTAACTTTTCACATAGAAAACTTAATTCCAAATCACACTCAGTACTTCATCGCAGCTCAGTCAATAAGCTGCTGTATCAACTTTCCACCTTAAATATATTGAACGCCGAAGCTGCAGTGGCAAATAAGGTGGTCAATGCAATTAAATTCTGAACCTGAGTGTATTGAACTTTCTGCAATTATACAAGGGTCATCTCTGGACAATATGTTGGCCATCTGGTAGCATCTGTGGTTTCTCCCACTAATAGAGTCCTGACTATGACTGCAGGCCATGACAGGGAGCTCAAAGCAGGTCACATGTTTTGTCTTTCAGCCATATTTAGGTCAAGCTTTCTGTTTTGGACACGTGAATGCTTAATGCACAGAGGCGGTAAAAATTGCCCACCCCCCCACCCCCCCGGACACAGGCACCCACCCCTGCATCAGATGTTAGGTGCTCTCCCAAACTAATGTTACACCTGCCTGTCTGATTTTATTCCCAGCTCCCGAGGGGGTAGTGGGGGGTGTATTTAGAGGTTATACGCATCATGTTTCAGTAGCTGCCAGCTAATGGTCCTCATGTTGGCCGAGATTCCCGTTGCTAACTAATCAGCATTCAGAGAAAAGCGGACAGAGCTGCCCTGCGTGTTCCCTGGAGATAATGAGAAGGGTAACTGGTGGCGAGAAGGCGCTGGAAGATTGAGTATAAAAACAAAATCACTCCTGAAAGATTATTGAGCGTACATATGAAACTATAGTGCACTTTTTATGAGTTTTTCCTTTGTATAAATCGCTCGATGGACAACACAGACTCTCGGCTCTCCATGCAGAAATCATACGCAAAAATAATCAACAACGACATCATGTAACTTAATGAATAAAGTTGCCTAATTTCATTGCAGTACATGCAGTTGAGTTAAATTAGATTACTTTCTCAATTAATCAAACACATTGAGTCTAAATGAAAAATGAAACTAATTGTTGAGAAAAAAAAAAAAAGGCAGCGCTTTGAAGTTCCCAGAATTGCCATCTGACTTATATATGTATGTCATAAATGCGTGATAAATATATGATATGCAGTTATGGCTTAAAATTGACATTATTGGTTTAATTCATCTGAATATAAGACATAATGGATGTCAAGGAAAGCATTGCTTCAGAGACTGATGCAATTATGAAGTTGAAAGCGTATCACTTATCTAACGGGGAGAAGGCAAGACCGCTCTCTCACGTCGAGGCCAATTTCGCATGGCTCGCGATTGTGCGCGCATATATTCGTGTCGCAGAAAATTTTTCCCAAACTGTTGCTTTGCCACTGCTTTTATTAACTTTATGGACTGCTGCCAACTTGGGAATGCCTGCAAGCAGGAAGTGATAACTCAATACAGAAATAATTATCAGCATTGGACGACACCAGCAAATCATTTGGGTTTGGAGTTTCGAGTGCATTTCTTCTTCACATACAGATAACTGCAGGCTAGGTGAAATTTTAGACAAAGTTAAATCCCACTGAGTAAAATGCTTCTGAAATACAGCGAGCACCGGAATTCATTGGACAGTGATATTTTTTTTTCTGGTTCTATACTCTTGCACTTTGAGTTTTTCGGAATTAAAGGAGGTGTGAAGTGCTGACTGTCAGGTTTTATGTGAGGATGTTTTAATCCATATTTGATGGACGAGTAAGAAATGACAGCATCTTTTGTATGTAGTCCCCCCCCCCCCTTATTTTTGGGGTGCATTAGAAAATATAGGACACTTTAACCTGATGTAGAATTAGAGGAATGACATGTTCTCATGTCCTTTATATGAAATAACGGTTTGAGGTCTGTGACAAGGAGACAACACCAGACGCTGTGTATTTCCCCTGCTTGCACTGTGCCAGGCCTGTGTTGCGGTTATTCTCAGTAAGTGGTTGTTTCTGAGACATTTTCCCTTCAGTCTCCTCTTCAGCTTGTATTATGGATTCAGATCCGAGGATCGACTCTTCCACTAGAATGTACATACCAAAAAAGTATCGTTGTCCAATGAATTATGGTGCTCGTTGATAACGTTCAGTTTTTGTGAGCTAATCACATGTATGTTAATGTTGCGGAGGGCCAAGGCACACTGTGCTTGGACAGATAACCAAATAAGATGTGACACTTTTTTCCGGGCAACGGGACTCGCGTCATTAATTTGATTCCCGTTTTACTCTTATAGACATTTTCATCATGTGGGGGCTGCAAGGTCTTACTTGCTGATCAATTTGATGACCTAATTGATAACAAATGTTAATTGACTCTGAAGTCGACTTTATGTGCTGCAGTCGACTGTATTTTAGCAGTTAGAACAGTAAAAAAACAGGAAGTGACCTTAAATTATTGGAATAATCATTGAGAAGGCCAAGACCAGCAGATACTATGACTTGGCATTTTTATTGCAGTTCTTTACAAGCCTGAAATCAATATACTTGCACAGTATCCAGAGATGTTTGCATATTTGAGATTAAGATTAATATTAAGATTAAGAACCTCGTGGGGCAATTTGTCCTCTGCATTTGACCCATCCGATATTTAGGAGAGGTGGGCAGCCACCCGGGGACCAACTGCGGAGCTGCAGCCAGTTCCTTGGTCAGGGGTACTGGTTTGAGTGTTCCTATGATGCATGTTTTTATGTGTGGGAGAAACTGGAGAACCTGGAGGAAACCCACACGAACACAGGGAGGACATGCTCCACACAGAAGGGTCCCAGGAATCGAACCCACGACCTTCTTGCTGTGAGGCGAGAAGTGCTGACCACTATGCCACCACGCCGCCCTGTAATTTGTTTGTAATTTGCTAACAGTACATTATAGTTCTTACAAACCAGGTTAAACACCACAAGACAACTGCTCAAGAATCTAACCTTATATGTATGAACTAACTACAACCACAATTCCGAAATAGTTGGGACAAAGGGTAATTGTGAATAAAATCCAACGACTTTCAGATCACGTGAGCCAAAATGTTATTAACAATAGAACATAGTTTCAACATTTGAAATGTTCCCTGAGACATTTTTCATTTTTATCTAAAAATTGTGGAATACTTTAAAAACAATGTTCCTCAACGTGAAATTGCAAAGTCTTTGAAGGTCTTGTTATCGACTGTGCATAACATCATCAAAAGACTCAGAGAAACTTGAAAAATCTCTGTGCGGAGGGGACAAGGCCGAAGACCGTTACTGGATGCCTGTGACCTTCTGGCCCTCAGAGGCCACTGCATCAGTCACATGATTCTGTCATTGACATTACTAAATGGGCCCAGGGATACTGCAAAAAAACCACTTTCTGTAAACACAGTCTGTCGTGCCATCGACAGATGCCACCTAAAACTCTATCATGCAAAAATGAAGCCATTCTTGAGCATGATCCAGAAGCGCCGCCGTGTTCTGTGGGCCAAGGCTCATTTAAAATGGACTGTAGCAAAGTAGCAACGTGTCCTGTGGTCAGATAAGTCCAAATTTGACATTCTTGTGGGAAATCATGGGCGTCGTGTCCTCCAGGCTAAAGAGGAGAAAGACCACCCTCCTGTTATCAGCGTTCAGTTCAAAAGCCAGCATCTCTGATGGTATAGGGATGCATTAGTACATATGGTGTGGACCACCTGCATATTTTAAAAAGCACCATGAGCGCTGAAAGGTATATAAAGGTTTTAGAGCAACATATGCTCCCCCCCAGACAACATCTATTCCAGGGAAGGCCTTGTGTATTTCAGCAGGACAGTGCTAAACCAGATATTGTAGCTATTACAACAGCATGGCTTCGTAGTAGAAGAGTCCGTGTGCTGAATTGGCCTGCCTGCAGTCCTGATCTTTCACCGATTGAGAACGTTTAGCGCATAATTAATGAAAAGTCCATCAAAGGAGACCCAAAACTCTCCAGCAGCTGGAAGCCTGTATTAAACAAGAGTGGGATGAAATTCCAATGGCTAAACTCAAGAAACTTGTCTCCTCAATGCCCAAAAACCTCCACTCAGTGTTAAAAAGAAGAGGGGATGCTACACCATGGTAAACAGGCCCCTGTCCCAATTTTTTTGAGACCATAAAATTTGAAATGAGCTCATTTTGTGGACAAAATTGTAAAAATTCTCAGTTTCAACATTTGCTATGTTATCTCTGTTCTGTTGGGAATAAAATACTGGCTGGTGTGATTTGAAAGTCATTGCGTTTTGATTTTATTCAAAATATACACTTGGTCCCAACTATTTCGGAATTGGGGTAGTAAACGAATAAGTCCCGCACACAGTCCTCTACGTTTGCAATACTTATTGAATATATACAACGTTTCGGTCGTAGACCTTCTTCAGGAATTGGGGTTGAAACAACATTTATACATGTCAAATAAAAATTTATATTTCATGACACTTTGTGATTTTGAGATAAAGGCTGTTAAAGTTGGGCTTTTCACTTCATGCGCAATAGCAATTTACTTCTTACAAGATTCCACTGAAACGAATAGGTTAATAACAAATACTTTATAGGTACATACAACCAACTACAGGAAAAAAAAGTACAAATGCATATGCATTTGCATACATATCAGATTTCAGTTGATGTTTATTCTCATCATGAATCATTTCTATGATTCTGTTCACAACACATTATTTTAGAGATCCACCACAACTTGTTTATTTTGAATTCACAATGTGCATCGCTCACATGAGGTTCTGTTTAATACATGTTTGAGAGAAATATTTGGTTCATTTTTTAAATCCTACTATTATGATTGAAACATAGCAGCTGAAATATTTACCGGAATCTTTTTAAAACTAAAGCTAAAAGAACAAACAAATAAATAAATAAATAATGGACTCGTGTACCATAAAAACCTCGCGAATATTCTGATTATCAGTCAGATTTTTCAGCTCAAAATCACTGCCAAAACCAATTAACGGGATTGCTGCCCACCAACAAATTAACTAGGGGACCCGTACAGCATGGAGCTCTGGCCGAACGAAAAGAAAAGACATTTGTTCTCTCGACACAAGGTTCTAGCGCTCTTTATTTCTGCTTAACTCCAAACTAAAACAGTATGGAGGACGGGAGAAACGGAGGGTGATGAAAGCTTGCGTGTGATTAAAAAGTACACGGAATTAGAGAGGGTCGGAATCCCCACTCCTGCTGCAAGCTGCATTCTGATGTGCAGGTTTTGTTTTTGGGGATAAACTCCTTAACTTTGATCACTGCTAATTAGACACCCTCGATCTAAATTCCGCACCTATAGCTCATTAGGCTGTATAGGTTAGCCTGTCCTAATCTGCGCTGGTAGCCAGCCGAGGGTGCTCTGCTCCCGGTATAGCACCTCAAAGTAAGTGAAAAGGTGAAGGGGATGTGATGAAAGGAACCTTTACTTTCAGTTTAGATCAATACTCAGTCTTTCTCTGAGCGCTGAGGATCAAGAGCCTCAATCACAAAGCCCCTTTGCATAAAGATCCAAACAATGATTCAGAAGCATATTTCAGCTTCACCGAGGCTCGGTTCATTCCTTTGGTCCACCCAACCCCCCACCCACATCACCTTCTAGATACAACCTCACAATGCATTGTAATGTTTAACACTGGAGAGGTTCGCTCACTTTTCTCAGAATTACAGACGTGTATCGCATGCAGAGGTACATAGCCTATTTCCTTAAGTTTTTTTTCAAATCAGGAAGGGAAGGCTTTTATTGAAGCTCCTGTCATTTATTTATGTATTCATTCATTTAAAAGTTAACTAAAAGAAAACACTATGTCAAGAGGTTTTACTATTCTTATAAAGCAGAGTGCATAGGGTACCTTTTGGATGCATTTGCTCTCTAAAAGGGTTTTAATTGAACGTAGATATTTTATGAGTGCTTTACATTTTCATCAAGTGCGTGGTCGAATATATGAATAATGACAGTATAAACTTGAGGTTGTTCGTAGTCCGAGGAATCCCAATGCTTAATTAGCCTTTGTGCTAATGAAGCTGCTTCAATGCAGATGGTGGAGACTCTTGTGAGTGTCTCTTTTTCTTGAACCCTATCTAAGCCCTCTCCATTTCAACAACTCAGTCCCCTCTGCCTATTGCCAGCTTATGGGATACCACATTAAATGGCTTAAGTAAATAAATACTTCAGCTGAACACTGATAAACAAAGATCCAAAGTCCATTAAACCCTTGTGAGCCGAACAAAGACATTTTTTCCCCTAAATAACTTAATTAAATAAATGTGAGTGACACATTTGAAAGCGGCTTCCTCTGTTCAACTTGGCTATCATAGCACTACAGAGCTTCCACTTCTGTCTGGCACTCCATGAAGACTTAAAGCGCACTTAGCTCCTAAAGACCAAGATAAACAGAGTAAAAACAACCAGCTATTTTGAAACCAGGAATGTCTATTTAAATGTTCTATTAACTCCGTTGGTCGCTGGGATGAAAAATTTCAATGAATTCATACTTTGTTTTTACCTCACACAACACAGAACAATCTGCCAATCTCATATAAATAGCTTTTTGAAAGTTTATTTACAATGTAAATATAACTTGCTCCATTGTTATACGTTGGAATGCCTTTTTTGCATTTTAAAAAAACTAATGATTAGCTTTCTTCAAAATACTTCCTTCTACCACCTATGCATACAGCAATACAATCAAACTGAAATAAATTTTATTATTTCAACCGAGCACAACCTTTTAACAAAGCTCAACATCCATGACAACTATGACCAAAACAAATTACAGAGTTCAAATGGTACCACACAAAACATTGTTTTTCTGCAGCATACAGTTGACTAACATTCATTTGCTTATTTTGAAAAATGGAACTACGGTGTATGTGTACACCATGCAATACGCTCACATTTTATTCATTCATTTGTCCTTTCATCAACTCCTTTCGCTGATGTCGTGTAGGGTCCAACTGGCTAAGCCAGTCCTCCACCAAGTCCAAAGCCATCATATCCCAGCTTCATTTCCAGACATTCTCCATGTATGATCCTCAATCCTTCACCCTGCTGAGCAAGCTTTCACAGAGGAGCAAGAGAGAGCAGCACAAACATATTTTTAAAAGAATGGCTTTTGCCGTACATTCCCACCCTAATCGTTTTACGGTGGTTTTCTCCACCCCCGTGAGATGTTGGGGTGGGGGGGCTGGTGCAGAATTCTGGGGAGAAAAAGAATCAGAAAGGAATCACATGAGATGTAATACTGTGAACTCACTCCAGAGAAATAAAATAAATTTAGTCACTCCAGTGTTACACTTTTGCCATGATTATATGACCCTTTTTTGCAAGTAATTTTCTCTGGATTAGAAAAACAATCAATCCAATCAAGGAGGAAAGAAATGATTTGAGAGGAAATCTCTCCAGAAGTTCTGGTGGGTTTGAAGGAGACACAGAGCGGCCTAGTGGGTTGGGTATATTTCTGTCGTGAGTAATTCATTTATGTCTTCAAAACTGTTTCGCAGAACAGAGTTACTGTGCCTTTGTTGTGTTTTAAAAGCTTATCCCCTATTTATGAAGAAAGGCAATAAGAGCACAATATATCTGAGACAGAAGGTACAAAGCGTCTAAATACAGAAAAAAAAGTGAGTGGCACCACTGATAAAGTTGAGCAAATTAAGTCATTGACCTGCAGTGGAAATTAATGACGAACAAGGTGCCCCGGCTTTAGAAGTAATGAATATTCTTCAAACGGCCAAGGAGCGCTGACGGTCTGCTTGGTGCGGATGACATTGAAAGTTTTGGGGAACGGAAAAATTCCATCATTTTTCATTTGTATGCAAATTTGCCTGCTACACAAATTAACCCCTGAACCTCAGTGTCACTTCTCATCTCACTGAGACCCCCGCGCTGTGGCCCCATGCAGTTCGGCATTGCCTCACATCGGGGTCAACTTGGGACCCTCCCCCCACCCTCCCACCCCTTACAGAAGAGAGGGTTGAATGCACAGTGCTGCTTTTTGCTTACCCCCCAATTATGGGAGTAGTCCGGCCCAGCCCTTTATCCCCCGTCCCCTTCCAAGTGAGAAAGTGAAGACCTGGCGCTCATAAAATGCACATCGCTAACCACCATGCCCCCCCCCAAACACACACACACACTCACACACACATGGTAACTGAATTGAAATGCAAAATGCAAACTAACAGCCCTTTGAAAGATGCATCCACAACTAATCACTTCTAGTAGCTTTAAGGTGACGCTCCAGGATAATAAACTAATCCTAACTGGCTCTCTCTCTGAGAACAACTTTACATTTTCTTTTATAAAGTCTTGCAGCACCTTAGACGAAACGAATGCCACAAACCGCATAACTTGGCCGAGGAAAGGTGGTAATTGAGCTTCCCAATTCATGTGAATTGAAGTAGGCAAATTCTGCCTTACTTTATTTGCCTTTTTTATTCTGCCCCCCCGTGGATGTTGTATAATGTCACCCGCACCCAAAAGTGTGTCCATTTAAAGCACCTTTCCCGCCCCCTTTACCCTCTCATTGGTCAACGAGAAGCTGATCGGATGAAGATAACACGTGATAAATTCCTTTGTATTTCTTTTCTCAAACAAAGGTGAAAACAGAAAGAAAGAAACGGTGGTTGGATGGCGGGGTAGTGAGAATGGTGGGGTGGAATTATTGGTGTTAACCTGGAAGTTGGAAATGGAACACTTTTATATGCATGAAAAATATTAAAAAACAAAATGGCAGTGGGGTGGGCATTGCGTAGATGTGTCAAACGGTACATTGTAAACATAGCATTTGTTTGAGCAACGAAAAAAGACAAAAAAATCCGAGGAGGACCAACAGCATGGTGGCATAAGTGGGGAACAAAATGGGTTTAAACAAACGCGTGGCCCATAACCGAGAAGGGCTCTAAGCTGAGTTTTTTCAAAGGCCTCCCTCAGGACGTGCCATATACCGACATAATCTAGCCAGCTTTGAAGTGCAACACTGTTGAAATGTGGAAGGAGTGCTATCTCCATGTTCTGTGTTACAGAGGGATAGTGAGTCCTATTGATGATGTCTTCACCAATGAAATTATACATGCTGGCATTACTCAATGATTCAGTCAAACCGAAAGGGAACCGGAAGACAAGTACACACTCTGGAAACTAATTAGGTGCCAGAGAATACAAGTTATCGCAGAGAATAAACGAAAAAAGGAGTCTTATTAAAGTGTAGGGAACATTTCAAGATGTTTGAAAAAGCCGTATGTATTGATTGTTATCGCAACTTGAAAAATCCCAGATCTCACCTCTTTGTTACTGAGGATGAGATTCTAATGAGTTTCGGCACACTGACAGCCCATTATCCTACCGCCCCCCCCCAACCCATCCGCGAGTGGAGGGGTCAAATTTTAATCACTGGCTCTCGAGACGAGCATCTCCATCCCGCACCCTTAGCTTTACCCATCTCAAGCATGTTGAGTGGAAAGAAATCAGCTAAGAGCGCTAACTGAGACTCAAGTTGTAGAGGCAATTGTAAAAGTGATTAGATGGTGCACGTCATATTTGCACATGTAGCAAGTCGAGAGCACTGCCGTGAACCACCAGAACTTTTCACCTCCACACGGTTGAGGTCGTGTATCTTGTAGGCAGGGCCGTTGACAGCTTTGGCTGGGCCCGGGACAACATCACCTGAGTGGGCCCCCCCCCCAACTTTCCCGCACACATACACACCGCCACACAGTAACCACCCAAAACCCCTTTTATCCGTCTCTACTCACTCCAATGCTTAAATAACAGGTATTCCAAACCCATTTAACCAGTGAACCATTTTATTTCAACATTTCAACATATTTACATATTTAAACCGTTTTATTTCAACATGGTAGGCTATGTTCACGTAACATCTTACGGTAAGAGTTATTCAAATAACTGTCGCATATAGAACATGCTACAACCAAACAATCAGTGTCACTCCTAATCACTAAATCCAAAGAAGTCTTCGAAATCAAAATCGTCATTTCTGAACAACTCCGCCAACTCCAAAGGTGGACAATGCGCCGCTTCCTCTTCTACCGGTACGTCGCTTACGTCAGAGTCATCGTCAGTTGACACGAAAGCGAAAGAATAAAAATGACGATATAAAATTTAAGAGGTCAGTTGTGAAATATGCGGAGGTATTTTTCTGTGGACCTCATAAGGGTGAGGGAGTGGAAGAAGCAGAAAACAGCTTCAACACCTGTCAGAACAAGAGGGCGGCTATTGTCTGATACTGAAAAAAGTGATGACTGATTTAAAACTTTTGATTTGTCTTGTGGATTATTTTACAATTGTTTCGTTTAATTTGTAATTTCAGACCATTTTTCAACACGTTTTTATTCATGACTTTTGCCTCAAATAGAAAGAAATATTTTTTTTTGTCCCGAAGCTGAACCCTTAATTCGGGCAACTATCGGGTAGGTCTGCCTATGGTGTGTAAAGACGAAAATCCCTTGCGTGTGCTTTCGCATGATGTTTTAACAACGCAAAGCCATACTTGAATAAAATAAATAAATAAATAAATAAATAAATAAAACAAAAAATATATTTCCCTCCCCCATCTTTTTCCATTTTCAAACTTTTTTGAAAAAGCTCCAGGGAGCCATTAGGGCAGCGCTAAAGAGCCGCATGCGGCTCTAGAGCCGCGGGTTGCCGACCCCTGGTTTAGAGCTTCTTGGGCTAGTTTCATTGACTGCGCTTTTCAGTCTGCGCCTGGTTATCATTTTTCTGGAATCATGGACTTATTTGAAGGGTATCCAGTCTACACTAAAGTTTAATCGTTAACAGAACACCAAATTTAAAGCCCGTTTTTTTACATTAAACTTTAGGCCTACCTAGGAGCAATTTCAAATGCCGCCATGTCTACACGGGCTGATTTCCAACGAAATAAGATTTGATTAACAAGAGGCAGCATTCCACTAGCTAATCGGAGTGCAGATAACGTGCCTGAAACATTAGGATATGATTGCGGGCATAGGCCTAATGTGCATATTATTGACTTCAATAAGACATATGCAACACAGTGTTTTTAAATTGATATGTTTATGAAATAATCCAATGGCCTGTGCATGTGTGCAGATCATTCTTCACTCTGTGTATCTTGCTATCTCCAACTATGAATGGCGCATCGCACGTACGGGTTAGGCTACATTACGAGGCTCGAAAAAAAAGTTTCCTTTACCAGGCTCAGCTGTCCCACCTGCTGCATTATCTGAATCTTTTTTAAAATATTTATGGAGTGAGCCCCTGAGGCTCTTTGCTTCTTCCTCTCTTTTTCTCTTGTCTTTTCTTTTCTGTGCTCCTGATTTGTGCATGTTGTTGGAAAGCGAGCACGCAGGCTTATTGCCGAAGCCGTGTGATCAAATAGTGCCGCGCTTTTTTATGCTTTAATCAAAGACCAAACTATTTCTGCATTATGGGTGATATAGGGGTGTTCTTGACTCTATTTTCGAGGACAATACAGGCAAAAGAACCAGAAATCATTTATTGAATGCAAATATATCACAATTCACCCCCAAATCAACACATTTTGAAATTAAACAGAATGATTAATCGTATCTTCATGAAGGACCAGTTCTGGGCCCCCCTATATGTCTGGGCCCGGGACAACATACCCATTTGTCCCCCCCTGTCGACGGCCCTGCTTGTAGGTACATTATATCACGTTAACTACTGTTACAGAAGTATCTATTCGGGTCTTTCTTTTTAATCTGAATGCTGATTAGTCTGCTTAAAACCAGAAGAAACTCTACGAGACAAAAGTTTTAGAACACAAGTTTCAGTCTAAGATGGAAAAGTAAAATTTAAACATCTCTTGTTTTACAAGAACTATCAAAACTTTAGATCAGGGGTGGGCAATTCCGGTCCAGCAGCGTCCGCGTGTATGCAGGTTTTTATTTCTATCAATCACCCAGACTTACTGAGCAGATTGGTTGTACACAAAAACATGCATTTGCGCGTAGACTAGCTCAAAGAAAAATGTTTTATTTAGGGAGACAAGAACAGTCTTTGGTGGTCATTAACAATAGTTTAAAGAAATGCAGCAGAAAAGTCAGATTTTGTAAATAGTTTGATTAATTAAGATTATTATTTCAAATTAATGAATTAAAGTCCAGTTTCACTCCAGTTGGAGTGAAAACCAGTGAAAGATACGGCCCTCGTTGTCCACCACTGCCTTAGATTCATGGTCTTGCAGTAATTACAACTAAGCAGATTCATGGATTTATTTATGTTTTTTTGCAATGATGGTCACATAGTTCCTGAGGTTTGCACCTAACATTGCTCTGGAAATTCCCAAGGATGTGCTGCGCTAGTGGTCGCCTTATCTCAAGCAATACAGCTAACTGCAGCTTGAATACGTCGCGAGGTAGCCTAGCTAGCTCATGTTACTGCCACTGCTCTACTTGGGCAAAATACAATCAAATACAAATACAGCCAATACAAAAGCACACTCATTTATCAATTCACTGAGAGTGGGAAAAGTATATGCACCTTTAAATTATCTTAAGGTATAGAATATGACATAAACTGTGGTTTGATACTGATCATACATAGAATAGGAAAAGTTGTACTGATGTAATTAATGTTCATTCATGATGAAGTATCAAATTCATTTTAAGCAGAAAGACATCTACTGGAGAACAAGAAGACAATTAATTATAAAGAATTTACGGAATAATAATTGCTCAACCTGCACTGCAAACTGTCAAAAATAAATGGCTATCACAACAATTAAAATGTCCCCATAGGGGAGGGGAAACCATTTAAAATCTTTATGGAACCCTTAACCATCAGTGTGAAAGCTCTCAGACAAATGACGATACTGGTATTATGTTCCTGACTAGGAATCAAGTGTGGAGGCAGAGTACAATCTAATTGGTAGATTTACTGACATCAGTACAGAAATGATTGGGGACGGAACCCTAGAGGAAGAGATGGGGACAGATCCCCAGACGAAGACCCCTCAGTTCAACACAGATGTAGTGGGGAAAGCTGGACTGCCCATCATTGGCCAGTAGCTTCTGGGTTAACAACCAGGTGGAGTGAACACTTTGCCAGAACCAAACTGTCCCACAGGAGGATGGAGTAGCTCTAGGGGAACCTGGTTCCAATCCTGATGACTGTTGGAGGGTTGAGAGCTTGTTCCTAATAAACTGAACAGAGTTACAGCTTGGCAGAGTTAACCAGAACCCGGTCCCAATCCTGGACCCTGAATAGTTTTGGGAGCTTGCTCCTGTTAAACTGGACAGAGGAACTGATGTAAGATGGGTTATCTGGAACACAGTCCCAATCCTGAACCCTGAATAAGCCAGGAAGCTTGTAAGAGTTAACTGAGTATAGAGGAAAATTAAGCAAATTGCTTTCATTAAAGGTTGCATTACATTTGATAAAGAGAAAGAGTTTTTAATGCGAATACTGACGTTCTAAGCACAAATAGCAAATTACAATCCGGCAACTTGAAACTCAAAGCAGAGGGTTTGAATACACACTGCGGAGCCCTTTGGAAGTAACAATGAAACAAGACACAGCTTAGGAGGGGAACCCCCCCCCATTTTTAATTTTTTTAACTGTTGTATGTTTATCTTTTTTGTACGGCGACCTTGAGTGCCTTGAAAGGCGCCTTGAAATAAAATGTATTATTATTATTATTATTATTATTATTATTATTATTAGAGGCGAGACATGAACCAGTCAAAGAAGACATACTTCTAATAGACATGCAAGTTGCTGAATAGGAGGAGGAACAGTTGGCATTTACGTTAGGGTTTTGACAGTGGGAGCCTTTTGTTTCTGATAGTAGAGCCTATTACCAGGTTACAGCTTGCTTAGAACTACCTAAATGAGCTGACAGAGGGAGAAAAATGTATTTTTGGAGGAATGAGATCTGTTCACGAGATCATTTTAGAACACCGAGGTACTTTTTCATGGGCTATAACCTCACTGTAATGTATTTTCAGCCTAATAGTGGCATTTGTGTTGCATGAGATTTCTGTGGACCGAAGTTACTGAGAATTGTATGCCTAACTGTGAAGAGTATATCTGACATGCTCTGCAGATGTGCGGGGTGTTCATTGCCATTAGAATTATTAGGGCTGAGGTCCAAATCATAAATGTAGTGCCCACCCCGACTTGCCAAGGCCACTTTCACTCAGATATGATGCATGACCAAAAATACACAAGTGGGCACTCAAATTCAGGGGAAGGAATACGGGAGGAAGTGGTATATTTTTGAATAGGACCACACTTGTACTGGGAAGTTTGTGAAAGAAACCGTGGAAACACCAGTTACAGTTGCTTGTGTTCTTGGAGAGTGATAGCCCTGCGTGTTTTAGATGTCTCTCTGCTCTAATCCACTCATTCACATGATTGCCTCATTATCAGGCATCTGTCTCATTATCAAGCCCTTGAGAAGGTACAATTATTTGAATCAGGTGTGTTCGAGAAGAAAGACGTCTAACAGACACAGGATAATGGCTCTCCAGGTGCAGGGTACGCTGCCCTTCGTGTAACAGGAAATTTTCAGAATTCTAACATATTAAACCTTTGGAAATATTTTACAGAGAGAAGAAAACACTATGCATGCATTTATTAATTTTGTTGATATTTCATTCTCATTTTCTCTCTAAATTATACAAGATAGGGCAAATGTATAAAACTGACTTTGCCGGTAGGACACAATTTTTTTCCACACAATATATAGCGGATGAGAATAGCCAACATACCACTTTTTTGAAACTGAATTTTATTAAACTGCTACGTCAAATAAATGTCCAAAGGTTTAGGCTTTTTATATCCACTCTGTATGCGCTGCCGGATTCAGACATACAACATCATACAGCTTTAGTGCAGCTGTGGCATGTTTTGTTGTTGTATGAGTTCAGGTGACAGTGATTTCAAACATGATGCTGGTTACTGGCCTAATTTGTGCAAACAAATTGTAATGTAGCATGACTTGTATGCCTATGGCCCTAAAGATTTATGGTAATAGTAGTTATGCAAAGTCTTGAGTGTCAGGGAAAAACCTAGCAAGTCTAATTTTGGTCGAAACTAAGTTAGGACCATTTTTGTACTTCTTAGGCTTTGGCTCATCATATGCAGTAAGATACATGAAAAATAATCTTCGATCTCCTATTTTTTCCTGTGGCGAAACCAAGCAAGTCATCGGTATTTAATCAGTTGTCAAGTAACAATCAAGCAAGTTGATCTTCCTTGGTTCTTCTACTTAAAATTTTCTATTTTTTAACGATAAAACCTGATCAGTGAATTAGCCAGTTATGAAGCAGCAGACCTATATTATCTGATTTGTGAGGTAAGTCCCCATGCAGCGCATTGGATGTGCGGGGCACTCAAGGTCAGAATTCATAATTCACGCAATTCACGTGCAAATAACGACTGAAAAATGACCTGTAATTGTGGGACATCTGATGCGCGTGTTTATTGAGGATATTTAACACTTTTGCACAGGGAAATCTGCAATCAATACCTGCCTGGTCTAACAGAAACACACATATTTGGAAATAAACCACCCCTTAAACATCACAAAAGGGAAAATTTTGAATGCATTTGAAATGGTTGGACATTGACAGAGAGGGAAAGGTTTATTCCATGCAGCGAAAGACAAATCAGTCCCTAAACAGCAAATGCCAAAGATCCTCTGTTTTTTTTTTTTTTATTTTACACAGGGCAATAATGGGTTGCCTGGATTGGCTTTATAAAATGGCTGCCGACATGATATTTAACCGAGAAGAATTGCCGAGAGTCATTATCTTTGTACAATTTTAACTCATCGAATTTACTGTAGCACAATCACAGGGCTTGACTTGCCTGCCGCTTTGAACCAAAAAACCGGTTTCAAACGGTTGATCTACAGTCTAATATTGCGCTAATGCTTTTAATTTAATGTTCGCAGTTTCTGTAATTGGTATAATATAGCAATATAATACATTATAGGAAAACCCGGGCATTAGGCACTAAATTGAAATTTTAAAGCAAATGGCAAAAATGACTGCGGGGGTAAGAAACCCTATTAAATCTAATTTGTTATGCAGTGCTGTGGGGGTAATGGATGCACTGGAAGGTCCTTTATTAACTTCTTATATCCAAAAGGTATTTAGGTAGCGCGGCGAATTAGGGGCCCTGCTTAGTTTCTGTAGCTGTCTGCGGCTGGAAAGAAGGTACACAGCTCGCTGCCAATTCTATCCCCATTTCCTCTGTGGAGCAAAGGGCAGCTTCTCCCATCTCTGGGGGATGCACAGGAACAGAAACCTCCTTCCCAAAGCAGACAAATGTTCCCTGCCAAAGGAGGGATTAGCATGATGGAAGGGGTTAAGTTCTCCAGGTGGGCCCTGGTTAACGGCGGTGGTAAACGGCTTCACTGGGGAGGGCTGCTTAGAAGGGTTTCCTCCAGAACAGGAGGGAAAACAGCTGCTGCTCCGCAGAAGAGCAGAAGCTAAACCCTAACTCCACTTGGCAATGCCAATGTTACAAGATACAACCAAGCATTCACTGGGCCACTCTTTTATTTGTAAACTGCGGCATGGTGAAGTTTATCGTCTTAATGAATATCACATTTAAATGCACTTGATGCTCACCCTTGCCAGGACTAAAAATCACTTGCAAACGTGGTTACAGGAAAGAAAAAATAAGAAAAAGTTATCACAGGCAAAATACAGGGGCCTTTTATTTATTTTGTAATATTCCAAATATAGAAAATAATGAAGAGAACGTCCATGGAGAGAACCTGGCAGGCAGTAAAGAAATGAGAGCTATTTTTTTTTCCTGTCTACTGTGGCATTTACGTGTTAGGTGTAAGGTTTAATCATGTTTAGCCACATTTTCTCCACTTTTGTAACATGTTTTAAAGGAGCACCGTCGAAGCTAAAGATGCATACTGGATGCTCACCAGTAATCACAGCTGTGTCCATAATTTTGGTTTTATTACGTGCCTTTGATCTCTTGGAATATTACTGATTATAATACCTTGGAATTTCCACAACTGACAGGTTTTGGAAATTTAGCTTGTGAATAATTGCAATTTATCATGTGAACTGACTAAATGATTATTTCTGACAAAAAGATACCAACTCAGGTGAAAATCTTTCGCATTTGAAATGACATGTCATAAAAATCTAACAATATGCATGGACTCTTATTGTTATATAATCAGACTCTAGAGATACCAAAATTCAACCAGCTAAAATATTACTTTTAATGTTTTGGTGAAAATGTATTTTAAAAATTCTATCGTAGGCAATGAGAAAAAAAAATTCCCACAAGTATATTTCTCTGCTCAAAAAGCCTGGTCTGGACCCCCATGACCTGAAAACTTCAGGCCTATCTCTAAACTCCCATTTATGTCCAAGATTTTGGAAAAAACTACTTCATCAGCTCTTGGCTCATCTGAATAACTGGAATTTATTGGAAAAATTCCAGTCTGGTTTCAGAGCTTTACACAGCTCTGAATCTGCCCTTTTGAAGGTGTACAATGATATCTTGTGGTGTTGACGCTGGTTCATGTGCTATCCGTGTCTTATTGGATCTTAGCAATCAATCATGCAATTTGATGAATAAGTTGGAACATGATGTTGGCATCCAGGGTACAGAATTAAGTTGGTTTGCTTCCTATGCCAAAGATAGAACCTTTTCTGTCAAGTTAGCCACTCCTCATCTTCTGCTACCATGAAATGTGGAGTCCCCCAAGGTTCAATCTTGGGCCCCCTTCTATTCTCACTTTACATGCTGCCACTCAGTTCCATCTTAGATAAATATGACATTCAGTATCACTGCTATGCAGATGATATGCAGATCTATCTGGCAATTACTCCTAATAATAATAATAATAATACTCTCAATAAATTGTTTAACTGTGTCGACAACATTAAATCCTGGATGGCCAGTAAGTTCCTACAACTCAATGACAATAAAACAGAAGTAATCCTATTTGGCTCCCCCACCCCTGTCTCTGCCCTTAGCAATGCACTTGGTCCCTTGTCTGCAGATCTGCACACTGTGGTCAGGAACCTGGGTGACTTGCTGGATAGCGCACTGAATTTTAACACGCAAATTAGTAGTGTGGTCAAAGGCAGTTTTTACCAACTTAGAATCATAGCTAAACGCTATTATCGCTATTATTAAGCCCTTTTTATCACACAATGACCTCGCAACACTTGTCCATGCTTTTATTACCTCCAAACCTGACTATTGTAACTCCCTCTATGCAGGCCAGCCCATGTCTAGCATTGCCAGACTGCAAATGGTCCAGAATGCAGCAGTGAGACTCTTCACAGGGAGTAAAAAACATGACCTCATCACTCCCGTCTTGACCCAACTGCAGTGGCTTTCAGTCAAATTCAGGATTGATTTAAAAATTTTACTCTTTGTTTTTAAAGCCCTCAATGGTCTAGCTCCCTCGTACATCAGAGATAATATCCCCCCATATTACTCAGTCAGGTTACTCAGGTCTTCGTCACAATAGCTCCTTACAGTTCCCCACTCACGCCTGAAAACTAAAGGTGACCGGGCCTTCTCTGTTGCCGCCCCAAGACTCTGGAACACCCTCCCACCCCACAATACGTCTTGACCCTCTGTCATTAACTTCAAAGCTAATTTAAAGACCCACCTCTTTTCTCTTGCTTTTAATTCCAACCAACCTCCCCCCCATGCACTTTACACTCTGCACTTTAGTAGCTGTTATTACATTATTGTTATTGCTTTTATTTATGCCCTCTATCTTTTATTCTTTTTTCATGTTTTTACATTTCTCGTTGTTCCTCATTCTCTGTTTACGTGTTTTACATGTTATTTAATTCATTCTTATTTGTTACCTTGGGCTCCTGAGGTGTGTACTACCCAACCCAACCTCCTGCCCTGTGAAGCACTTTGGTGGCAACTCCTGTTGCATTTAAATGTGCAATATAAATGAAATGTGTCATGGGAGAGTGGATTTATTGAGGGTTAATCCAATCTGACTATGTTTTTTTTTCTGCAGGCATGGTCATAATATGCTTTTATTTCTCTGAGTCTGCCTTGTCTCTTATTTTTCTGAATCGTCGTTATGCTAACGACGTTATTTCTGCTACTCGGCTAATCGGCAATTCCCTTGGAAGCAGAGTGTTCTGCACAGGTGCCTGATTACCTGGATGATTCGATTACTGATCTGTTACACCTGTGGGAGGTCTATTTAAAGGTTGCTAACAGGGCGGCTCGCTGCTTCAGAGTCATCTATACTCTCGGCCGGTATTAGTCAGAAGTTCAGTCAAGGATACGCGAATCATTCGCAGGCAGTGTTCTGACAGTTATTCCTCTAATTTTCGCGGACGCTTGGTTAAGTCCGTTTTCTCTTAGTGCCGGGGTTCGGCAGTTTCACACGCTTGCTGCGGAGCGTGCTACTTTTGTTTCGTTTCTTTCTTTTGTTCTACGTTGTAGTTTCTATGCTTCGGTAACTACTGGAGTTGTTATTATTATATTTCGTAAACCTAGCGAGGAGGATTTTGTTTTACCATTCACAGTGGTTACTTCACTCCTGCTACGTTACTCATTAGTCTCTCAGGAGATCCTTGTGGCTAGTTCGCTAGTTTATAGATTGAACTTAGTGTGCGCTTGAGATTCTCTCGCTTCCACTCCCCTTACAGCAATGACTTGACTTGATATCGAGGTAAAAATTTAGATTATAAACAAAAACAATCAAGACATCAATTTTTATCACAACTGAAATGTGTCACAATTTTTTTTTGGCTCTTGCACAGCCTGAATATATGTTTATATAGGGTTATTGATGCAAAAAAAATTTTTTTTTACTGCTTTGTGGCAACGTTATTCCACAAAATTTTCTCTGATGGTCAGTTTCTCCAGTATATAGGGTGACATGAAGTTTGAGCTGTGTCACAGTGTCAAACACAATGGCACAATGGTAGGAGCTCTTTGAAATTGTTCGTAGCTGCATTGTGACCTTACATGTTGCTGAAGACATCAAATGCTGCCATGGCTGTGCAAGAAATGCCATCAAGCGTTTCAAAGAGACCGGTTTGCTGAAAACTAGTGGCAATAGAAGTGCAAAGCAGCAGTTAAGTGCCTCTGATGTTCGTTATCTGAGTATGACAAGTTAAAAAAAAAAAAAAAAATCGGTGGTTGACAGCAAGACGACTCTGCGATGATATTAATAGCATCAGAAGTGAAGAAATGAATGTAGCCAGATCCACTATTTCCATACGCCTGCGTGAATCAGTAAAATGTGGAGGTGGAAAGATTATGGTTTGGGGTTCAGTCTGCTCAAAAGGAACCAGTGATCTCAAAAAAAATCAATGGAATCATGGATCAAAAGAAGTATCACAGCATCCCTGTGAGGCACACATTGCCATCTGGAAAGACACTGATTGGTCGGGGATTTTATTAAGACAATGACCCTAAACACACGTCTAAGTTGTGCAAGAATTATCTCAGTTGGAAAGAAACATCTAGTGACATAAAAGCTCTGACTTGGCTTGGTCAAAGTCCAGACCTTATTCTGAATGAGCAAATCCGTTGTAACATCGAAAGAATCTCTTTGAAATAAACTTCAAACCATATGCAATGGTTTAGCGAGTGAGGAAATAAATGAGGAAGTAGCGAGTGAGGAAATAAAAAAATATGTGAAAGCTTTACCTGGGAGATTAAATGCTGGAATCAAATCAAAGGGTGGCTAGATATTGCCTTTTACTCTCTTGTTGTTTTTATACTATATATTATAAGAGGCATGTGAAATAGGCATTTTCAATATAGCTGCCGGGCGGCCATATTGTATATTGGCTCAGAATGCTGTGAATAAGCTTCGGTATACTCATATGCCGGAATATCAATGCCAAGTTGCAGTCTCATGGGCCAGACGGTATTGGAGAAGAAGATGTGTGCAGACGATAGAAGTACTAATAGGCATGGCATAAAGACAAAGGTCACATCAAGGTCAAAATGCGCTGCATGAGAAAATCAGTCATATAAAATTCTAGCTTCTAAGCACCTATACACCAAATTTAAGCCTGATCGGTGCAAATTGCTAAATAGCAGAGATAGGCATTTTAACGATGGCTGCATGGCGGCCATATTTGAAATCGGTTCAAAATGCCTTGAACAAACTTTGGTGTGCTCACGGATTGCAACATGCACATTAAGTATCAAGTTGATCCGGCAGATGGTTTTGGAGCAGATGTTTGAAGACGACCAATGAACAACAATGACGGACAAGCAGGCCATGCCATAAGCCCAATGGACCTTCAGTCCAGCTGAGCCTAAAATTGACCAATTTCTACTATCTGCCATCAAAACTCAAGTCAACTTCAAATCTTCCATTTTCTTGAGAAAAGAATTACGATTTTAATTTTAACTGACGACATTAAACATTAAATAACAAAAAGGCACAACCATGTGAACAATTTTTTTTATGGTTTCATGAAGTTTCACAAATGGAATGGAGAGGTTGTCTGCTCTTGACAGCTTTCAGTCTACATTATGTTCATCAGTTGAGCATGACTTTTATCTGCAAAAAACAGCTGGGCTCACTCAAAGGACATGAGAGAAATTGTATTAATTCTCTCATTTAGTGCCATTCTCTACTAGGTGGAAGACAATCATATGGAATGGGGAATCGTTCACGCCTTTTAAACTTAGATGGGCTTCGCGCAGAAAGAGTACATGTTTGTGGAAAATCAGTGTGGACATTTCAAGGTGTCTTCAGGTCCAGATGGGCTGCTATATTTGCGTCACCTGTCCTTAAAGTGTCACAATGGGGAATTCTCTTTAATTGGGGATGTCACCATTGTAATGGCCATGGCCTGTTTGTGCTGAAAAAATTGCAGGGCGAGGCTATGCCAAAGCTTTGATCAGATTGTTAGAAGGACAGTTAATAATCAGCACTAACCGAGTGGCTGGGAAACCAGCCCCAAATCTGCGCATTAAATGCACATTCAACAGCATTCCAGACAGCGACCAGTTTTACATTCTCTCTTGGTATAACTCTATTTTACCTTCAAGTAGATCCCCTGGTGAATATTTTTTGAAAGACGCACACTTTACTAAAAAAAATTACCTTCGTTCTTGCAGGGATGCTGATTTTGTCGCCGATGGTCCAGAATAACTGAGTGCATTTTTTTTTCTGTTTCATCGTCCTGAATGTGGGGGTTTGGCTCACCTAGGGGGTGCAGCTTTCCACAGCCAGAGCACATCGGCCTCCGCCAGAATGGCCACAGGCCGCCATAACTGCGCAGTTTGCATGCTAGGTATGTGAGGCTGGGGGAGACAGATGGGAAAGCCTCAGCGGGGCAGGCCAATTCCGGTCAAAAGAAGGTGACACCAGAGCATGACTGCCAGCATGTCCGGAGCACCTCTCTGAAGCGCTCAGGGCGAGTGGGGGCCATCGAGAGAGGCGGAGGGATTCATGAGTCCTCTTCTGATAATTATTATTCCTCCTATTACTTCTTGCTTATTATTCTCCTTTTGGGATTAATGCAGCTCCAACTGCTAAATGTTGGGAGCCCGTTCAAACTTCTGCTCGCGCATAATTTCATACACACGATGAATTTTTGGTTTTGATAAACTTTATTATTTTATTTATGATGAAAGCTTGATGTAGTCCTATAGAATTTTATAAACAAGTATGCCAGGGTCAGTGATGGATGAAATAGTGATAATAATTATGATAATATGAAATAAGAATAGGAATAAGAATAATGTGAATCTCTCTTCATTTATAGTGTCAGGGCTGTCAATGATAGAGTGAGAAAACAGCTTGAGAGAGCTGTTCCAATCTGGGTTGCTATTGGAGATTGACTGATGAGCACCTGGACTTAGACAAGGGTTATTTCGTCCAGAAATACTTTCAATGTTTGGACAGCCTCTTTGGTTTAGGTTTGATCTCTTTTGGTTCTTTGGTTTACAGGTCAAATGAAGCCAGCTTCATCCTTTTCATAGATCTTTTGACTTTGACGAGCTGATGAATTTGGCAGCCATCCAGGTTAACCAATGTCAGTTTTGTCAGGAATTAAATTGCCTCTATAAGCATTTTGGCAGGCCCATGCTGTGAATATTTTTGGCTGAGTGAGCCTGCATTGAGAGGACAAACACTGCGAGAATGCAGTTTTAGAATTTCGCTGAAAGGTTTTCACCTTTCGTGTATCACATACTGTGATTCTGAATTTGACTGGTATTCTTCAAAACTTTCTCCATTATTGAAACTGATCTAATGCCCCATTTTGCTTTTCGACAGGTTTTTTGAGAAATTGCAAAGCTGTTTAAGAACAAGCAATGTGTGTGAATTGGTTCTTAGAGCTGCAGGTTTAAATCATGACTTCATTGTTGGCTGACAATGTTTGTATGCCCACTTAAGGTGAGATGTGATTGGAGTCACTCTACCTGGGTTCTTAGGTTTAATGTTGCATCATACATCCCTAGACTTTCGTCTAACTTGCTGAACAAACTATTTAGTGCAATTAAATTCCGTAGCTAGTTGGCTGGCTATTGGAGACGTGAAGTGGAGGTATGCGCAAACTACGTTGGTGCATTACAGTTTAATTGAGCTAGAAACACAAAACTAACATCACTTGCGTAACAAATGGTGAAACCGATGCGCGTTCATGTGCAGTTTGAGGATGGGGTTGGGACTGTTAACTTTGGCAGTCAGGAGGCTAGTTAAAATGACCAAACCAGTTCCAGCAGCTTTAAATAAAGGCACCCCTAATACAAAAACTAAATATTGAAAATAAAATTAGCATGGAGTAAAATAATGTGACTCCTATCCATATACGTTTGATGTAGGGATGCGCAGTCTCTAACGACAGTTTCTCTTTACCGTACCTTCACTGTTTTTTTTAAAATAAGGAATTGATTCTTGAAGGGGACTTATTATGCTGATCCTTCTTTTAATAAATACAAGCAATGTTATAATGTTGGATGTCCATACTCAACCTCTGTAAAGTTTCTGAACATGAGATACAGGGATTTTGCCGTAATCTGACAACGTGATTTCTTGAATGTGATTTCCTCTCTGAACAGCTCGTCCCGAGATCTTCACAAGATCTGGACAAAACCTGACGTCAGGTTGTGCCGTCCATTTAGTACAGACCTAGCTAGGGCCAATCACAGCGCTGGACCTGCCCACCCCGGAAACTATTCTGGCAGGCGCAAACAACCGTGGATCATATTAAGGCTAAGTAGCGTCTAAACTTCTGGAAATACAAAAGAAGAAGAAGAAGAACAGCAGATCATTTGAGGTGCAGTTTTGTCAGCATGTCTCCCAGAGGATGCGAAAAAAAGCACAACTATTTTCTCTTCCAAAAAACGATGCTACCAGAAGTCAGTGGGTAGCTTTTTTGTTTGCTGATGACAAACAGCCACACTCAAAGTGAACGTTAGCTGTTTGTGCTCAGCGTTTCACCAAAGGCAGCTTTGTGAATAAAGGATAATTTGACGCTGGATATGCATCTCAGCTGCTTCTCAAACCTGGAGCAGTTATATCAATCAAGCGCTCAGAGCCCCAAGCTGTGAGTAACAATATCACAGCAAATAATGTAAGTGAAGCTAACGCGTTACAGGTGGCTAGCAGGACCATTAACGATAATTAGCACTAACAACTGGCCTCAAACGCAGGCTTTGTAAAATATCTGAAGATAAAGCCTGGACCGGTAGCAACTGTCCATGACTAACAGACCCAGAAACAGTAAGTTTTACCATTGCCAATTTACTGCATAAGCCTACCTAATGTGATAGCCTGTTAAATGTGGCTGTAGCACTGTGGCTAACATAGCTAAGCTACTGTTGCTAATGTTTGCGTCCTAAATATGAAAGTGTAATATCAGGGGGCATTAAACAGAAAATGTGCCAACATAAATCTCATTTGAAGCTAACTTTTTATACTTGTTTGTAATTTGGATGCTTTGTTCAACTGTTCACGGTAACAGAACTTCCTGTCTGTAAAATCTGTGTTGCAGGGAAACCTTTGTCTCTCTTATTATGATGACCACTCCGTTACTACCACATGTTAGTTTGCGTACCGTGCTACTTAAAAAAATGCTCCTGGTTGGGGCGCCCTGGTGGCTCATCAGTCTTAACCGCACGCACCGTAAAGGCTATGGCCTTCCTGTGGCGACCCTGTTCTATTCTGGCGCGGGTCATTTGCCACATGTCTTGCCCATTCTTCACCCCAACTTTCCTTCTCTCCCTACTGTGTGGCTATCAAATAAAGGAAAAAATCTAAAAAAAAATTCTCCTGGTTAATTTATATGCAGTAGTTCAGATTGGTATGCTTGTGTTACTTTAGTTAGCATCAAGGTGGTAGTTTCATCATAACGTTACCTGACTGTAGCTGCTACAGTTGAAGCTAACCGGAGAGGTGTTATGCGTGTCTGCAAAGTTGAGCTCATAAGGCTGCAGTTAGACCAGACGTAGGCTTTGCGGAGCTTAGGATACATGTTTGGGTTTGTTTACTGCTGCTGTGAAACGATTCTTTTACTTATTCATGACTGGGGTCAGCCAGGTATTTGCCGTGGTGTGGGTTTAGCTCTCTGATCCTACCGCAGTGAAAGCAATCGCAAAATGCCTGGTATAACAAACGATTTCTCTGCATTGCCATGGTGGAATTTCATCCACTTTCGAAAATTGTTCTGGCAAATGAAAAGCCGAAAAATCAGATAAGGATTTTTTTTCGGTAGAAGTTATCGATTCGCTTGCTCCACATAAGCAACACTTACACCGTTTGTGTGTTTTTGCAACAAACTCATTTCATAGCTTGATATTGGAATGCATTTTGTTTTGGTGGAAATGGTTAACAGGAGCTTTTAGCAAAGTTTTCTCCAGATAGCTAAGTGGGTATATAATATGACTATATAACAGTACAGCTACAATCACATTCATGCAAGTCGAGACAGTAAAACACTAAAATTTCTAATTTTCACTCAATGAAATCCTGCCGTAAATGTTGCCTCCCGTTCTATGTCGGGTTCGGGATCAAACAAGTACGGTCTCATTGCAGCACATCCCGCTGAGAGCTGTCCTGAAATATCTGCCATCTTGGTTTCCTGGTTTTTTGGGTCTGCTCCCTCCCCTGGAATAGAAGCGGACAGGCAGCCAATCAGAGCAGTGCCTCATTAGCATAGCATCCCCGCCAATTTCAAAATGGATGCTGTTTCAGGCCGGCTCAGACGGGGTGATAGAATAGGTCTCACTAGGCCTGGATGTGCGACATTGGACATATTTTAAGCAACTAAATACAGCATAATAGGTGACCTTTAAATTCATCTGATACTCATTTCTATTTACATGTACACGCATAAAACACAAAATAATGATTGAAAATGTTCTAAGTGGCACATACTAAAGTAGTACACTTATATGCAGTTTGACCAGTGGCGGAAGCATATAACAGTGGGTTCGGGGACAAAAATTATTTTTGCTCACTAGCAAGCTGGCTTTACTTATTAGTGATTGCATCACTGCCAACAGAAGATGACGTTATGTCCACAGCAAAGTAAATTCTACTGTCAATTTTTGTTGGACTTTCAAATCACTACTGGTTCTATTCAGTAGTACTGGGAGCTAGCAACTTATGCATGTACTGTATAATGTTAACATTATATATCTTCTTGATGGTCACAACTCAGCACTGAATTCCCAGAAATAAGCACCAGGCGACTTCCTCCCTCAGAGTTCCAGTCAATCACGTCTGTCTGTCATGACATTACACGCCCTTTTTACTGAATCAAATAGCTACATAAAACCAAACTTATCAGAAAAAATTACACTTGAACATGCATCAGCATGGTAAGAACAACTTAAAATGACAGAAACCATCTTGGGAAGAAGAAATATTTGACACGTACTTTAATTATTTAGTGCGGGCCATGTCCCATCCACATAGGGGCGGGGTTATAACCTGTACTGCAGCCAGCCACTAGATGGCCATCAAGATGTTTAGGCCTCTCCTTTGAGGAATTGATTTGTACATAGTCAATGGTTGGGATGCAGTGGTTTGAATCATTTCGAAATTTGCCAAGGGTTTGAAGCGAACTATTACATTAGCTTCAAAGGAATATAACTATTTCTAAAGCTTTATTTCAAGAATAAATTACTTATTTTTGTGGGTAAGCGTGTTTCTAATATTGTTCCAGTGAGTGACAGTGAGGGTAAATGCCAGTCGTGCACAGCAGTGTATTTTCAGAGAAACATCAGGTCCCACTGCAGGTGTTTAGACCATTTCATTCACTATTCGAAAATCTCTCCATCAGAACTACAGCACTTCCACCGGGGAGGTGAATAAAATAGCGTATGCTACCCCGTGCCTGCTATAAAAGTGGCTCGCTGGGATTGGAAGAGGGTTCAAATTGAGAGGCAATTCATCATTCACGTGATGCCAAACACCGCTGTAGTCGCATAATTATTCTGGTTCCAGCGATCGGCTACCGTGATCCCCTAGTAATATTTGTCAACGTGAGAGGCGGCCGCAGTACTGGTCCCCAAGTACACAGAATTCCTAATTACAGATTAGAGGCAAACAGAACCGTACACTACAGTTTCCATGTGTCAGCTGATGAGGGCTACAAAGGGAACAAAGAGCGCAAAGTCCTCCCTCCCTCCCTCCCTCTCTCCCTCTCTTTTTCATCTGCCGAAATGTAAAATGCATTAGATAGTGACTGTGGGTAGGTGCGCCTCAGGCTAAATTACAGCTGCGCTCCATTGTGTAGGAGGACAGTTTGCGATGTGCTCATGAGTCCACATAACCTCTACAAAGTGTATTAATACAATGGCACAGTATTACACCCCCATCCCCCCATTTGCAACGAACAAACAAACATCTATTGCATGGACAAAAAAAAAAATTCTAGGTTGAAAATGACTTGATGAAACTGAAGTCCTATCATCAATTTCCTGTTTTTCTCTATTTTTACCACCCAGTTTTAAATTTGTTACATTTCGCCGGTTCTGACATGCAGTGAACATTTTTGAGGATAAGCGAATGAATATGATGGCCAGACAGGGTTAGTAGGAGAAGGAGGAGACGCGTCTTCAGTTTTACGCCCCCCGAATCTTTCTCTCCTCCGAGCACACGCGTCAGTGGGGCTGCCGGCAACGCAGGCCAGGCCCGGCTATGTTTAGCTGGAGCGGAGCGCGCTAATTAATCCGAAAAGTGGGGGCTAAGGAGGCGCCGCACGGGAGAGTGGACGCTGATTTGACGGCTCGCCGGGATCACCTTTACGTCCTAATTGGATGCGGAACTATGCGTTCCACCTCAGCTGCATCGGCAACCAGCCCAATCGAGCAGGTTTGTTTCCCTCTGAGAAATTAAAGGTAGCAGAAGAGCTGCGAGAATGTAAGCAAGGTGCCACTGCTAAATAACTCATTAATGTCATTTGGTCAAATTAAACTGGATCTGCAATGAGAAACGAAAGCCTGCACCTTGATACTGCATTTTCCGAGTAGATGAAATAAAAAGTTTAAAAAAAGAAATGTGAGCAAGCTATGTTGCCATAGAGTTTTTATTTATTTTTTTATTTTTTATGACTCCTGGTGTTCTCATCACGGAAAAATTTTGAGTGTTAGCTTAACGTATTACAGTATATTATTCATGATTTTTTTCTTACAAAGAAAACATTAAGATTCATCTGATTGTGCAACTTAATTTGTAGCAGGGAGAATTGCAGATGCCTAAAACAAGTTGAAATCCCAAGAGGCGCACACATGCACACACACGCACATTCCTATTCGCAGAAAAGCAAACGATGACAAGATAATAAACAGAGTGTGTTCCAATTGTGCAGTATTTCATTTCTGTCATGGTGATGCTAGCATAAAATTAGATGAAACACCACATAGTAATTTCCTTTCTCAACTTAAATTACCCCATGAAGTGTTTCTATTTAATTTTTAAATTATAATTATACTACTTCATAGACCTTCAGAATTTTTAAAGACCTGATGAGGTTAACTGCAAATACAATGTTAATCATTGCTTTGGTGATGGGGTGAGATTTATTGGTTTTACTTTTGTCCTGTTTTACCTCTGTGGTTACTGTACATTTTAAGTGAAATATTTTTCACACACAAATGCATACTTATGCACACACATGCACATACGTGCATGCGCACACTCACACAAACTCACACACAGCACACATACAATGAAAAAAATGCAGTAAATGCCATTTCCTTAGAAAGGTGGCATCGTACAGTACACATTCCCGCTGCTAGTCGGAATTACAGCTGTTTATCTTCCGGCCTTCTTCAAGATTAATTAAATGCAAATGTAACACTGCGAACCAGGGGAATACCTGCCAGCCCTCTTATTAATACTTTCACTTAAAAACCCCAACACGAGAGTCATTCATTTGCAAAGAAGGCAAGTGAAAACTTGGGCCCTCATGCCTGAAAAACAATTCATGGATGGTTGCCCAATTAGTCCAGAAGCACTCTTATCCTCCTCTCAGCCCTCGCGGTCCCTCGGAGGACTTTGCCATAACCTGGCAACCTAGGTAAAGAGGCAGCCAAGCAGGAGCGTTTGAAGTCGCAACTTGGCTGCCATTGCGTCGGAGAAAGAGAGAATTCCAGCACCGTCGCTCGGTACAAAGGATAAAAACAGATTCCACCGGAAATTCGATGTGGCACCACATATGGGAGACATGAATGTGGTTATATGTCCCACCCCCACCTCCTCCCCTCTCATTTTGCACGTACAAAGAATGAAGAAAGTCTGGTCCGTGTGAGTAGATGGGGACGTGTGCATGCTCGGTGAGATGAGTGTGGATCTGCGCTTAGTTTGAGGTCAGGGCGGCATCAGCCAGGCTCCATCCAAAGCTGCCACAGGTCTGCTACAGATGGCTCTGCGTCAGCTGTGACAGGCAGTGAGGCAACCCCCCCTCTCACCCCTGCACCGCCCTTCTCTCTCTGATCAGGTAAATATGGGCACACTCTGCAAAGTTCCACAGATTCCGCCCGAGGCGGCAACTTTGCGACTTCACCCCATCTGTCACAGATTTCAACCGGCGTCTGCTGCCAGAGCCGAGAGAAAACACAAACCTCTTCCTTGGAGAGAGAGAGAGAAATGGGGAGAGAGAGAGAGAGAGATTGTATTAAATGTAGGTATCTAATGCTGGACTTTTACTGTGGAGACATGCTATTTCCATCCTTTCACATACCTTTGCAAAATTTCTCAAAACTGCTCATTCACCTATGTTTAGTGGGAGCGCTTTCAGCACTTGTGGAGATAAAGAGGTAAAAGTCAGCGACCACCGGGGAAGGGAACTGAGGAGCCAATCGAGCTCATTGGCAAACTAAGTAAGCCAACAGAATAACTTTTGAAAGGCTTCAAAATATAAATAAAAAGATAAAAATTGTCAAACAAATTAGAAATCCGAAAAAAGAGGTGAGAGGGCAGGGTGATGATTAAACCTCTTTGATTGTAAACAGGATTACAACTAAACAAAGTAATCCCAAGTAGATTGCCTCAAAATGTACAAAATTGAGACGAGGTAGAAAGAATACTTGAATGGAATTGCACTGGTTTCCTTAATTTCCTATAACTTCCTGATAAAGCAAAACTTCATTTTGCCAAGGCCTGTGAGGGAAATTGTGGTCCAAGACAATGCAATATATCTCTGTCTGCCGCTGCCCACAACCCTGGCAAAAATTATGGAAACACCACACATGGAGGATGTTTATCCAGCTTTTTTATTTCATAGCAAATAAACAAATTGCAGATATGACACAAAACAATTTTTGTTTATTTTGGCTTCATGAATCACACCTCAAACAAATTAGATTAAATTATTTCAATAAATGGAATATTTTTTTCATAATCAAGAAGAGGAAAAAATTAAGGAATCACATTGGAATCGGCTTTTCTAAAAGATATACCCGCAGAAATCTGAATATGCAAATTAATCTGCAGTTAAAAGAGAGTGTTTGCTGACTATAACGAGGTGTTGGGTTCGGCTAATTGAGAGGAAGCATGGCATCAACAAGTGAGTAGGTAATTGAAACAATGGAAAGGATTATAAAACTGCTTCAAGAAGGAAATTCAACACGAAAAGTGACAAACGATGTTAGTTGTTTCCAGTCATCTGTGTCTCAAATTTGATACAAGGATAAACAAAAAGCGAAGGTTATAAAAGGAAAACATATTGTTCGACCAAGGAGGCCGTCAAAGCGTAAGGACAGACAACTCAAAGCAATATGTCTTGAAAATAGAAAATGCACGACAAACCGATGAATTGGTGAATTTAAAAAGGGTCCAACAAATTTTTACAGGTGAATATCGGGGCTTCTGGTAGACCTTTAACTCCAATGGTATTTTTCAGGCCAGAGTTTTTCCCAGGAGTGAAGACATTTAAAGCCCTATTTTACAAAGGGTGAAGCATCAAGATGGTGAGTGTGGTGGACTATGCCACAGTTACACCTTGAAGGAAAAATATAAGAAATCCTGCACCAGGCAGCCCAGGAGCTGTTATAGGCTTGAAGCGTAACAGTTTCAACACTACAGTGTAATCAGTTGTCAGCTGCCCTTTCAAAACTGGCATCAGGCCAGATTAGTGAAAGCAAAAGGGTTAAAAAATAAAAGGGGGAGACGGATCAGTCAAAAACCTCAAATTCTGATTGCCTAAGGTCCACATTTGAACTAAAAATGAAATGCAGAATAATCATTTTATCCATTTCATTATTTAGTAATTTTAACTACAAAAAACAAAGCTTTTGATGATATATATCATAAACATACAACCCCATTTCCAAAATAGTTGGGACAAAGTGTAAATTGTGAATAAAATCAAAACGCAATGACTTTCAAATCACACCAGCCAGTAGTTTATTCACAATAGAAAAGAGATAAAATAGCAAATGTTGAAAATGAGAAATTTTACCATTTTTAAAATTTACAATTTACAAAGAAATTCAAAATTTCTGGCTGCTACAGGTCTCAAAAAAGTTGGGACAGGGGCCTGTTTACAATGGTGTAGCATCCCCTCTTCTTTTTAACACAGAGTGGAGGGGTCTGGGCATTTAGGAGACAAGTTTCTTGAGTTTAGTCATTGGAATTTGATCTCACTCTTGTTTAATACAGGCTTCCAGCCGCTGGAGAGTTTTGGTCGCCTTTGGCGGACTTCTTGTTTCTTCTTGCATTTTGAAACATGCAAGTGTCCCACACCATATGTACTAATGCATCCCCATACCATCAGAGATGCTGGCTTTTGAACTGAACGCTAATAACAGGAGGTGTGGTCTTTCTCCTCTTTAGCCTGGAGGAAACAACGCCCATTTGGACACTTTGCCACTTTGCTGCAGTCCATTTTAAATGAGCCTTGGCTTACAGAACACGGCGGCGCTTCTGGATCATGCTCAACAATGGCTTCCTTTTTGCATGATTGAGTTTTAGGTGGCATCTATGGATGGGATGGCACTGACAGTGATTTCTTGAAGTATTCCCGGGCCCATTTAGTAATGTCAAATGACAGAATCATGCCGGTGAGTGATGCAGTGGCGTCTGAGGGCCCGAAGATCACGGGAATCCAGTGCAAAGATATTTTTCCAGTTTCTCTGAATCTTTTGATGATGTGATGCACTGTTGATGATGAAACTTTCAAAGCCTTTGCAATTTGACGTTGAGGAACATTGTTTTTAAAGTATTCCACATTTTTTACTCAAGCCTTCACAGGTTGTAGAGCCTCTGGCCATCTTTACTTCTGAGAGACTCAGCCTCTCTTAGACATCCCTTTTATAGTCAATCATGTTACAAACCTGATGCCAGTTAACTTAATTAATGACTTAATTACTTTGAATTTGAAATAAGCTCATTTTGCGGATAAAAATGTAAAATGTCTCAGTTTCAACATTTTAAATGTTATCTATGTTCCATTATAAATAACATATTAGCTTATATGATCTGAAAGTCATTGCGTATTGATTTTATTCACAATTTACACTTTGTCCTATTTCTATATATATATATATACACACAGTCATGCCAAAAATTATTCATACCCCTACCAATTTTTGGTTTTTTGATTTTTTTTTTTGACAAATCAAATTTATTCTTGCACAAATGACACAGTAAGTTGACATTTGGCCATAAGAAACACAGTAAACAAATTTTCAAGAAATGCAATACTTTTTGTTATTTTATTTGACAGATTTACAAAAAATGCCATGTCCAGAATTATTCATACCCTTTTCTCAGTAATTGATGGCAAAGCCTTTATTCACGATTACAGCCTCCAAACGCTTCCTGTGGTTGATCATAAGGTTCTATGCGTTTCCACTGGGATTTTGGCCCACTCCTCTTTGGTGAACTTTTCCAGATCCTCATGGTTTAAGGGTTTTCTTGCCATGACCTTGGTCTTCAGTTCCCTCCACAAATTATTGATAGGATTGAGGTCGGTGCTCTGGCTTGGCCACTCCAAAACGTTTGGTCACGACTGTATGTGTATATATATATATATATATATATATATATATATATATATATATACACAGTATACACAGAAACATTCCAGCGTTGAGCATGCAAGTGGGGGCTCGAGCCATTTATGGCATTGTGAACAATGGCAGAACTGGAACTTCGAAGGAGGCCTTTTACTGACCAAAGGACAGGATGTGCCTGGGCTGACCATACCTGATTTCAACAGCTCTGAATCAGGCCTCACCTGTCTGATGGGCAAATTTTGACAAAGGGCATGAACTTGACAATGATATGGAGAAGGTGACTGAAATGCACTCACACCATTAGCACACAACCTTGGTCATGTAAATTAACCCTCTATGCCAACCTCAGAAATAAGTATGTGGAATATTGAATGGACTAAGTGCTGCATTTAGATTGTTTTCAGTGTAGTTCAGGCATTATGAATGCTATTACTCCTATTTTACATGAGATACAAATGTAATTTGTTGAAGTAGTATAAACTTTGATCATGCTGGATTTCCAGTGTTTGGCCCCTCTACTTGTTTTGTTTGTTTATATGCCAATAAAGGGCAATGAATTGAAAGACAGAAAGGGATAAGAGGAAGGGCAAGATCACATCAACACATGCAGCACATTTGTACAATGTTTCTGTGCCATAAATTATTAAGGGGATGTATTAAAGGAATAAGCCCCAAGAAGCAGTGGGTCACAGTGATTTTATAACGGTGGAGAGGCGTTCTAGGGCACGATGCACAGCGGAGTGCCTTGGTGCCCCTCCGCCGTTGTAAAATCACTGTAACCCAGTGCTTCAAGGGGTCTTATTGCTTTTATAAAATGGTTACCCTACATATAGCCCATTGAATAACATACAAGAAAAAAGATTGGTAATAATGCAACAATAAAATTGAGAACTATTCGTTCTTCCACCAAGCAAGATAACCGACAGAATGGTTGTCAAGCAACACAGACGCTAAGATTGCTTTTTCATCTAGCGCCATTATGGCACATCAGGCTATTTGGGCTCGCTAATGTAGATATAGTATGAAAGCAGGCTATTTTGAATGTCTCCTTCGGTCTCCCAAAGACCCCGTTAAATAATTTTACATTCGTTTCGGTTTTCGAGTCTCCTTGTTCTCAACTTGCGCTGATCGGCCATATATCATTACAAACAGCAGCAAGAGTAGGGAACGATTGACTTTTGTCTTCCACACTTGCTGGTGTCCGGGGAAATATGTTGAATTGTGCATTAGTTTGCTAGCCAGCCTGTTAATTAGCTAGCATTCACTACAATGGATGTGGTTACCCTACACATAGCCCATAAAATAAACACACAAGAAAAAAGTCAACAATTTATCGCTAATAGGCGACTGAAATAGCGAACTACTTAGCAACGTAGCTAGCAACGCAAAAGTGATATCGAACTTTGTAATGCAATAGCTAGATAGGTAGATAGCCAACTGGATAGCGGGTTAAAAGACTACATTTCGCTAACACTGAAATGGGGAGCTAAAAGTCTTGAAACAAACGTAACCTTAGGAGTCAGTTGAGCACAGAGTAGTTCGTTGCACGCAGGGATATTTTATGCTGCGGCCTGCCACAGCGGGTTACAGTAATTTTATTCCAGCATGGAATGCGGCTCAGCCAATCACATTTAAGGATGGGAATCATCCGTTTTATAACCTAGGATTAAGGTGCTGGAATATTCCTGTTATTATGGGTTAATCTCACTGGTCTAATCATCAAAATCACATTTATGGTCTTTCTGAAGTTCTTCCTCAGGTACTGTCATCTAAGAACCTTAATCCTATCCCAACTGGGGTAGCTGCAGTTATACTTTCTGTCATTTCTCACAGGAGCTTTACTGTCATTCCAATTTTTTCATGAATTTTTCAATTACTTTGTTCCTAATAATTTCAAATCATAGTTTTCTCTTTCTGTTTAAATAAATTCATTTTAAAAATACCAATGAAGTCGGGTCCTGGGGGACCCCAGTCATAATCACCTAATTTTACCTATTCAGTTTTATTAGATGGAGCTATGGTATTTATTGAGTTCATGTTCACCATGGGTTCTAATATGAAGTATCACAAATTATTTTTTGCTTTTTCATTTTTAAAAGAACATGCACGAATGGATCACACACAGATTTCCTCAAATGTTCTGTCGACAACCCTAAATACTGCTCATCCTTCGGTAAGATGATGTTCAGAATCCGAAATACAATAAAACATTTAAAAAATGTATTATCATCATCAAAATCGATGTTTTGGGAAGAAACAAGAGAACAATTTGGTCAGTAGCCTTTGTATATTAAACTGTTGACAAATTCTTAAGAACAGCCATTAAAAACAAACTTCCTCACAGTGCACTATTGCTGCATTTGGTTTCTTTTGCATTAGCACCATGAAGTACAATAGGAAGTGAAAAATTGCCTGGTATCTTCAAAAATATCAATATCAATGTACCATCAATCAATATATTAACAAAGCAAAAAAGGCTCTAATAATTGATCTGCTCTTCAGTAATGCATTATTTTATTCTATTCTATTAAAAACTAACGGGTCTTGATGATGGGCGTAAAAGAAATCAAATGCAATGCATCAAATGCATAATGACACACTGGAAAGCTTTGAGCTCTACCAGGATAGATTTCTCTGGGACATTATATGGGACATTCATTTGAACACTTCTTAAATCCAAACAGATGCCATTTAAAATCACAAAAATCAGAGTCCCACCTGTAACCTGTAAGAGATCTGTGGCTTTCCTTACTTTGATCGGGGAGCGTGGGTGAAAATAGGAGAGAGGAATTTGCTGGGCTCATGAAAAACCGGTTCTGTTTTCAATAAAGTTGAAGTAGAAATCTGCAAATCTGCCACCAATCAATGTGCCTTAAAATAGACAGGCGAACGCACTTAATTTAAAATTAATTCATGACCCAGTTGAAAGCAGAAGCTCCAAGATAAAAATCTCTGGTAAGATGTGAATTTCCAGTATCAAAAAAGGATGAGAGGATGAAATGTCAATGGAGAAAATTAACCAGTGAAATGCATGTCTACATGTACACAACATAAGTATCAGGATAGTGACGGAGCAGCGGCCTTTACTCTGTGCTCTGCCATGTTTGATTGCAGATTAGACAATAGGTATGATGAAGGATGAAGGCCACAGGCAAATCTGATGGTATTTACCTGCTATTGGGAGATCCACGGGGGAAACCCAGACCCTTTCATATACAGTCCCATGTTTTAAGGCAGTAAAAGTGATTGGATAACTGCATGGCTGTTTTCTTTACTCTACTTTGCTTTTAATTAATTTCCTCAAACACAATAAAAGAGAGAGTTAATAAAAGGTCTACAGTTCATCAGAGTTTAAAATAGAGAAAAGTGGATATAAATGTGTAAATAAATTGATCTCAGTGAGTCAAATTCATTATTCTGTGCTTCATATGCTGATGTTAACCAGATAGCGCAGGTCAGCTGAGCTGTAGCCAGTGGCGGCTCTATGATTGTAAAATCTTACAATTATACATTTGTAAAATTTTATTGGGGGTCAAAATGGGCGAGGTCCAGGGACAGCCCCTGATGGGGTCCAGGGGAAAACCGTGGTGGGGGTTCAGGGGTAAAGGTTCCATAAGCTATGAGCTTTTAGAATTTTTTAGGTGAAAAAAAGACAAATAAACACACCGGTGAAGCACTTGTGATTCATACCCAACCATGCGATTTTACTGAAAAAAATTCTGTAGCATATTTATGTTCAAGAGACAACAAAACAATGCAACACATTACATGGCACATATTTCAAGACAGATTTTAACGCAACTTTTAAAACCATTAGTTCACACTTTTGATCCACTGAGAACACCTCCATATTTTGGTTAAGAAAAAAATCTTTGTAGTATATACATTTTTAAATATTTGAGTTGCCATGAATATGATTTATAAATTGTATTTTTATTAAATAAGAACAAACTTGAAAGCTGGATTTCAAATGATTAATTGAATGTGAACTCTACTGCTCACTCTTTGTGATCACTTTTTTATTTGTCATGACAAAATGCATATACGTATACTGCCACTCCAACTGAAATGATGGTACAATCATGAAGACAAAAACAAAAGTGGAAATGAGAAAAAGAAATGCCTTTACGATTCAGTAAGTTGTTTAATCTATCGGCAATGCTTAACCACAAATTAAGATTTCTTTCATGGGCTACGTGTATCTTTGCTGTTGTTAGCCCCACTTATACCACTTCTAGAGAGCTAAGAATCCATTGGTGAGCAGGAAGAGTATGTGGGGGCTGGCACTGCAGGGCAATCATTCTTTAAGCTGCTGTGAGACCTGCCAATAAAACTCTAGTTTCACTAATTGGTAAGTTCAAGTCTTTAAAATCATTTAAAAGAAGAACTTCTGGAGAGAATGATATAGTAATAGAAAGGATAGTTGATGAGATGCCAGTAGGGGGGCAATTTCAGTGGCTGCAAAAAGAAGTCCAATTCTATAGAAGCCCAGGAGAAAATGACCTACTTCTCACTTGATTTATTACCCCAGAAAACATTTTCCTCATTATTTTATGGTCGCAATCCCTAGTTTTAAGACTCGTTCAATACAGCATAATATTCATTTTTGTAAACCATGTTCCCATTTTGAGTAAAGTAGAGCATAAAGCAAGGTAAGCTCTTAGGCATGGCTATCCTGTGATTGTCAAGACCTGTCAATCACGTATAAATTCTATGGTCAATCAGGATGGATTATGACATAGAAATATAGCAATGTATATCTGTGGCAAAGTGCGCCTTAATAAGCTGTGACCATGGTTTGGGCGTTGACTTTGTTTCTTTTTTAATGGAATTTCAACCATTTGACAGCTTAATTTCATGAAAGTTAATTGTAATATTTTGCACACTTAGAAATGTCTTGTTCTGCCTTCAGTTGTACTGAGACAACTGACAAGTCCATCGGAGATTTTGAATACACATTTCAATTAGTTTATTTCGTGTTCATCCTCGAGAAGTTTTATGGAATTTTTCGGTAAAAATTATCTTTATTGATCGTAGAGCCTGTTCATAGAATCATTTTGCCATCGTTCGGGTTTTTTTAGCGCTAATATTGCTTCTACTTTAGCCTACATTGATTGTTCTGTCGTCCTATGGTGGCCGTGGAACTGGAAGCGGTCGCGAAAGGATCTATGACAGCTGCATGTCAGACAAAATGTTGCTACAAACAGGTTCTGCGAATATTAAAGACGGTTACTTAAATAAAAATTTCCCCAAACTTCTCAAGGATGCACGCGATGCAAACAGACTGAAACTCCACCGTGAATTCAACAGTTTTCCTTACCTCACACTTTCAATGTGTTTTCGCCGAAAGAAATATGGATGGATAGTACATTTTATTCTTTGTGGGTTTCGGCAAAGATAAATGCGGTTACTCTAGCAATTTCACGTTTACAGGCCATCTTCTCTACTTATTACAGCGACGAAAGATACACTTTACACACGTTCTAATAAGCTTGGGGTTTATATTTCTGCTCCCTTGATATTGCACTGCATGTATGAAAGTGTTTAACGACTGGACTCTGCTACGCATGCGCACCAGCTGACATAGTCCTTTTTAGGATTTGGTTGTTGAATTTTACTAGCAAGTAGCAAACTAGTCTATATTTTGTGTTCAACATGTTTTTGCAAGCCAAAATTAGCTCTCACTAGCTAGAGCTGGTTGATAACTTGGCTTTTGCTCTGCCAACTGAACTTGCTCCAGCCGACATGCTAGCTAACCTGTATTACCCCATACGTTAATAAAATGGTTGTCAAATCTGTCAAAGCCTGATAGAGGCTTGATTTATCCAAAGATGTAGAAACGATGTCTGTTTTCAGTGTCTGTTTTAGTTGAAGTGCATTGCGTGAATGTAAAGGTCACTTTACCAAAACTGTCCATGAGGACGTTTTGATGGTTCAGGTTAATGTTACATGTTAATATTATAGAGCTTAACTAATTTATTAGACCACCACCCAATGTAAGGTTAATGCCACAGCATAAGTGTTGGTAATTACCCATATAATTTTTTTGTTTCTGTAATGATTAATCCACCAGTATGGACAAACTCTTTAACTGAAATTACATTTTAATGCTAAAATATAATTATTGTTGTTATCCATGAATTGTCAAATTTAACGTTTTACAAAAAAGCAGAGAAAATTAGTTTGCTATTATTTTTACTTTTTTATTTTATTTTCAGCTATGTTTTTTGTTAAGATGCCAACAGTTATTTTCTTGAATTGCTGAACATAAAAATGTGTTTTAGTGGTTGAATACAAGAATGCAAGCTGTTATCAAGGCCACAGGAAGCCATACAAAATATAGTTTTTTTTTTCTTGGTTTTCGTGCGTGAATAAAGACTATTTAGTGGTTTCAGTTCGTTATTTGCCAAAGAAATTGCTAAATTATTTTTCGTTTTAAATAAGTTTTTTACAAATTTCTTAAATATTTGTGTTTTCTCGTTTCCTTTTGACAGGTGGTCTATAAAATTTTAAAAGCAGCACTATTTAGTTTTTGCCAGAATCGCTCTCGGTATCCTTCAGAAGTTGTTAAACGGTATTATCTGTAACAACTGTCATAAAATCTGGTTACACCTGCTACACCAGCGAACGTTCTGAAGCAGGACGTGTAATATGCGATCCAATCAACCATGTCTTCCGGCCAGTTAAGGGTGAATTAAAAATCGGTGTTACTCAAGTAGATGGCTAAGTCCTCACTACAAATATAACAACAATGTAAATAGTAAACGGCATCGTTGTGGTCACTTTCTGAGCGATTTTACTGACTTTAGAAAAACTGACCACCAATCTAAATCCGTTGGAATTTACAGGACTACGCGGACATTCAACATGGCTGATGACATCGCAGAGAAAAAAGGGCTCTGACACAGCTGGAGTCACAACATCAATGTTTACACAGCGATTTCATTCTTCAGTGTTGATGCTCATATCGTTATGGTCATGGATATCATTATAGTTATCTTTCTCAGTGTGGACGGCTCTTTATAGCATTTTATGCGTGCACTTTGAATGTCAGCAACAAAACCTAACACGGAAGTTGGCATCGCTTACATGCACTGCTGCTACTAATCCTGGTCCTAATCAGCATCAATTCATTTTTGCTCTGCTAAGAAGTGAGTGAACATCACTTAAATCGCTGTTCGAATAGGCAGTCCCTTTGTCAAATCCGACCACAAAGTCGTCATGCTCAAAACCGATTAGCTTGGGCAAAAAATCAAGAGGGCGGCGAAGAGTTGACAGAAAATCCCTGAAACGACATGAGTACATGCCAACTCAGATCATTACCTTATCCTTTAGAAATAAAACATGACAAATCTTCTACCTTTAGTGCTCTATACCTGACTGAGGTACACATTGTGACAAATCCGCCTGTGGCTGAGGGGGGTGCGTACGGGTTCCAATGACCGGGAAGGACTTGCTCCTGCTCTGCCGGTTGGATCGTCCAAGTGGTGAGAGAAGAAGAATGCGGCGTAGACAACTTGATCCATATACATAAAGGATACGGACTCAAACTTGGGGGCGGCTAGACAGTAACTTTATTAAGGCACTAGATAGCCATGCGTAACGCCCAACGAGTGCTCCACCGTTTTCCTACTCTCATTCTCACTCTCACAAGTAATCTAAACAGCACCTGGGCTGCGTTCCAATCTGAAATAAAATACTCCCTTCACTTCTTCCCTCCACTCGAACGAGCCCTCCGAATGAAGTAGCAGTGGAGTAAGCCCTTCCCGAGCGCGGGAGGGCAATGGAGGGAACTTCGGGGGAGGGTTGTGGGGAATCGAATTGGAACAACCTTCGCCGCATTTCTTCTGGACTTTGACATTTGTCAACGAGCCAACAAAAAGTTTGTGTTGCCTCGGAGCCGACTGAGTTAATTGCCTGTACGTTTTACCTTTTACAGTTCACGTGGACTCTGTATCGCATGTTTATGGCAAGAACAAGATGGCGTGCTCGTTTGATCGCTGCAGCACTTGTGACGGTTTTATGGGAAAATAAAGCTGCTTTCACACCGGACGCAAAATGAATTTTTTGCACGACACATTTCATTCATGTCAATGCAAAGAGCCGAATACACACGTTTTGCATGTATTTGCGTTTCTGCATTGACTTTGAATGTAATCTGTTGTGCAAAAAATTTGTTTTGTGTCCAGTGTGAAAGCTGCTTTAAGCTCTGCAACAGTCCTCGCGGATGCTATAGGCTAACTACAAAAATGAACGTAAAGTTACATGCTTAAAAATAATGCGAAACCGATGCCTCTAACCCCCAAACTTCGCTATTTGCATATAACTCTGTCATAAATTACACACTACTCCTACACAATTCTTCCACTTCCAACCCTGCTTCATTCTACATTCACTTGCTGGTCTTGAGAGACGTGGGGGAGGGGGATTGCGTGACGTATGCCGTAAAGCAATAAGTAAGTTTGTACTTCTTTTTGGGCCTCGGTGGCCTGGGTTCCTACCCAAAACCCGAAGTTACATAGTGCCAGTGAAGGCAATGTAGGGGCGATCGAGCCATGACAAAGGTGTCATTCAACCTATTGTGAGTTGATGTATCGCCAGAATGATCTTGGAAATATATATTTGAGGGTAAAAAAACTGCACAGTGCTGCTTTAAGCACTATATGTATATTGTATTCATCAAAACTCAAGTTTAAATTCTGTCTAAGGAGCACGAATCGCTGCACACAGACAGCACATCTTCATGAAACTATCCATTTTTTGGGAGATAATTTCATCCTTCACAAAAAAAACTCAAAAAAGTACATTTGACCGGGGGTCCATTACTCTTGGAAGTGAACAGCGTTAACTTAAATTGGGTAGAGGGCATTGGTGACCCGCAGCCAATTATAACACATGATGCAATGTCTGATCACATGATCTGCACGGTACATTCACGAAATCCATCGCTTTGTGCGGAGAAGCCCACCATTCAATTTGCTAATTGTCGGTAATTCCCGGCAGCTTCTTTAACTTAAAACACGCTGAATTGTGAAAGGTAAATTTATGCTGGTTTCTTTACAAACTCGGGTCAGATTATGGTTGAGCCATGGACTGTTATATTCAGTTATATAATTATGATGGCCTGTTTTGTGCAATTTTACCCAATATTTTAATCTATTAAAGTACTCATACTTTCTTAAGTGTTGTTAGTCATCTTTAAGATAACATGACATGAATGGTGAGAACAGGCCATACAGCTCAGCTACGCTCGCCATTTTCTTTATACTATTGTGAATATGTCCCCTCAGATACTCAATGACTCAATGGTATCTAGCTGATATAGGATCAGTTAGACACCAGACGCGGGGTGAAGGAAAATGAGGATTTATTGAAAACAAAATAAAACAGACACGAGGGCCAACGAAAAACTTGGCCCAAAGGGTTGCAAAAAGACAAACTAAGGAGTGCTTCACAGAGCAAAGAACTAAAGAGCTAAAAAGGCAAGAACAAAAAACCACTGGAAACTCCAGGCAGAAGTCCAAGAAGAAAAATTATTAACAAGACTATGGCTATATACACAAGGACTATGAACAAGACTTGGAAACAAGGACTTGGAAGCATGAACATGAGCGAAGACTGAGACACTGTCTGCCAGCCAACTTCCACCGCATCCAGATAAAGGCTAGAAATCAAGACATGAAGGGCAACACCTGGAGGAGGAGAAACAAGAGGCATGGCAAGATCATGACATGGACAAAGATTGGTTGACAAGACTTTCTCATTAAGAGAATGAGCGTGCTCAGCTTAAGTACCAATTAAGTATGCAGTTTGAAAGCAGCATGAATGTTCAGAACAGAAAAGCACAGCAAGATCTTGAAATAGCAAAGCAGGAATCATGACAATAAACTCCCTGTCTGAATTAGTAATATTAGTAATGTGCCTATCTAAGAATTACACCAACCCAGTGAGTGTTAGTAAATGTTAGTAACTTAAAAACAGTTAATTGTCAATTAAGCTTAGAAAGCCCCGAATCAGCACAGCACAGAAGGAAGGGGAAATACCAAAGCCAACCATAGCTCAGAAATGTGCAACAACGAAGGGACGGGGCGGAATGCAGACAAGCGGTGGAGTGGCTTGGCAGACCTGGCGAAAACAAAAACATGGACAAGGAACATGAATTATGAAATGCAAAAACCTGATACAAAAAACTGTTAAAACTGTGACTATGATCATGAACTACGAACTATGAAATCTTGAACATGAAACTGTTAAAACCATAGGCAATACTGTCCTGGCCAAAGGCCAGGACCCCGGAACACAACACTAGCTTTAAGTCCAGCCTGCTCTTGAAAACCCCCAAGGTCTCTGCCTCAACACAGACAAGAGTCAAGCAAGCTATTCCACGTCGAAATTACTCTTTGGGTGAAGACATATTTCTGAATATCAGTGCTAAATTTACCTTTGGTCAACTTCCATTTGTGACCCCGAGTTCCACTAACAACACTTGGTCGAAGGAATCCTACATAATTCACTTTGTTAATCCCTTTAACATATTTAAAGACCTCAATCAAATCACCCCTTAGTCTCCTTTTCCTAAAATTAAAATGATTAAGGATCTTCAGCCTCTTCTCATAGCTTTCATCTTTTATACCTGGAATTAGCTTAGTGGCTCTTCTCTGAACTTTCTCTCTTAAAGTATGGTCCCCAGAACTATACACAATACTCCAGATGTGGTCTGACGAATGTGTTGTACAAAAGAAGCATCACCTCCTTAGATTTGCACTCAATAATTTTGGCAATGTATTCCAGCATCCGATTGGCTTTTTTAACTTCTACGGCGCAATGGCTTGAGCCTGTGAAGGTTTGGTTAACAATCAATCCCAGATCTTTCTCGTGTGGAGCACATTCCAGTTTTAAACCTCCCATGAAGTAATCCCGTCCAAAGTTTTTATTACCTACATGTACAACTTCACGTGTCGCTTCATTAAATTTCATTTGCCACATTTCTGCTCAATTCTGGATTCTATCCAAATCATGAATTGATGAATTTATTTACTTTAGGAAAAAATCCCATGATTTAATGCACCTTATAGCTGTAGTTCATGGTCAGCCTGCACTGCATTCGCGGAGAGCTGTGGTGATTTGGTTCAAACAAGATTGCCTCCCCTGACAGTTTCAGGATTCACAGCTAGAGGTGCCCAAACTCACCTGATAAGATAGTAACGGACAGATGCCGCCTACGACAGTCCTTGCACACTTCTGGGGTTAATAGACTTCTGGTTTGACTTTTTTGAAAAGAGCGAGACAGTGGAGAGTTAACCTCCCAACAGCCTTCCCATGCCAAACGTACTGGGTGGACAGTCCTAGGTCATGTAAAATCAGACCAATCCTCTGCTTCCATATTCACTGAAACAGAAGCGACCTGATGCAAAACTCATGTAGATGAATATCTCCCAAGGGCCTTGGGTTAAAAAAGAGAGTGGGTAGACTGGTAGAGTACATAATTGATTACTAAGTTACTTGTTCTCTACCTGTGTTTTCCTCTCATTTTCATATGCAACAAACTGCCTATATATTCTGTTTATTATAAATCAGCAAGGTGGCCAATCCTCTCTCCTTTGTCAGGTTATCACTCTTAAGGTGAAACCAGTGTCAGGAGACATCTTTAAAATACCAGCAAAGTGATGATTCTGCTGGAAAAAGTCTTCTGATGTACTGTACATAGAAGCAAAAGATATAAATAATGCACATAAAATAAAACATGAACTTCCCTCCGTACAACTAATGGATGGATGGGAAGAAAATGCTCATGGTGGTTACTTTTCACTCGCCGTATATTGTGTGAATTTATATGTGAACACATCAAGTAAAAATGGACTATTCATGACACCTAGTCATTTTGAGATAAAGGCTCCTAAAGTTTGGCACATTTTGCTTGATCAACAATAATAGTTTACCTCTCGCATGATTCCATTGAAACTAGTGACTCACTCTAACTTTTGGGCATCAAATGCCTTATAGGTACATACCACAAACAATAGCAGAAATTTAAAAAAATCTTCTGTGATTAGATATTTTACATAATAGCAGCAATTGCAAAAATGCTCATGAATTCTGTCCGCAGAGCACAAATTTCTGTACACAAGTTGCATATCTTCATAAAGCTCTCCACCTCTTGGGAACAACTCCACAAGAAAAAAAAAAACACTATAATAAAGTATATTTTTGACTTCTTTTGAAAATAAAAAAATAATTCCTGGATTCTAGATTAGTGCCTGCAAGTAGCCCTTCATACCTTCTCTTTGGGGTTTCCCTGATAAACAGTAGTCTTCCATCAACTGGCCAATCAGGACAAAGGGCTTCAAAACTGCCCCTCCCCTGTCCTGCTTGGCAGCTTGAGAGCGCATTTATTCAGCCAGGCCTAACCTGACCTTTGGAATTCCTGACCAGTCACTCTCCCTCAGGCCTAACCCCCTTTTCAGACTTATCAACAAAAGACAACTGTTCTCTTAAGTATCCACTCCTGTGGAGTTTTTCTCTGATTATCTTGTATCATGCATTCACTCTTTTGAGGGCCTTTGCCATCTCACGTTCTTAGAGTGATTATGCTTGAAAAATGACTGACATTAATATACTGAACAAAAATAGAAACGCAACAGTTTAGTCATTTCAATATTACGGATAATTATTTCTGAGGTTGACTTAGTTGGGTTTATTTATGTGACCAAGGCTGTGTGCCACAGGTCTGTGTGCATTTCAGTCACCTTCTCCATATCATTGTCAAGTTCATGCCCTTTGTCAACATTGCCCTGTCGGACAGGTGGGGCCTGATCCAGAGCTATTGAAATCAGGTACAGTCAGCCCAGGCACATCCTGTACTCTGGTCAATAAAAGGCCACCCCAAAAGTCTCAGCTCTGCCATTGTTCAAAATGCCATAAATGACTCGAGCCATCAGGGAGCGTGCCATTGGCAGGCTCAATGCAGGAAAGTTTCTCAGGGATGTTGAAAGGGCTCTTAATGTCCATGTTTCAATAATAAGTCTATAACAGGAGGCTTAGCTTAGCCACATACATGACGACCATGTGTGACGACCCCCAACCAAGACCGCCATATCTGGACTTTATCTCTGTGATCGTCTGAGACCAGTAACTCCCACTGCAGATGAGATAGCTGGTCCCCACCATCACCCCATTTTTGCTGAAACTGTGAAAAATAATCTCCAGGAAGTCCATATCTTTACATTTTTTGCCCTTTGTGGATGGGAACTCTCCACAGCTCGATGAAAAATTTGGTTCGACTGAGTGAACAGACAAGTTTGACGGCCAAAGGCACAGTGGAGGACTGTTTTCTTTACAGACCAGTCACGTTTCCAACTTCACTGAGCAGATGGACGGAGTATCGTTATGCTGACATCATTGTCCTACGCAAGGTGGCACATGGTTGTGGAGTGCTGGTTTGGGTGGGAATATTCCAAGGAAATTGCCCCTAACTGCAGTTGATGAACAGCAACTTGAATGCAGTGTGATTTCACGATGAGATGCTGCTGCCTATCGTCCTACCTTTCATCCATCAAAACAATAACCATCCAGCATGACCATGCCAGACCCAAGTCACCCATGTATGCACAGAATTCCTTGAGCCTGAAAACATTTGTTTGCTTTAATGGCTGGCTTATTCCGCGGATTTGTCCCCCTTCCAGCATCTTTGGGATGTCCACAAGCAATGAGTTCCTCATTTGTTCCCATTTTCAGCCAATAGCCGCCAACTCTGCACTGCTCTTGAAGAGAAGTGGGAACATGTCCACCAAGTCACCATTAACCATTTGTGACAGTCCACACAGCAGAGATGTGTAGCAATGCAGCAGGCCAAAGGCGGACATACGATATTGACTTGTGAAATTTGGACAATAGACCCCATCCCCTTTATCATCGCGCCATCGTGAGATTCTCGTTTGTCTTTTTAAATCATTGATCGAAATGTATTGCAATATGGTCATAAAATCACTCAGCTTTTGAACATGGTCATATTTCTCACAATAAGAAGTGTTGCATTTATATTTTTCTTAAGTGTATATTTAGTATCGTATTTTATACAGAAGTTTTTGGTTCAGACAAGGATCCAGATTTAGAATCAGAATACAATACATTGAAGGTGTTTATAAAGTAGACAGGAATACAGAAATGGCAAGGAAGGACGAAGTCCACAATTGGAAGACCACAGTTCAGTTCAGATGGTATAATGGGGTAAGAGTACAGGGTGAGTCCAGAGCAGAAGCCAGGGGATGTTGACCCTTTCCCGTCCTGAACAGTCAGACAGCAGGTCCAAAGGGTTTAGCAAGAACGCAGTCCCAATCTTGGAGACCAACGACCAGGTGTTCCTAATAAACTGGTAGAGGTACAAACTGGAGGGGCAAGTCAACCAAAACTTGGTCTCAATCACGGAGACTAAGAATAAGGCTTTGGAGTTTATTCCGAGTAATAGAGCTTTGAAGAGTACTTCCATATTTCACTATCGTAGAGGCATGCAAGACGCAAAACCAATTAAGAAGACAATATTACTAAACGACATGCAGCTCTCTGGATAGAAGGAGGAAGCAATTAAGCAGCCAGAAAGGTTGTGGCAACTTTTTATGAATGCAAACCGCATGCATTCTGCATGTAATATATGGAATGAAATATATATATTTTTAAACTTTATTTTTCACTAGTGCAGTGAGGACCTAAGGCAGGAATTTGGTCCTCAAATCCAAATCTACCAATTAATTAATTAACAGAATAACTCGTGCTTCTGACTGGACAGAATGGTTTTGTTTTTGATTCTGAGGTAAAGGGAGGGTGGATAAGCAGTGTTTCTGGGTCCCAAAGGATTGTGATTTGATAATCTTAGATCTAAGGGAAAGGTATAAGGCTTTTTGACCTTTGCAGTATATTTTTGCTTTGCCTTCCATGTGGTCACGGATAATATTGAAAGAAATCTAAAATAAACTGGAGGGCAGTTCAGTAAAACCTGGGTGGGTGATATAGTATCAGATCAATGATGATGAACAGAGGAATAAAAGCTGACTGCAGTGTTACAGCTAGGACTGTTAGTTTCTGCATAAAAGAGGGGGGAGAGGGGGTTTGTATTGAAGCAAATATCACTCAACAGAGGGTAATGTCATTCTAAATATTGTGACAGCAGTGATGCGGTCCACCACATAATCACAGCTGTGGCTATATTAAGAATGGCAGCTCAACCTGGAGTGTGATATAGTGATTGTACTGTACAACTGCTCCATAAACAATACATTTATTTTACGCATATTACACATAATCAAATATTTTGCTCTGCCAGTCCAAATAGTCCCCAACGATGACAAGCTAGATAGAGTGTTGCCTGCTGATAAGCAATGCACAGATACATTAACAGTCCATGACTTCAAATAGTGGCCTTCAATGTTATGAATGAACTATGCTCAAATGAATTTGAATTTTATGTTGCGGACACAGGCAAGGGAAATAATTTATAAAGTAAAAGTAGACAGCGGCTGCTGACTACTGAAATGCTTCTGTCAAAAGATCTCCACCACCGTAAGTAAACAGGGCTTCTTCTCGCTGGCTAGTGACCTGCATTAACAAAGACATGCAACCTGCATAGCTAAGTCTTGTGGTCAAAAAATCCTCTTTAATCGGTCACCTGGGGCAGGGACAAGAAACAATCCATCATTTTTTTCTGTTTTTCAAAATGGGTTTTGACCAGTATTAGGCCATTGCGGTTTTCTATCATGATGTCGATCAATTTTCTAGGTTATAAGAAAAGAAAATCAAAGTTGGTATCATTGCATCAATTCTTTCATTGGAATTCAGCATTATTAGCAAGCAAGCTGAAAGTGAGCACATTTATTTATTCTCACTAGTTAGTGGGCCAGGTGAAAGCTCAAAAACATAAGTGCCAAAATCACTGTATCCCTTTCGCTTAATACTTATAGCAGCTTTCTCTTGCCAAAATAACAGCTCTGAGTCCACCCCTATGGTATCAAACAAGATTGGAGAAGACATGGCAAGGAATTTGAGACCATTACTTCATGCAGAATCTCTCCAGTTACTTAAAATTGCAAGGTTCACATCTATGTGCTTAGTTTGTCCCACAGGTTTTCTCTCGGATTTAGGGCAAGAAACTGGGATGGCCATGTCAAAATATTGGTTCTGTTGTTGGTGAACCATTTCTATATTTATTCAAACGCATGCTTTGGGACATTGTCTTGTTGGAGAATCAAGCCAAAGCAGTAAACTTTTACAAACTTTCGTATTCCACTCGATAACTTTAAAACACCTTCATCAATCAACGCCATTTTAGCTGATTTGCTTAGTCTTGTGTATCAACGGAATCGATTTTTTAGATTCACTTACTGAATGTTTTCACTGTACAATTTCGTTTTGATCACTCAGGGCAGGAATGGGGTTGGGATGGTTTGAGATATCTTGAAAGAGAATGATACTGGCTCATATTATTGGTCCAAAGTCATGTCAGAGTTGTGACTCATATCCTGTGATGTCGTAGCTGGAAGTTCTCCTCGAGCCCTGACATCAGTAATAACCTGGGGCCTTTTTATAAAAATTTGCGTGGATTTAATACCTAAATAATACGTGTGGACGAAAAAATAAAAACGGCAACTTATAAACCAATGGGTAAAATAAATTGCATGGAATTTTCATTTATTTTAACAGGATGGACTTGGAATTTATTGACATTGTGCATAATTTAAATAATTTCCCTTTTTTCATGTCAAGTTTGTTTTTAGAAATCAGAATTCTGCAAAGCAAGTGACGTACATATCTTTTTTGTGCCTACGCACCGTTTGTAAAGGAGGTCCCTGGGCCTAAAGTGGCATCCAATAAGCATCTCCAACCTTTATCATCCAGCAATTCAAACCTTAATGATCCGGCTTTTTAGACAGTAAAAAGTAATGGCATAAAAATTGGCCTCTAAATTCAGTTTGTTTACTTCTTTGTTGCCGTTTTCATTTTCACAGTTTTAACTATTTGTATTACCTACCTCTTGTCATCACCCAGGCTACCAATAACAAAAGGGCTCGGCACTTAGGCATTACGGATAAATGAAGGAAATATAACTTAAGTTATATTTAAGTTACCGTCAACCCTGTAAAACAGTTGCATTATTATATCTTCAAGGTAGAATACTGTCTAACAGTGAAGCTCTCTCACATTCTGCATTCCACAGCCCCCAATCATCCCATCCCCTCCCCCAGCTCTCCCTAAACACACTCAAATGTTTGAATATCACAATATCACAGTTGTAGAATACACCCTGGCACAGCTTTCAGATTCCTCATTCATTAGGTCTATATCCCCTGGACGTCGATTCAGAAGTAGGACATGAGTCTCTAATGTTGGAGCTAGCTCATAGCAAATGGGATCAGAGAATTATTAATCTCCCCATAGCTGGCGCTTTCATTTCTAATCCTGGGCCCCTGAAAGACGACTCAAACCTGATTATTTGTTGTGTGCTAATCGGTTGAATATTGGAGATTAAAGAGTTTAACAGCTTCGTGTATCACCTTCCTGAGGTTTAGCAGTCTCACAATGCCTGTTCGATGTCTGTATGTACAGAACAATCATTATTCCACGGTGACAGACTCACAGTGAAGGCCGTCTTTTAACATCGGCACCACGGCTTAATAACGCAGCTGAGACGCATCCGAATTGTCATATTAAATGACCCTCTTAAGGGTGTTTAGGCACCTGCTTGAAACTCTGCTTTGAAGACATGACTGGCACAGACAATGAGGAAAATGAAAAGAAAATGAAAAATGTCATGAATTCCAAATCATGCTGACTTTTTTTTTTTTAAATCGCACACACTTTGATCACACTTTTTTTTTTCCCGAATGCTCGCATATTTCTTCAGACGTACACGCGGAAATGTTTGAATTCTTCCCATATTGGTTTGTTCAAAAATACATCTTCTACTCACAAAAGGTGTCATGTCGCACACATGCACAAATGCACTCACACGCTCGTACTCACATGCAAGCATGTAAAAGGGGAAAAAAAAATAACTTGACACACAGGTTTGCCACAGCTCCATCGCCGCTGCACCTGGGTGTGTACATGTTTTGTTTGTGCAATTACCTCCTCAACATCATGTCTGGCCTGCTATAGAAACCTTGTAGTGAATTAAAGACCCCAGGTGAAGAGCCGCTCTGCTGCAGGAAAACAGATGCATATTTAATGAAACAAAAAACCTCAAAGCAGAACCAACATATTAGTCACTTTAGTAATTAAAAATGTATATTGCTCTGCGCTGTCTCGTCTTTTACATTATTAAAGCACGGCTTTTCCAGGTTACCTCGTCTCAAAGCATTTTTAATGCAAAACAGTCGCTGACAGTCATCACGTGCGCACTCAACAAAATCTCATTGGTTAAATGACAGTCTGTTTCAAGATGAAGAACACTAATACTTGCTTATGGATATATTTCCTGATTGAATTTTTCAAGAAAAAATAACAAAAGAAACAGAATCAAATAAACAACTTGGCAAGGATATTCCCTGTTTTGTACTTTTGTGATGCGATACATTTTGGATGGCGAAACATTTGCAACAGTTTTCTGCAGATCGGCTGAACATTCTCTCGATTGTTGCGCGAAGGTGATTGAAGCATCTGAAGGATGATCACGCGATCAGATTTACATCAATGTAGCCCAACCTGCTCTACTTGCAAAATGTTCACCCATGCAGCAATGAAAAGAGTTCCATGCACAGATTTCAAAAAGGCACCTATGTTTATTCTGATGGGAACAATTTGATGACATTAATCTGGCCTAAATTAACAGCGGTTATAAAGACAAATGCTCAAATCACGTCATGTGCACCCTGTTATGAGGCCTCAATCAGTATAAAGACCCATCTTTTTGAAACAGGGCATAAAATGTGATCACAGATCTCAGCGTGAAATAAAAAATCTCGCTTGGTTTCCAACAATTTTGCAAGTTAATGTTCTCTCCTTTAAATGATCTTTTCCAGAACTTTACAACACAATCATCAGTCAATGCTATTCTTTTATGAAGCAGAGCAGAAATGATTCAATACATGTGGTCCATAGTAGGCTATTTTGAGTATGATTAAAAACAGAGGATGGCTACATCCAAACCATTATAAAATCCATCTCATTTAGACTGGCTCATTCTGCAACTAAAAATTTTTTTTTGGAAAGTTGGAAGTAATTAATTTCTAAACACTAAAACATTAAATACCTCCGTATTTCGTCGGACATGCATAATATTACAAAGAACGCTCAGTTTAAGTCCAAGATGTCAAATTATAGGTAGTTCCCAATAATGAAGGTTAATGAACAGGACCACTCCCAATGCGCCTTCTGTCGTTCTTACGACTATATATACCGTCTGCATTCCCACAATCCCCGCTCGTCTCATTTCTACATCTCCCACCCTTCCCCTCTCCAAGAAGGAAGCAAGAAACAGCCACCACCTGGGACCCCGGGGGGCTTGCGAGCCACACGGACTCCGACGAGAGACGCGAACCCCACCCCGAGTCTCGCCACCTGGGGACGCCCCAATGTTCGCACAATCACAGACCAAGTCCATACGACATCACATTCGCCCCGATCTCCTATCCCCAGTCCCACCTAACATTCTCCTTTGCTTTGGGAGTGGCCCAAAATTAATTAATCATATTATACAATACATTATTGAACATCAAATTACATTTGGACTGAAAGATTCTTCAAGTTGCATATCTGGCATTTGAGGCATGATATCTGTGGATATCTGTTCCCAGATACACTGCAGGCTTGGTGGTGCTAATAACCAGAAACATTGTTTGCATGTTTATATTGATCCAACAAATCATTTTATATTAATATTGCGAGACAGTATAAACAACCACAAAAAACATCATAAACGTACCACAGAATAAATTAGAAACATAGATTTGCCATGAGAACAATTTTATCTTGTGTAAGAGTTAGATTATTATTATTATTTCAAAGCAGGAAGGGAAAGAAATGCAAACTAGTCAAAACAGCTTATATGAAGCATAAAACTTTCAGAAAATGCTTGCATCATATCAATATACTACTACTAGTCAGTAACTTGACCATATTAAAATACTGGCCTGAAAAGAATAGTATTGTCTGGTTCTATTGCCTGTTATTCCAACTACGGATGTGTTTTCATTTGCGGATATTTGTTCATGAGTTTTACAATATATTGTGGACTATTTTGAACAGAGCGTATATTCAGTGAAAATTTTAAATCCCCCTCTATTGGCAGGAGGATGCATTACATTTGATACAAGCTTACTGTCTTAAACCCAGATGTCTGATATTGCGCAATGGTTATGATTTTAATGCAACTTTCAAGCTATTAATTTAAAAAAATCTATAATGGCATTCAATTAATATGCATAACAACAAACTGCAGAAGTCAGTTCTTATTCTGAAAATGCAAATTACAGTACAAAGCTGCAAGGTGGTAATATATCCAAAGGATTTTCAATTATTTGTATATGCATGCTATAGCATGGAGGCTTGGCACCACTGTCGTGATGATGTATCTGTATTTCCCAGCCAAATCAAAGGCCAGAAAGTGATAAGGCTGAAAAAATATCAGTATCGTTTGAGCTGCAGATTTCTATGGTGCACTTTTCTAAGGAGAGCCTTTATGTTGTCACATTTTTCTGCAATTAATCTTGCAAATAAAATCCCCCCCCACCACCACCCGCGTATAATCCATTAAATGCTAAATAGGGTTCTAATTGATCTGGTGTCAAAATGGCAATACAATGACCCCTCTGTTCCAATTAAATACATTGTCGACTGAATCTATGAAGCTTAATATTAAAGTCTATTCATTTCAAGTCCCATAATGTGTGTGCAAATAGTTATTGGGCTTTTGATTCAAAATATAATTAGCTTATAATTTTGTTTGGCTGAATTGCTTTTTTCCTGTGCTGTCTGGATTGCTTTTCACCGAACATTATTCAGTAGTAATGCGTCAGATAGGTTAAGCTCCATGGTAATATGAACAGGACACAACTGTCACACCTCCATCAAGACAAGTAAGTGGACTGCTAATTTTATATGGTGGTTTTTTTTTTTTATGTGCGATCATGGGTTGAAAACAGCTCATTATATGAGAATTAAATAGGAGAAAGTTACAATCACAGGACCTGCCGAAGGAGAGTAAATACAATGTAGTGATTAACTCAAGGCTGCTTTAAGCATGTTGTTAATTAAATGGATATGCTAATGTTGTCATACTTAGGAGATGGAATTAATATCGCTTATTGTAAAGCACATGTTACGGTATCATTAACACGGAATGCAGAGGACTCGCATGGAATCATACTATTCCATCGGACCTAAATATACAGGGCGTTTGCGTGCCCCCCGCTAAAAAAACGCAAACATATAAAAACATGTACGTGCGCGCACACGCAAACACACGCTCACATACACAAAGACATACACGCAAGCTGTCAAACAAATGTACACACAAACATGCAGGCATACACAATCATGTACAAAAACATGCATACACACTCATGTAAATGCACACAAAAATGCATGCACATTTGCAAACACACTTGCAAGCACTCGCACACAAATACGCCCTAACATGCGTACACTCATAAATACACACACACACACACACACACACCAGAAGAGATCTTGTCGCTTAAAAGAATGTAAAGGCGATGGAAAATAAAAAGGTTGGAGAGACCTCTACCACAGAGATCCTCAGTGCTGGAGTTGTTCCCTGGGGCAGACTGCAGATATCAGACTTCTGCCAGAATGTTTTAATTCCTCCTGTTTTCCCCCCCCCCCCCCCCCCCCCCCCAGACGTTCCCCAGCTCCACCAACGGCAGTGGGACCTGGGGGGGGCCGCAGGACAGGGTGTGTGTGTGTGTGTGTGTGTGGTGATAGGAGGGTCTATCCCAGACCCCCACTCTACAGGGCCCAGGCGCTTGAAAAGGTAATGCATTGCTTTCTTTCTATCTTTTCTCCCACCACACACACAGCAGAACATCGCTTTCTTGCTGGTTGTCACATTTCTCTGCTGATCCGCTATGGTGGGGGAACAGAATAAAACTTTATTTCCATATCAGAACTGACTTCTTTGTTTCTTCTCTTTTGCGAGGTTAGACCTTTATTTATTTCTGTTTGTTTTACTTTGACCAGCATTTCTCAAGCCTCACCTGGAGTACCACTTCTCCAGCATGCTTTAGATCTCTCCTTGCTCCAGCACAGGCGATTCAAATGATTCACTCATTATCAAGCATTCTCATGGATTCATAATGACCTGATCATTTGAATCACCTGTGCTGGAGCAGGGAGAGATCTAAAACACGCAAGACAAGTGCTACTCCAGGAGAGGCTTGAGCAGCTCTGGTTTAGACCATTGCCTGAAGCAAATGCAAATAGGTGAGAAGACAGACACAGGGTGCTGTAGGATCAGATTTTGAAAAAAAAAAAAAAAAGAGCTCTACAGCCCCCAGACTGGCTCCCTGAGCCCGGGCGATTGAAGTACCTCTCTGGTTTTGCTGTATCTAGCTGAAGGCCCATACAGGATAAAATGATCAAATGCAATACACAGGTGACTGATGTTTCTCCTCCGTCAACCTGCTGCCATTTCTGTTAGAGCAGATATACACTCCTTTCACATATACAGCGGTACGAATCAAATCCAGTTTAGATGGTCTTTGGATGTGGAATTTCTTTCTAAAGCATAAATGTAGCGCTAGTTCATAACATTTAGACTCAGTTGAGTGGAAAACTGAAAACTGAATACATGTTGTGCAGTATGAAAATGATAAATTACAGACAGAAGGGCAGACAGACAGACTATACGTGATGGATCAGTGCAGTTCAAGGCTAATGTAAATGAACACAGATTTAAAGGCACACACGCATACACACATGCGCGCGCGCACACACATACACGCTCAGACGCACACACATACATGCACGCACAACAAGCTGCTAAAATGAAACGTTAAACAAATATGACCTTAAGGTTTAATGTTCCCTTAAGCTGTCATTTAAACTTATACCTGCTATCACTCTACCGCTATACATGAACAGTATATGAATTGTCTAATGAGAGCTATATAGTTGATGGCACCTCTAAATTAACTGGGTACCATTCAACCGTTGCCTTTTCTATTCCAGTAAAAACCAAATTATGCTCGAGTGCTGTAATTACAAGATATTTCACTGAGCTCCTCTCTAACTTTTATACTGGAATAATGCAACTCATTTTTATTCCATTTTGAATTAGATGGCTCTATAAACTATTACTGTGTAGATGTAGGTTTTCCTAATCCCCCTTTAACACATATGTTATTAGTGGAGCAGATATGCCTGTATTTGAAAATCATTCACACTTATTTGCTTTTGCGTTCGCATTCTAAGGCATGTCTGGATACGACCGGCCCACTTCATTTCCTGTAGAAATGCATTGTAACATAGTGACAGACGTCGAGATTTTTAAAATTTATTTTGCATCGTTCGCGCACACGAGCTCTCCTGAGGAGGAAGGAGGGAATCGGCTCGGCAGAAGAGCACCGGCAGTATCGCTCTTGGAGGTGTCTTTTCTACAGGGAGCGAGACTGCTTCCAAAAGCCCATTGTGTAAAGCTTGCTAATTACGCCGCTCGGCGCGGTAGGGGTTGGACGGCAATACACAGGAGGCCCATACGATACGGTTCAGTCCCGCTTCTGTCGGGCCCTGACCCGGATTCTGATGAGAAGTCAACAGGCGAGGACGAAGAGGGTAAACACCCGAACTTTACTCACAAAACCAGGCCCCGTACCGAAACGCACAGTATGCCCCCCCCCCACTGAGCTCCCCTTAAGGCCACATGTGGCAGATCGTCAGGGGACAGAGACTCTTTAGCCTCCGCAGTAATTAAACAGAGAGAGGAGGCGCAGAGCGGGGAAGGCTGCCATCCACAGGGGATGGTATTCCTGAAGCAGATCCGAAGCCGTGCGAGGCACCTCAGCTTATTCTCAGGGTTCCGCCTCCGCGTGAGGCACACTTCCCCACTCCGCGCGCCACTCCCGCTCCACCTTCCACACTCTTGCGCTGCCACGCCCACTCTCCCTTTCTCATCCTCGCCCATATTTACCACTCGCTCTTTCCCATTCTTCCCCATATTAACCACTGCCCAACACAGAAATGTTAGCGTTAGCATTAGCGTTAGCTACATATATAATAAAATAAATACATCTCTGTGGATCGCGAGAGAAAACTTATCTCTTTCGTCTACTGATACCGAGTAATTAAGCAAATTACATGAACAAAGGGCTTCAAGGGCACTCTCAAATGGTGTCCTTGGCAACTTCTGGGTAAACATATGATCATTTTAGATATAGCAGTAGCAAATATCGCAGCCTAACGTTACATCGTCCCGGGGCCTTGTTTTGATTTCCACGGCGGAAAGGAAGGCATTATTGCCGTGGTTTAAATGAATGGCCCTAAACAAATGTCGAACATCAGATAATGTCCATGCTCCTCTGATCAAAAGACAAGCAACCCTACAGCACAGTTGTCAGGGCGGAGACACAACAGTGCAAGACAACAACAAAGAGCTTGCGTGGTCAGGGAGCCAAACGTCTATCTTCAAGGAAGAGGACCATTTCATTTTTTGCTAAGTCTGCATCCTAACTGGAAGATATGAGAGAAAGAAAGTAAAAAAAGAGAGAAAGCAGCCACAGAGTGAATAAAGGGGTGAAGAAAATGAGAGATGGAATGAGAGCAAAGAAGAAGCGAAATCTTTAACAATTCAATATGCTACAAACAGATCTCGGATGACAGCGCGGGTTTGTCTGTAGTTCAGGTTAATTAGCTGCTGCTTATTTTTAATGAACTTCTTGCAGTTGTTTGCTTGTATAATCAAGGCAAAGATGCAGAACCGCAAGCTAAGGTGCCAAAAATAAGCTGACAGCAGCAGAGGCCCGCCTCGCCGCCCACCCTCCAACTGCCTGCTCCATAAAACTCGCTTAGCACACACTGAAACAAAATGGACTGTAAAGTTCGTTAGATGAAAATATTAAAAAAGAATTAAGCTAATGGAGATAAAATTAAAAGAAATGAGGCAACAAACACATCACACCAAAAATGGCATCGCTGTGACAGCTAAGATTCCTAATGACGGACTACATTCGGAAAAATTAAATGGCATTCCGCGCTTAAATTTCTTTGAAAAGTAATGATCCGTGAATGATGTTCACTCCGGGCACTTTCGGTGGGGGGAGGGGGGGTTTGGGGGAATGGGGGGAGGGAGGAGGGGGCAGGGGATCTGTGAAATAACACAGGAAGATTCCCTGTGTAAAGGTTTAGGTGCCACTCTGGTACATTCTCTGGATCTAGAAAAAGGAGGGTAGCAAAAGGCATGTTGGACATAATATAAATTAGAATGAAATAAAATTTTCAACGCCACAACAAAAACTAAATAACAACAAAAAAGAAAGCAAATGCTTAAAGGGTTTGTAATCAATACAAGACATTTCTGATGAACGATGCAGAGGAATACAGATCAAAATGGGCGCAAGGCTATTTTCGTCTGAGTTGTAACTCTCCAACAGGAGTCAAATTTATGGCGAGATTTACTTAGCATTCACTGTACTTTAGAACTCAGTATCCCAGCAAGCACGGCTGCTTTCCTATCTGGCCTGCTGAAGGGACGCCCACCAGCCAAGCCTATGCAGCAGTAATTAATGAATGCAGTACTGTAAATTTCCTTTTTTTTCTTGGTTCAAGATATTATAACTTCATCATCCTCAGTAATAGGCAATGTATTTCATCAGCGGGCTTGGTGCCGGCCACTGCCCGGCAAACTTAGCCTTTGCTCACTGATTCATTCATGTGAGTTGTTGAATAAATCATATGTCGTTCCACATCGTGAACACCATACTCGAGTAGATTCTGTCCTGGGAGTTTTGGCTCGTCCCTCTGCTTTACAATCCATTTGCTATAATTTGGGATCTGATCCCACACAGCCTGAGCTAGCTTGCATTTCCATGTCAATCTCAGCATGTAGAAGTTTTCCTTTTAAGGGGGAGGGCTAGTCCAAAAACCAGAGAGTCAAAAGAGAAAATTAAAAAGACTGCTCAATTTCTGCCGGGCGGGAAAAGTGGGTAAAATCCTGGATATGGCAAGGTCTTTTCAGTCATGAGAGTTAATCTCTTCAAGGAGAAATGCTGGATGACAATGGCAAAATAATTGGGTCCAACAGGCTTATGGAATGAAAACCTGAAATGAGTTCAACTTCTTTTAAGTATGATCCTTTCTTTCAATCTGGTGAGGGGGAAAAAAATGTAATCTTTGAGAATATTAATATACCCCCAAAACCCTCAACATAGGGGAAAAGCGAGCCCTGGTCCCTCTTTAAAAGTCGGGTGTACCTGGCAGGATGGAAAAGGTCCTACCAAGGACAGGCTCTTGAAAACTGGATCCTCTCTTCTCCTTTCAGCTTCAGTCTTGATGAAAACCTTGAGGTCTTTGTCACGTTCTCTTGAAACAAAACAAATAGAATCCAGGTCTTTTGATTGGGTTACGCAAGCAGGAGGCGACAGCAGCCAGCTTGAGTCTTGACTTCACAGTCGAAGTCACATCTTTTCTAAACCTGCATTGAAGTATTTAAACATCTAAGACAAGCCTGGTCTTTAGAGGATCCAGTCCAACCTTCTTTTCACCATCACTGTTACAAACCATGAAGAATTTAAAGAATAATTCATCAGGCTGAACATCCCTCCGCCTCATCATCACTATTTTATGACAGGTACTGTATTGTGGTGGAAAACGGCTTCGTAAACCGTGTGACGCATCGCTCTCTTTTTCTGCTCTTCACCTGCTATTTATTTTCTGGCACCTTGACATTTTACTCCTCAAATATGATGTGATTTTTCACTGGTATTATTATTTTGTAAATTTTATTTTTTGTGATCTATTGCGTTTTTTACAAAGAATCCAGCAAACCCTTGACTCCCAGAAGCTTCCCAAAAGACTTTATCTATTTCTACTCAGTGTTTGATCTGACAGGAGTAAAACTGAACGGTGGTAAGAAAAATGCCTGCTCTCTTTTATTGGAGATGACAGTGGAATCCATCATCAGAGACTGGATTTTATTTACCCAGATCCAGCAATGTCTGCCGAAGTGCTTTTCCACAACAAGGTTTTGAAGAGAGATTTAGTCCTGTATTCAAGCGAAAATAGTAGTACAACCCCAATTCCCAACAAGTTGGCACATCATGGTAAATTTAAATAAAATCAACTGATTTGAAAAGTTTATTCACAATCTTGTATACTGAAAACAGAACATTTTTTTGATATTCTGACATGAATTTAGTAACTTTTAGAAAATATGCAATATGATGAAAACCTTGGCACAGTTAACTGTTTACTGCTGTGTAAGATCACTTTGTCTTTTAATGGAACTTATTAGGCATTTTTCACAGTGAGGACACCAGTTGGTTAAGTCTCGCAAGCAGAATTTGTCCTTGCCCTTTATTATGCAGGTCTTCTGCTGCAAAATGGTAAGAGGGCTTTATTGCCATATATTTCACTTCATGCTGTAGCATAAGTTCTGAATTGGAGACAGATCAGGACTGCAGGTAGGCTAACTTAGCACCCGAACTCTCTGTAAATGCACCTGTAACTGAAAACCATGCCGAATGTGATTTGGCATTATCTTGCAGGAATCTCGCAGCAAAAGAAGACTGTCTAGATGGCAACATATGTCACTTCAAAAAAAAAAATCCTTCCTCATCCTCGCAAATGCGCAACTCATCCATACTGTGACAGTTGCTTGGTTTTCAACATGACTACAACTTGAAATGTGGACTCGCCAAACCACAAAATATGTTTCCTCTATGCTACTGTCCATAGCAGATGACACAGAGTGCAGAGAAGTCAGCAGAGCTTTGAGAAAGTGTTGATGTTTGGCTTCAGCAATCCATAATAAAGCTTTAACTTGCATCTGTAGATACAGTGGCGAATGATGACTGACAAGGGTTCACTAAAGTCTTTCTGAGTCCATGTTGTGATATTCATTACAGTCAGAATTCACCTTCATCAAACCCAGCAGAGATCAGTATCCATCTTCCATCAATTCCAGCAGAGAGCAGTTTCCACTTTCCACAAATACCAGCAGAAAGCAGTACCTAGAAGAATTGACCTCCCAGCAATCCTGGTAGAAGCTGGTAAGCACCTTCATCATTCCAGCTGAGAGCAGTATACATCTTCCAAAAATCCCAGCAGATAGCAATATGCACCGTCAACATATCCCAGCAGATATCAGAATCCAGCTGAGATTAGCATCCACTTTCCACCAATCCCAGTTTACGGCAGAATTCACCTTCCACCAATCCCTGCAGAAATCAGTATTCAATTTTATCAATCCCAGGAGAGAACAGTATTCCCCTTCTACCAATAATAGCACAGAGCAGTTTCCACTTTCTTCAATCCCAGAAGAGAGCTGTATCTAGCAGTATCCACATTCCACCAATCCCAGTAGAGATCAATAAATATGCAGACAGCAGTATCCACCTTACATTGTTCTCAACAGAGATCAGAATCCACTTTTCACCAATCACAGCAAGCAGCAGTTTCCATATTCCATCCATCCCAGCAGTTATCAGCATCCACCTTTATCAATCCCAGCAGAAATTGGCATCCACCTTCCACCAAACAGAGTGCAGTGCCACCCTCCAGCAATCCCAGCAGTAAGCGGCATCCATCTTCTACCAATCCCAGCAGAGACCAGTATCTAGCAATATCTACATTCTACCAATCCCGGTAGAGACCAGTAACCACATTCACCAATCCCAGCAGAGATCAGAATCCACTTTCCCCCCAATCCCAGCATACAGCAGCATCTACCTTCCACCAATCCCCACTGAAATAAGTATCTACTTTTATCAAACCCAGTAGAGAACAGTATTCCACTTCTACCAGTCCCAGCAAAGAGCCGTATCAACTATCTGACAGAATCTCAGATGAGAGCCATATGATATCAAGCAGTATCCACCTTCCCCCAATGTTAATAAATTGAGCCAGTAAGGTGTGTCAATTTGTAATTCGGAAACTTTCCTCACAAAAATGGGTATGACTACAAATGCGTAGAAAGTTCTTTGTTTTAAAATTCAGAACTTGGTCTTAAAAAGCAGCATGGACATATCCCAATAAGTCAAAATGTTGAAACTACTCACTGCTGAGGCAATTAATATTGATTATCTCATGATAAGAGTGCACATGATAAGGTCTGCAGAAGACCTTAGATCAGTAGTGCACAATCACATGCCATGGAGGGCCGTGAGTATGCAGGTTTTCATTCTAACCCATCCTTGCACCTGCTGAAAAAGCCAATTAGTTCTCTCTGCTTGAAGGTGTGCAAATCAGTGAAATCCACGGGAGTTTGGAATCAGCAACAATTGGTTCAACTGAAAACTAGCATACTCTTGACCTACCATGGCACATGATTGAGAACCGATGTCTTAGATGGTAAGCAAACAATTGGTTCTCATCGACAATGCATTGGACGGAGGTGAAAAAGGACCTAAGTACCTGAGATGACAGCAAAATTACTACAGATCAGAGTGGGTCAGAGAATCTCTGATACAGCAAAGCTTCTGGGGTGCTCCCAGTGAGCAGTAGTGAGTACCTACTGACATTTGTCCAAACAGGGACAAACCATGAACAATCAACAAGGTATCAGCTGCCCAAAGCTCATTGATGCGCAAGGGCGGCAAAGGCTATCCTGTTTGGTTTGAACCAACAGAAGGGCTTCTGAGGCAAAAGTAGGAGAGACATACACGATTAACGTATCAAAATCCATTTATCAGTCCAAGATCCAGTCGATTAGGATGAAAACAGACAAAGTTCCTCTCCAAAATTAACATCTTACAAAACACAGGCACTTTAAGTCCAAGAGTCACTGACTTTGATCATAGCTTTTGTTTCGACCTAATGTACAAACAGTACAATTAAAGGTGTCAATTTCATAGTACAAAAATGGCCACAAAATTCTTAATGCTTGGTGCCAAAACGAAGCTCTATATGATGAGTTAGGTCTCATTTAAACATCATGTTTTCAGAAAATGTAGTCATATTCCCACGACCGTGGAAACATCTCTTCAGCAGTCATTTGTAAGGTGGGGTGGGGGTTGGAGGGACTGACGACAGTTACTACACAGTCTCTACTAATCAGATATAATATCTATGGTGGCCTGTTTACATGATATCTATGGTGATCTCCCCAAACTGCACAGGTGCCGTCATCAGCTGCCTCATTTTAGATAATTAAGCAAATCTCATATTTTTACCCCCCCTTTAGCTCTGATTTGTTCTTGGCTGACTTCCCTCACTCAAACAGCTCACACCTGAAATGTGGAAAAAAGATTAATGATCTCAAAAGCCAAACCTCACAAATTAAACAACATTGTGAAGAACTACGCTGTGCAGAAAAAAGAAGTTGAATTTAAAAAATAAGAAACTTGTGCTTAAAAACACCCAAATGTTCATTCAGTGTTGATTAAGCCTGTAGGTGAAATAAAAGTGTTGGAAAAAAGTTATGCCTGTATGCCTCCCCTGACTATTCACAGCAAACGTATTGAGAAAATTGCACAATTTATTTATTTATTTTTTTAATGTTGACACTGTAATCCAGCATACTGCATCAGCATAAAAGATATGAGTTTGAGGAGCAGACTGGCGTGTTTAGTTTGAGAGTATTATCATCCATATCTAGCATGTCATGTCAGAATTATTGGCCTTTTTACTTACCATTCACATGGTAGCCCAAAGTTATTGGATTATTGACTCCTTCGGCCATCTGAAGCCTAAATTTAGCTACAAACAGGCTAATTTGGGAGTAACTCCTCCGAAAATGGCAGTAATACTCGTAGCTTAAGGACTTTTAAAACATTTTTTTGAGTAATTCACAAAGATCTTTAGAGCCTAAAGTAGCTCTCAAGTTTCAGAGTCACTAGGAGTAGTCAAGATGACTCCTAGGTTACACAGAGGATTCACCAAAATCTTCAAATGGCAACCACCAAAGGCATGCTTCGTCATTGGATGAATATTTCTGAAAAAAAAATACTGATTTTTTTTAAAAAAAAAGCTTTGAACCCGGTATTGCCTTCAGTAATGATTGTGGTGGACTTATTTAGAGTGCATTCAATTAAAAAAATAGAAACAATGCTACAAATCCCAACCTCAAATTTAAAACTAATTTGCTATTTTTCCATTGGCAAAATGCAACAATGTATCGCAGACAAACTGGGCTCATCTCAGACACTTGTGAGTTGGTTCATTTACCCAATAGGTGACGCACTCTCCAGACCTCACATTATTACGCAGTTAATCTCACATCATTCAGAAAATCACCCGTATGGTAGGATGCTGTACAACAGACAGGTGGTTGATGAAAGGCTTTTCTGCTGGGCCCCCGCCCGAGAAATCAATTTGATGAAATGATAAAAAATCAGTAAATATACAATATCTGACATGTGGCCTACTTTCGTCAGTGATTATGTTTGTGTTTAAAATGCATCACTAAATAATTTACATATTTTAAGTCTAATCATGGAAGTTGCGAAACCTAGCTATGGCAGTTTATCTTCTTTGCCGTTGCCTTCAACTGCATGGGGTACCAGCATTTCACACAGTCATTGCTGCATCGTATAAGCAGTGGAAAGGAGGCAGTTATATGGAAATGTACAACATGTGCTTCTTTCTACCCGCAATGAAATGCTTTATCCAAATTTCCCTTTTATTATTTTCTTTTCGTTGACGAATTGCTCCATGCAGTAACAAAAGTTGTTCCTGCATCCAGTTCCCTTTTATTTTACATTTGCTCGCTAAAGAATTGCCTTTGTTGTTTGAGAGGACATACAAGTTTTTGTTTCTTATCAGTTTGGAAATACAAGGTTTTATCAGCAGGCAGACGATAGTTTCAAGTCTGGTTTGAGTTTTCCATGGACTACAACAGCATTTCCATGGTTAATCAGAAAATCCTTGTTCCATGTTTTCCTGATAGCTATAAGCACTGAGCTCGGTACAGAGTCTGCCTCTCTTTTGGATCAGTCGCACCTCTTTCATAAGGCCGCCTACATTCTGAAGTTAAGCACTGTGGCGTGATCGAAGCACGCAAAGGAGAATACGCGTAACTCAAATGTGCGCAACTCGAATCGCGTAAAAAAGAACTTACGCGCAAGTGGGAGAATAGTATGGAAGCATATAGTAAACAAAATTAAAATGAAAATGCAATGTTAGAAATGCATTTTCATTTTCAAGATACAAGCGCATTATTTGTCTCATAATGAAAATGCAAATGTGATCCTCCTCTTTGCATTTTCATTTTCAAGTCGATGTATGCAATTTTCATAACAAATGGAAAATTAAAATACATTCCTCATTTACATTTGCATTTTGGAGAAGTCCCCTGCAATATCACTGACAAAACAAAAACGCTAATAGTATAAAGCAAATACAATCTCGGAAATGCTTTTTCGTTTTCGAGACGCACACGCAATATTTGTATCATCACAAAAATGTTAAAGTCCATGTAGGCACTGTTTTCATTTGCAAGAAGTGCCCCGCAATATAAATGACAAAACGAAATTGAAAACGCCAATCTCATAAAGCAAATACATTCTCGAAAATGCTTTTTCTTTTTCAAGAAGCAGACGCAATATCTGTCTCATAATTAAATCACTTACGAAGTTCGCCACTTTTCTTTTTCATTTTCGTGACAGACTTCCCTGCCTGGCTTTGCATTTTCAATTTCGAGGTGTCACGCACTTTTCCGAGCAGAATTCAAAAGAAAATACCCTCCCTAGTTGGGTGTGGCCTGTCGGTGAGAAGGCGGGACTTCCCCCACAATTTGGTACGGATTGGATATTAACAAATACAAGCAATCTCATTGGTCACATCGATTGGCCGAAACATATCCCTGTGTCAACATCTGGCTATGGCCAGCGACAACATATTATTACAAGCAATTTTACGATATAATCAGAGAAATCATAGATCTATGGATTTTGCATGCCTTTCTTTAGCAGCAGCAGGATGCAAGCGAACAGGATGTCCCTGTCCCTTTCTTAGCTCAGTCTACCTCTGCGATTCATCCACAGACTCTTGTATAGAGAACTGGAGGTTGACGTGTTACACAGCTACCATGGTATGCAGCCAGCTATTAGAAAAAAGAGACGATTAGGCACTGTTGTATTAATATGAATTGTCCTTTCACTCCAAATTCACGCTGAAAGCAATGTAAGTACATGAAGCCCAAGAGAGCAGGAGGGTATGAACTGGTTTTGTAACCGACTGAACTACTGAACAGATGATGTGCAGATGACCCATCCGAAGATTGACAGATCTGAGTGTAAAGCACAGTTTCAGTGGAAGGAGCACTAATCCAAGCACACACAGGTCTAATTGAGTGTGAGGGCAGTGTCTTTCGGGGTAAAACAAGATATATTCTCAATCAAACTCCGCAATGTCCAGGGGGGTGTCCGTTCACAGTCAGTGGCTCCAATTATGTAAGTTGGTATTTGTGCTTTGACATATAAGTTCGTGCAGCAGGAGTTTCCCTCTGATTGATAACCAATGAGGTTGCTTTTATATGCTACTATCCTATCCGTACCAAATTGTGGGGGAAGTCCCGCCTTCTCACCGACAGGCCACACCCAACTAGGGAGGGTATTTTCTTTTTAATTTTGTTAGGAAAAGCGCGTGACACCTCGAAATCGAAAATGCAAATGAGGACTGTATTTTAATTTTCCATTTGTTATGAAATACATGGACTTGAAAATGCAAAGAAAAGGAAGAGATAAGGTCTTATAGCTTATCAAGAGGTATCATGATTAGAGGTATCATGTTTTACAAAGTGAAGAAAAATCTAAGGGTTTGCCAAAACAAATGACTATCTTCCCTGAATCCAACTGGATATGCATTTCACTCACAAGACAGGAGGCAAGCACCTAAGACCAACAAGAGGTGATGATTTCAGCAGAGCTAGTCAGGAGGGGCATTACCTTGATCATGTTGCAGCCTTTGAATCAAGAAGCTTTTTCTGACTTTGAACCTACTTAAGGGGTTAAAGAAATTTAATTTTTTTGGTCACAACCCTTGTGTGAATGCCTTTTGTGTCTCTTTCTACTCAGTAAGTTGGGTGAGCATTAGAATTATGACTCCTTTGATTGGTTTACATCTTGCCTGTTAGCCCCTCCTCGGCTGTGTCTTATTTCATGGAAATTTGCTGATGACCATGTGATGTGTGTGTAAGCCCCCTGCTTTGTGTTGAAAGTTGCTGGATTGTAATTAGCCTTTTGTGATTAGAACCAGTCAGTATTCCTCGTAGAAAATTTTCATCTTTGTTAAGTGCAACGTGTACTTTAATGACATCAGTTCTCAGGTGCTTTCCTCTTTACTCTGTTAACTCAAACAAGCCTATTCAGGGTCCAGGATTGGCACCCCGTTATAGTAAACCCAGTTCAAGTCCGTTCATCTGTCCAGTTTAATTGGAACAAGGTCCCAAGCCTAATCAGGGTCCAGGACTGGGACCATGTTCTTAACTCTTCCAAGCATGTTCTTCCATCCAGTTTGTAAGGAACAACTTCTCAATCCTACTACGGTCATTGGGATTGAAACCAAGTAGCCCTCAAGCTTCGCCGTCCTCCTATGGGACAGTTTGGTGCCGGCTAAGTAAGCATAATCCTTAGCCATAATCCAGGAAGGCATTGGCTGGCGATTGACAGCTCAGCTTCACCCAGAATATTTGTACTGAATTGTGCCATCCGTACCTTGGGTTCATTCCCCACCTCTTACTCTGGGGTTCCGTCCCCATATTATCATATAGACTGACAATAAATATACCTGCTGGAATTTACTCCGCCTCCCCACATGATGGCTAATCTGGAACATAACAGTTTTTCTCACCACACACTACTGTACTGGAGTACAATCCAAAAACACTTTTTTCCATGTATGAGATGATCCTTGCAAGTATATTATGCAAACACACGTATACTTGCACTTCAGATACAATAATAAACCCTATCTAAAGTCATCTGAGGAATATTTCCTTAATTTCATGCACAAGAGTTTCTCACATATTTGCCTTGTTCCAACAAATCTTCTCACTAGCTGAGCTACCATATTATGATATCATGAAAGATAATATGTTAGATTAAATATGTATGGGAGAATTAGGATATCTCAAGTATTATATCATTTAAATTCAAATCACTCCATCACCAGACACAGGCTCATTACAGGGGTTAGTAAAATTAGTCGATTAAAAACACCATCACATTTGCAGATAATGTGGATGATTATCAGTCTCTTTCACCATAAAGAAACTGACAAATCAATATATAAGGTATATAATGTGCTTCACCAACTGTTTCTAGCAAATATTACTTTCTCCTTTTATTTTCCTTTCCCTGCGCTATTTGCATATGACATGTCACCTCACTTATTTGCAAAATCAGCCCAGTACAACCACTTTAATCCACATTGGCGTTGTTAATGATTTCTTTATGTTTAAATGAAACTAGAGAGGACAGGGTTTTTTGAGGGTAAAAATTAAAAAAAGAAATATGTGTGTTTACCTTTATGAATCTACATGCACACATGGTAGCTGACTGAAGTGGAGTGGTGAATGCAATTATTTCTCTCTCAGATTCATATGCAGCTGCGAGGTGTATACTCACGTGATATCTTACTTCAGACAGGGAAAGAAGTGCTCTTTCGCTACAGTGAATAATTTGGGGATGACTTTCTGGACTAAACATAACCTATAATGAAACCACATTGATTTGGATTCAGGGAGTGAAGCATGATGGCATTAATGTTAATATGTTTAGGTTTTCTTCGTTCGTCTTCAGCTGCAGTCGCGAAGAGACGTAGGCACCACCGTTCATTTAAGTATTGATGTAGCTCACTAATTGCCCGCCACTACTGCCTTGATTTCCACAAACAAGCAGATTTCGGTGAAAATTATTACTGACAAACTACACTCAAATGGTAATTACTGGTGATTGCAATGTTGCCAAGTAAATAATAATGGACCTAGATTTCAGGAAGGCAGTACAGCTTGCTTAAGACCAAACCGTAGCAACATAAACCCACATCCTTCAGCTTCTATCATTTTTAAGTTGCAAAAGTAGCTTCCAAAAAATGAATAATTATTGCACGCATCACTAAAATAAAGGAAAAGACAATGGAAAATTCAGCCACGAGAGAAATTTACAGTCTTAGGTACATTTAAAACAATTCTGTTAAGCTAAGAAGTTCCCAGAATCATGGAATAAAAGGTTTCTGAAAATTGAAAGATGTACCACAAGGAGCCCCAAATTGTTTATCATTGAGTCAAATCAATATGTGATGTGACTACTCTTAGCCAAAAAAAGGGTATGCTGCCCTGCAGTTTGAATTTTTTATAAAATATTTGGATAAGTGGTGGGTATAATCATATCAAAGAATTTGCCACAGTATTTCGACAAACTCTGACATGCTTTAGTCTCTCTGTGAGACAGCCTTGATGATGCTGAGATCATGGTTTCGTCAACAACATATCATCTGCATCAACTGTCTTTAAAGAAAAACTAACATTTCTTTGTAATGTTTATTATTGCATTACGTTTAAAAGATCTCAAATGTGCTTTTCGTCAACAGAAATGTGGAAAACAATGAATGAATATCAAAGGCCAAAGTTTAATTCGAAAAAAATCTAAGGTGCCATGATTTTTTCATGGTACTGTATCTGTTTATAATTTTTTAATACATAGAACTAGATTTGTGATTTATGTAATAAGAGCTTACAAACTGGATTAGCCCATTTAAGATGAGTAGAATGACTGTGTGGCAGTCAGATCCATGGGAATATGTTAATATTTATTTCTAATTCTATTAATTATAATCTATTTCTATCACCTTAATCTGCAGTTCACATTCACAATTTATGTTTAAAATAGAGCAAACTAGCAGGCCATGAAAACAAATAAAAAAGAATCATACCTTAAATAGGATTAAGCAAACATTAAAATATTATTTTTCAATTTATTACACTTTCCATTCTGAATTACTTTCTTTGTGCAAACTGCCGCCGTTGACACAATTTTAGGTTACTGCTGCAGGTTAGCTGGCTAACATCATGATAATGAAATTTATTGCCAATGCAGATAATTACTACGACTGAGCAAAAGCAAGCCCCTCAGAACAATAGTGGTCTAACTCCAATTTTCTAATTTTCCAAGTTAGATCCATATTTCTCATGCTAAAGGTAAAATCTATTCATGCAATAATGGGCCAGAAGATTGTTAGTTCAAGCTCTTAAATATAGATAGTAGTGCTAGAGTGGTCTAACTCCAAATTTCTTAGTTTCTAAGCGAAACATGCAAAAATAACAAAAATTGTCAACGTTGACAACAAAATACTTTCGGACCATGAAAGCGAAGATTCGAAGGATGTCACTTCAAGACAGGTCAAAATGCTTACTGGTAAATGCTAAATTTGACAACTTAAAAATTTGGAAGCTGTTTTCTCAAAATGATTAAAAATGGAGTTGGACCACTATTGTTCTGAGAGGCTCATATACAGTACCTTCATAAACGATATTGTGATAAAATATTCAATGACATCTGCATAGCATATTTTAATAGCCTATTGATTCTCCTCACCGATTTATAACTGAGTGTTAGCCTGATAGGCGCCACTAACAGCTGTGGGCATGCATTGCTGAGCATTTCTTTTTGAGCTCACCCAGGCACAGCTCACCTGGTAGTTGAAAGCTTGAGTCACTACTCTTGTGCAGTTGAAAAGCTGGAATTCACACTACCACGCCATATCTCTTCTTTCTATTCTGGATTTCAATCCATTACTCCCACAAAACACAGAGTCCAAATTACAAAATGCTTCCCCTCATTTGTATTGGACTGTGTTCACTTTCATCAGAGTAGAGATGATTTTCATGCCTTTTCACCCAGAAAATTACCTGTTTTTTTATGTTTAAGCGAGGGAAACAGATGCGATTACAATTTCTATTTGAAATTGTCCTCAACAGAGTATTAAAGGAATCCCCAAAGTATAAAACTGAAAGTTTACAGCTATTTAATTTAGGTGCACAATAGCAGCGGGATACTGTGACGATATAATGGCGTTCTAAATATGCAGATATGTTACCCTGCTGCAAAATCCTTGTGCTTTTTTGCTGTTGCTGTTCTCATGTTACCATCTAAATGTTGGTAACCACGGTGGTCAATGGTTTGTGCAATTCTGGGACTGGGTTCACAATTTCCAGCTAAGTGACCCTCCATGCTCTTGTCAATTTTTTGGGAAGAGTACACAGATTTGTTCTACAAAGGCTGTTTTGCAAGTCGCTGAAGGTCAAAAGCCTGTGTAACGGCTTAATTACGGAGCAAAGACGGGAGCCCAAATACCCATGATTGGGTTGGGCTCGCGCAAGACTCCTAAGGTGAGGTATTAGCAAAGCTTATTTATTTTCATTTCCGTGGCTTTTCTTCACTGGCTTCCCCTGTGGTACGGCCGATTTCTGAGATGATTCCCTTCTTAATTTTAATACTCTTTTTTTTCCTCATCATACAGACATTAGAATCGACCCCCCCCCCCCAATGAAATAATAGCACTCCCGCACAGGAAGACAAGGCTACCACTGGGATGACGGTAAACTAGCTTCTTTTCCTTGCAATTAATTGGTGTACGGCCATGTGCATATATGATAACAGGTTTTTTCAGCGAGGAAAAGGGAGGTTAATTAATGTAAAAGCTGCGTTCGTGGAGATGCAAAATTTACTATTCCAATCCACACCACCACCCACCCCACCCTCACGCTGCCTTAAGAGTCTTGATTCCACACTAATGACCTAGTTCTTTTAATGAGGAGTATTAACCCTTAGCTACAGTGCCCAGGTCTTAATTGTCACCGGGGCGGGAGCAAGAGAGCCTGCCGATCAGCAGGTATGTGCCGCATTAACACTTGTCATCCGGCGCACTAATAAATAAATCTGTCGCCCAGGAAACGAGGAAGCCTTGTCCCCTGTTCTCTGTTTCCTGATCCCTCCCCCCACCCCCTCTGCCCCCTCCTTCTATGTATTTTTTATTTATTCTTTGCCCCTTGGAGCTGTCCGTCATCCTGAGACCACAGAAGAAGGTACAGATATACTCAAATAGAACAATAATTAAAAATTGCAACCGCAGAACAACCTGAGGACTCATTAGAATGCATTTTGAAGCAAAACATGGCACCCTTTCATTTAGAAACGTATGATTAAAAATTCCCCTTTATGTTGTACCCAAGAGGTGTGTTTTAAAATTCAAACACTATTTACAATAAAGTACAATATAAAATAAACGCAATAATGAGATACAGAAATATAGAGAGCTAATTAAACGGACGCTTAGAAGCGCAAGAAATTGCCACCGGCCTTAATAGGGAGAGTCCAAAATACCAATGAACTGGTCACTACTTTAAATCAGAGATGGAAAAACAGTCACAGAATGCGTTATGGTGTTTTTCAAAATGGCCGTCCATGGAAAAAGGCAGATCAAGGATAACACTGTAATGACTTCTATGCTACACTTTACAGTGAATCTCACACACTGTTCATTGTGATTGAAGCACTATAAACAGGCATCAAAAAGTGGATTCAAAAAGTGGTTAGAACTTTAAGATTAGCATGCAAACGAATACTCAGCAGTGGAATTATTTCAGTATCCACACAGGATGAATGAATTTTTGCACCATTTTGCTGGAACAGTGTGTATGTGTACTGTTGTCTGCTTTCCAAAATATTACATATGCTGTTGCAAAATGCTGAAGCAGTGCTGATTAGCAAGCAAGTCTGTCACTCTTAGGAGCTGGGTGGGTTGGTGTTGGGGGGAGGGGCTAGCGACAGTGCATCGTGGCTACAGCAGCCCTGATAACCTGATGCTGATGGAGAGACCCTGAGCTGAGCAGTTGAACAGGATGAGATGCGTGGCTACAGGGTAGACCTGACAAGGTCAATGGCAAGGTCACTCTCACGAAAAACCGGACTGCTTGTATGTGGCTCTACTCCTGATTTTGGAGTACAACACTTTCAATCAGCTTCTGTTGCCCAGCTAGTTAAATGCTGCTTTTACAAAAATAAACCATGGTAATCATTAGTAGTGATATTAGTAGTATCATGTGATTTTTCTTGGTTTCAAACAGTAGGTTAGCGCCTTCTGCAGCACATCAGCGTAAACCTGATTGGGAGCTATTTTAAAAGCGGAACAAGGAGGAACGCTAAAAGAAATCATCTATGAAGGCAAGATGTATGGGGGGAAGAAAGCCTTCATCAGAACAGGAAGGCCTTCGTCAGTGCAGGAAGCGCCTCCTACGACACTGCTTTCTGCCAAAGAGGCCTTCATAAGTCTTATGAAAGTCGTTGCAAGAACCAGTCAAAATCTGCAATCTTTTTGATGTTCCCCTTCCAGGCTTGATTTGCATTTGTTATTTCCAGTGCAGGTATGCAGACATGCCTCAGAAAACTTCTTGAAATGTAAACACTATCCCTCCTCTCCTTCTTCCGTGCTGTTCCCGAGGACATAACCTGAACTCCTGATTTCATACAGCTTCCATTTTGTCTCTGGTCCAGGTTACTATCTGAGCCAAAGACCTTACATTTCATACATATGGGGGCCTGCATTCCCTTCTGAAGGCAATAAATGATAGGTTGAAAGAGAATATCCTGCTTGAATAGGAATTCTAAAAGCCTTCACGGTAAATTTAAAAAAGCTATCTGTGAATGCCTCAGGAGCTCCTAAATGCCATCCAAAACCCTTTGGCATTTCATTGAGAAAGGGGGGGACAAAAGTTTTTCTGCCCCCCAAAACAAAAAAATGATCATTCAAGAAGCCAAGTATCTCATCATCCCCACCACCTCCCATCATCATTATGAACATCATCATCATCATCATCATCATCTTGACTCGAGGAAAGGACCCTTGCAGCTGCAGCGCAATATTGCCAGTCATTTATCCGTTGTCAGAGCAGGTTACAAACTGTAATCCTTGACTGCTTCAGAATTAGAATGTCTTTGATGTCCTCACATGAGTTTTTTTTTTTTTTCTCTCTCTCTCTCTTTTGCCCGAAGGCTTACTGATGCTCGGAAGCACACTGTTTATTCGTCCTAATCTTCCGCTCATCTCCAGGCTAGCAGTGACAGATGGTTATAGGCACACAATAGTATTAAGAGTTTGATTTTTTCTCTCTCTCTCTCTCTCTCTCTCTCTCTCTCCCAGTGCTTTTTTTATGCTGCCTCGCTCTCCGCACCACAAATAGCTATCAGATGTGGGGCCGGGGGTTCCTGCGCTTGTATAGGTAACGGCAAACAAACACCTCAGCCGCCTGGCCCGCCGTCGCTCTCTAGCTCTCTCCCTCGCGAAGGCCCACTCCTTCCGCCTGCTGACATGTCTCCAAGGTAAACTGCATTAACCTTGCAGACTGTTATTAAAAAGATATATTTACAAGGTTTCTCTCTTTTCCTTTCTCATCCACACAGACTCTTCCTTTTTTTTCTCTTTCCCTTTTTTTCTAGGCTTTTCTCGGCGGAGGTTCTTGCTGCAAGCATACTGAGTTGACACTGGGGGTCCTCATAAATTGAGAATATGAGGCAACGGTGGAATATTTTTAAATCGGGGAGACTTTGTCGCATGAGGGCTTGCAGATGATGCATAGTGGTAAATAAGGCAAGCAAAATAGCAAAATTAACACCCACCACTGCCTCCACCCCCCACCCCCACCCCCACCCCCCCTCCCTTCCATCCCACCTCGTACCCCAAGGCACCCCTAAAATTGACTGCACGCTAGATTTTCAAAATTAGCCCCTAATGTTAGGCTGACACACTGTGGTTCTATAATACTCCTCGGTGACACCCGGTGTGGATAAATTACTACCTATCCCTTCCTCCCTGCATACGCCTGCTGTTTTCTCTCACTTCACATTACTATAATTTGATAATAAAAATATCACCGTATAGCGTTTCAAGTGCAATAACAGCCTCTTGTTCTGTACAGGATTTGCATGGAAATGTTTTGAGACACACAGGTAACTGGTGAAAGCGTCAATGAGGGAAATTAATGAATGACAATTGAATGAATGGACGAATAAATAAACAAATCAAACAAAACTAGGCTTGCAGCGCATACTCGCCCGTTAAATTTAACCTGATTAATCCCGCACCACTGTTAATACGCATTGGCAATTTAGGATGGTGTTTCCTAGGAGCCACTGTATGTACAAACACGTTTTCTGCTGAATTCAATTAATCTTTATGGCGAGTGGCTGAAAATTCTCAAGGTAGACGTTTTGCCGTACAATAGTAAAAAAAAATTGTTCCTGTGCAGTCTTCCTTTCACATTAAAATACCCTCATGGGCATTATTAAGTCTTTGATTTTATTTGAGATGAGTAGTTTTACTGCTATTTAATGAAACCACTATTGCAGAAAAGCGAGAAGAGAAAAAACAGGATTCGCCAGGATCAACGCATCATTAAGTTGACAGAAAACGTGACAGCCTTTGTCATTTTACATAAAAGGTTAGGGAAGACACCAGCCCCTACAGAAAAGAAATTAATACAACTCCTACCTCCATGTGAGAGTGCTGAACCATTTTAATAGAAACTCAATATCCAATACCTTAATGTACAGCGCCCCTACTACACACACAATGCACGTACATTATCACACACACACACTCAAATGCATGACGCGCTCAGTGCACACATATGCGTGTGGATGAACCCAAGTGCACATACATGTTTGCAACTCTGCATACGTGCACACTGGTCTGTGAAGACGTATAGCAGAGGTCATAACCGTGATCTCCGCAATTTTTCTAAATGCTGAGAAAGGTGTGAGAGTTCATTGGTCTGAGGTGCGGAACCTGATCTAGAGAAGATTAAAACTCTATCAGGGCCCCCGTTACACAAACACAGTGCATGGAATACACAGCAAATACATACAAATGAAACACATCATGCTTAACAACACATGGGCAATTATTGATATTCCTATGCTCTTAGATCATGGTAATCAAAATGTTCTGTACATTTAGATTACCAATAAAATTGTGGTCTGGTTCTCAGCCTTTCCTGTAAGATATTTCTTTCATTTTAGATTCACCACCTCGAAACACAACACGTATTCATGGGCGGGGAAAAAAGGGTTAATACCAAAATGACTAAATATGAAGCTTTTAATGGTCTTATCAAAAAATCATTGTCATGAAATTGGCAAAATTAAACAAAAAGACAATGTAACTTGGAATGGGATAACTTTTCTCTTTGATTTCTTGTGAGGAAGCTTGCAGACAGTTTTTTTACAGACAAAAGAGTAAGAGTCAATGTTGTTCCACCCGTCGTTGTGACTTCAAACAGTGGGAAAACATTTCCCAATCAGTTTTGTGTTTAGTGTGAAACCATATTTTCTTTATAGAGCTCAAATCTGGACTCTGATCAGGATAAAAGACGAGTATGATAGTTCTCAAGCCACTTGTTCTCAACTAAATGATGGCACTAACCAGTTGGGTTTTAAATTTTATAACCAATGATTTGTTGATAAGACTATTAAAAAAAAAATGCACACTCACTTACACACATACACCTGCACACACACACACACACACACATATATATATATATATACATATATACGTATACATGTGACTGCCAGATTGTGAAACTAGTCATTCATGAAATGCCCAAAAATTCCAAAATTTCAGTCATTTCATGACATGGCTAGTGCTAAGCTTCATCCAATTCATAATTTCACAAAATGACAAAAATGTTTCTACTCATGTCACGAAATGACTAGTTTCACTATATATGTGTGTGTGTGTGTGTGTGTGTGTTTGTGTGTGTCTTTGTGTGTGTGTTCAGTTGCTTTTTAAATGCAAGCATAAGAGTTTTTACTATTGAGTTTAGACTCAATATGGTATGGTATGGCTCAATGAGAGAGCAGAATGGTAGTCATGACCAGTGGAAAGGTGGGTGTGGTCAGTTAAAGGGTTGAAGCATGGAAGTGGCCTGCAGGAGGGAGGGAGTGGCTTAGTTGTAAGGTGGGTGTGGCCTGTAGGAGGGTTGAAGGAAGAATGTGCTCAACTGGGTAGATGGACATGCCTCAGAATGGGGTTTGTGAGGATGAGCACTGCTTGATCCACTCCATGATTAATGTTACACGGCACTTGGCTGCAGGCTTGTGGCTTTCTCCATCACTTCTGGGGCAGTACCCTCTCTACCTTATACCATGTATCCTAAGCCACCATACGGCCTCTCACCCACCTACCACATACTGCTGCCTGGAAACATTTAATCACACTGGGAAATTTTACATAATCCAACCAGAGCCCTGGCTAAATTTAACCTTTCGATCTCTGCCTTAGAAACTGGTACCATAGATTTTATTATCTGGTCTGCTCTTCTGTCTTCGAGAAATATCAGCCATCATTGCTGGAATAAAGCCATTTTCTAGAGGCCTCTCATAATAACTGTGGTCTGATGAACATGATCTCAGCTTTTTTTCAGTTTGTTGGAACAAGAACAACAACTAAAGAACTCAAAATCAAATGGGTCTTCACTTGGAAGAGAGGATTGTATAAAGCCAGTGTAACACAGTCAACACAAATGCACAATCAGAGAGTGTGTTAAAGGTAATAGAGAGTATCTGAAGGGTAAATGTGCCCACCAATGTACCCTGTTCACCTTTCACAAAACATTCAGCACAGCGGGCCAATGCGCCGCGAACTGGCCTCCCATTTGGCCCGCAACCGAGAGCACAGCAAAACTGGTGTTTTCTTATTTCTGTTTTGTGTGTGGGGTTTTTTTTTTTTTTTGGTTCACAGATGAAAATCCCTTTAGGTAACAGCTGCTTCCAATCAAACATCAGGGCTTCAGCGCTTTTAATACGCTGGAACTGAAATCCCTGCAAAGGCGATTTGCCTCTGTCATGCCGACCTCTCACATCTTCACCTGTAAACCGCCTCTCCCTCCTCCTGATTCCAGCGGCCAGGTCGACTGAAGAGTAGTAACAGCTGTAATCTGGGCACGAAATCGCTGTTTAATCAGGCCACGCGCAGATTAACAAATCGCCTGAGATTCTTGTGGGAAAGGAGGAAGGGAAGGGAAGGGGGGGGGTGGGGGGGAGGAAAACAGAACAAACTATTAGGGCTCGCGGAGATTATCGGAGGGGCCGTCCATCTTTAAATCCCAATTTGCCTCAGAATGAAACCGAAGTTCAGCAGGACGCTCACGCCACTAATCTCACTGCTGTTTTCGCTCTGTCCAGAGGAGATTACAAGACAGGGCTTTTGTCAGCGATATCAGCAGTGGTTAGACGGCAGGGGCAGCCAGAACATCCTGGAAGATGGCCGGCCTCGCCATTGGCTGCGCATCCAATTCACGTATACCCCTGCCGTGTGGAACAACAGAGCAAGGACCCACTCCGCTGCTGAGGGGGAAGACTTCCTGTGTAAATTTCCAGGCCAGTGAAATAACGCCAATCACTAATGTTAGTTTACACCATTTGCAATACACCGCTGTCATGGGACTACCAGTGCGAGAAGCCGAGTTTCTGCACGCCGCAAAAAACCACGGTGCCACCATTTTCCCCCCTACTAATTTTGTTAACTCCACTAATTGCAGTCTGTAATTACAAAATGCTCAGTCACAGTAGTAAAGGTAATCAGACACAATGCTTGGGTGGCAATGATTAACCCAGTCAAACAGGTAAAACTAATCGCAGCGAATGAGGCTGATAATATTAGCAACAGTTACTAGAAGACATAAAGGAAAACAAAAACATTGAGGACACAGGCCATGCAGACTTTTGTCTTTCCTGCTAAAAGGAGTCTTGGTGATTTTTAAAAACTTCTTCCTTTGTTCCACTGCCTGCATTTGGTGTGTCTGACGCAGCACACTCTTTTATAATATTTGGGTTCAAAATTTGTCGTAAACAAATTTGACCTCAGTTAGGAAGCAAAATAATTTCTGATTTATGATCTAAAGACATTAGTTTCTGTCCAATCTACAGACAGCCCAATCGTAGCCTCCAGCCGTGACTCCATATCACAGCACACAAGGTACATTACTCTCCTTAGGATGGAGCTCACAGCTGTTTTGTAAATCGCCGTAGTTTTTCATGGTTAAGGTTTGTATTTGCTGACATATGACGGAGGCACACCGCGGCGATCATCAATACAAGACGGAACCTGCCGGCTAATTAGCGGAATATGGTTTTAATGCTCGTCTCCTTGAAAGTTTGACCCTACTTGTTTACACAGAGGTAATTTCATTATGGTGTTCCATTCCCTTGAGTTTCACTCAAGTTAATGCTAAATGTTCGCAGGAGAGCGACTAAGTATTTTGTGGCGCATTTCTAAGGAAAGCGAGCGGTGCAATGAGCCACTTATAAACACACAAGCCATCAGAGAGCAGAGGCAGTCCTGCCGTCCTTGCAAAAGAAAGCCAGGCTGTCACATACCACCTTTGGGGAGACGCTCCGCCATCATGGATATGACACTCTTTCTCCCGTCCTTCTGTTCGCTGATGGTTCATCAGGTCATTTCTTTAAACTACAGCTACTGAAGTAGATTAGTGAGATTGCATATAGAGTACATAATGCTGGTAGCGGATCACTCTTTTCCCAGGCACCTACATGCCCCATTAAGCTACCACCATTCTCACTGTTATAAACTTGGCAATTTCTTTGCCAATTATTTTGATTGTAATTTTACAAAACGTTTACAACAGAGTTCTGAGTATATTAAGTGTAAACCACAGTTAAATGCACACAGGACTCCAGTTACAGTTAAAATAACCTGGAAACAATGCGTCAATTTAGCTGTTAAATTTGGTCAGTTTATAACAGTGCAGATTAACTCACCCTCAGCTGCGGAGTCTTGGGAGTTTGCGGAAAAAGCATTCCAAGAAAAAGCATAATTCAAATTTGGCAAGTAAAAATTCAGTGCTGAAACTTTGACCAAAAGTGTTGGCGTAGAAAAGTAAGTCTAACTGGCCCTTACTTCCTTATTGATTACATACAAGAGAGTGATCTTTGTGTTATGTGGTACAGGCTTTCACGTACAAGTACTGTCATGACAAGTGCTTGTTAGAATTTAATTTCCAGGGGTCTTCTTTGCCAATCAACCTTAATGGGTGGTTTTGTCTTACACATGCAGCATGCTATTCTACATCCAGCCTCACCCAGGCTATCACAGACCTCTGTACTATAGTCCACAACTAACCTCCTGCTAACCGTGACCACTGCTCTGCAGCTAACACATCCAGGCTTACACAGACCGGTTTTCTACAGTTAATATCCAGTATAATCCAAGTTAACACAGACCCCTACTCTACAGTCTACTTTTGTTCATCCAACCTCATCCAAGCAAACACAGACCACTGTTCAATGATTTATAGCCAGCCTCATACAGGTTTATACAGCCCTCTATTCTATAGATTACATCCAGCCTAATCAAGGCTAATGCCGACCTCTGCTCTATAGTCTACATCCAGCCTCATCCAGGTAAAGACAGACCTCTGTTCGACAGTTTATAGCCAACCTTATACAGGCTAATACAGACCTCTGTTCTACAGTTTTTAGCCAGTCTCATCCAGGCTAACGCAGACATCCATTCTATTGTCAAAATCCAGCCTCATCCAGGCTATAAAGCCTTTCTAGAGCAGCTCATTCATGCTATTGAGAGCCCAGGCAGATACTAATGTGATAGAAAATCAAATAATTACATCTATTTACCATGTGCAATCCCCAGTGGCCTAGAAATCTTAACAAGTATAGACATGCTAAATGCATGGGTCATGCTAAAATATTGCACAAAAATAAATGCAAATGAATGAGCATCGCTCAAAATGCCAGTGACATCTTCAGCTTATTCCCTTATGAGATGAGAAAGAGCAAGGCCAAGGCAGGAGTGGTTGGATGCTGATGTAAACGCAAGAGAAACCAAAACCACATTTGAGGTGCTGGCGCAGAAACTTGTGTTCAAGGCCAGATGAATTTATGACTGAGAGAGGCGGAATGAAAGGGAGTGCCCGCTTGCATGATACTGAGCATGATGGCTAGCTTTCAGCCGCAACTCTTATATAGCGGCGGCAGTGGCAGAAAAGAGTCGGCACAGGTTGTACCTATTAGGAGAGCTTAGTAATTCCCAAAACAGCTCCCTAAATGACAAAGAAAGAAAACGTGAAAGTCAGGAAAGTGACTAATGTCATTCCCAGAGTGCATCTGTGAAAACTGGGGCATGTGACTGGGTGAGAGCGCTCTTCGTGCCTTCACTAACAGAGATGTGGGCAGAGATGCGTGGAGAGGGAGATTTAAATGCAGCTGAATCCTTTTCTGCTTGTCCCTGTGTAGGTCACAGCTAAGTTGATACTTAAGGGCTAACTTTTTTTTCTGACTTATCGGAATTCAATTGATGTCTTATTAAAGTTACGTCTGTACACACTGCTCCAGAAATAAATAATCAAAATAGAAGCTGAATGACCATTATTTATTTATTTTTTTCAGAATGTTATGATGAAATAATTTTTTTGCAGTATGATGATCAATGTACAATATTGCGATACATTTAAAAAGTTTCTAAAGTGCTGAGGGAATGTTTTTAAACTCTAGTCTAAAGGTATGTCTGCGGTTTCTGCCATAGTTCTTCCATTTAAAGTGATTTTCTTGCTTAAAAACCTCCATGCTATTGCCTCTGTGCAGTGGGCACAGGTAACTGGGTCCTAACACTTTAATTGTGAAGTATTTTATAAGAAAAGTGCTTCCAAATGTTGCTCGAAACCTTCCAAACCACAGCAAAGAGCTGCGGCAGTAATATTGTTTTTCCCCTGAAGACTCTATCACGATAGTCTGGCCTGACTCTACTTCAGTCAGAAACCAGGCTTTACATCTCCTCCTGAACCTCTGGGCTATTTATGGACACCTAAACTGCACGTTACTAAACACAGGGAGAGGAAAACAAGAAACCGCAGCAGATCCATATTATTCAGTCATTTTCTACCGCATACTGTTGAAAACATTACCTGGGAACATCCAACAGAAGTCCAGCTTTCAGTGACATACGCCCCGAAAAATTAAGAATGAGATAAAATTGGAAAAATTATTAGCTGATTTCACATTATAATTAAAGATATTTATGTATTAAAATACATTTCAAAAATTTGATTTTTTTTAGGGGGAAACTAAATAAATAGGTACAGTAAATACAACAATTAAAATGAAATATTTTTCTTTTCAGTTTTCTACTCATGCATTTTCAAACAAGGGTAAACAGAATGGATTTCTGATTTCTAAAAATGGCAAAATTTGTTACTGGGGACATTCATAAGGTACTCAAAAATGAAACAGACATTGAAATGAATCATTTAAGGATAGGGCAGTTTCAGTGCCCTAATACCAGCCCGAATGGCTGCATTTGCTCCTGAAGATTAAAAATGATTATCATAAAACAGACATTCCCTGAAAGTACCCGACTCCCCTCCCCCATCTACACAGGCAACACCCCCCCCCCCCCCTCCCCACCCCCCTCAAAATCATCACCAAAGCCTTTTGCTTCTAGTGATGTCTGACTGTATTTTAAACAGTTCTAATCATATACCTTTGTGGACACTTAATTAAAATTACAAAACCAATTTTAATCTGCGCTCCAATTAATATGCAAATGTATGCAAATACTGTAAAACAAGGTGGTGATTAAGTTAAGGACACTCTATTTCATGTCTCTTTAAGTGTGAAAACAAACTGTCTTTCTTCAGTGCTTGTTCCGATGGCTTCGGATATTTTGCTCGATACACACAGCCGGGGTAAAACCACCTCTTTAGCATAATTTTAAAACAGCAGAAGTACATGGGAGAACCGGCCAAGTTCCACAGTGTGCACTTACATGGTCAAGCCTTCGCCATGTACTTTTAGATTCATCAAGGCTATTCCGTTAAGGTCAGTACAAAGTGAAATTTCTATACTGGCCATTTAGATGGCTGTTTAAAATGCAAGACTCCATTTTCCAGGCTGGAGGTGAGAGTTGACAATTCTGAAGAAAAGCCCTCATTTCTAATTAGGCCTTGGAGATAGCCTTTCAACGTGATATCTACAGGCAGGAATGCACGGAGCAGGTAATGAATGAGGATGAAAATCAAATAACTTTTGGGTTTTAAAAAAGTAAATTACTGAGGGGGAAAAACACTTTATCCAGATCAAACTGAATAGAGGTCATTTTGCATCATATTTAAACTTTTTTATTATTTATAATTTTAATCACACATTCCTTGCCGGCTGTCCATTTCCACACCGATATGGATGTGCTGGGGTTCAACTCGACTGATACGAGTACACAACTTTTATTTCATGCTAAAATGTATTTCAAGTTAATTAGATAAATTGCTGACAAAACTGCCGGAACAATCTGTTGGGATAAAGGAGAGGAGAGATGGAGAAGAGAGGAGTAGAATAGTTAATCTGCACTGTGCTTTTCGCCGCCAGCATTACTGAAGTAATGATACTGGTGCTTGCGAGGTGGATTCCATCCAATTAGCTTTGGTCAAAAGCAGAATTCGGGCTCGCTAACTCATTCCTATTATTTTCCTCAAGAGAACAAAGACTCAAATCCTGGCGTTAAAAACTCAAAGATACAGTCAACAGCCTAAAGTTTACAAAGTTTATTCCAAAATGTATTGCTGCGGTAACTGTAGTATTTTCACAAGAATATATTGGATGGATACAGCTACATGAACAACCATGGTTGAAAAACAGTATTGTAGTTTTCAGCTACATCTTTGGAAAAACCTGGACAAACAAGGTCTTCATTATTTATTTTGATGACGAACATGATGATGACTCAAGCAGTCATAAGGTGTGTTTCCATTGCAGTTTTGAACAAATTAAAAGTGATATCTGGAATGATTTGGCAAAGCACATTTGCGAACTGAGAGTGTTTCCACTGGAGATGCCCTTGCTAATAAACTTCATTATTCTCGTGAATTGACTCGCGATACTTATTCCGAGTCAAAATGGATGCTACGGATCAGAACCTGTCGCGTGTTGCGTCACGTCTTGCGGCTTGTAAATACGCAAAAACTGTTTCCACTCAACTTTTTCGAAATGCTGCTCTTTCGACACGGCTGAAAAACTACCTTGTGAGAGCGCAAAAACTTTCTAGCGATATTTGAGAGTTTATTCAAAATTCACGAGTTTCCACTACCACCTTTTATCTCGCCTTTAAGATTCTGCGCATTTCCAAGGGTGATGGAAACGCACCTGTAGTTTAGCAAAGAGCAGCTGATGAAGAACACTGGAATTCATGGGTCTATTTATCAGCTGATCTATTTACCTTCAGCACTAATTACTGATGACCCTTGGTGGACTGTTCTCTTTCTGCACTGGGAACATATATTCTTGTTAACTTCACCTCTGAGCACTTGCTGTTTTTACCATCACAAAAGTGTGCAGTGATGATTTTACACTTAACAAAATGAAGATAAATCAGTAACCAAGTACGATTCAGTTTGTATTTAATTCTTGTAATAATGGATTATACAGATGAAAATAAGTGAGCAGATAACAATATATGGTAAAAACGAAAATAACAATGTCTTTTCGAGAGAAAAAGTCAAAATCTAGTGAGCCCACCCTTTGCTTTGATTTCAGCATTTCATCTTTCAGGCATAGTTTACTTTTATTTCTTTCCTCACTTGCTGAACCATTCCATACGATTTGAAGTTAATTCCAAAGAGATTCTTTCGATGTTACAGCAGATCTACTCAATCGGATTAAGGTTGGTCCGGGTTAACCTTGAGTTGGTCAAGCCATATCTTTTATGTCACCTGATGTTTCTTTCTGACGGAGATCATTCTTGCACAACTCAGATGTGTGTTTAGGGTCATTATCTTGCTGAAAATAAAATCCCCAACTAATCAGTCTCTTTCCAGATGGCAATGCATGCCTGACAAGGATGCTGTGATACTTCTTTTGATCCATAATTTTGTAGATTTTTATGAGATCATCGGGTCCTTTCGAGCAGACTGAAGCCCGAAACATAATATTACTGCCTGTATGCTTCATTGAAGGGTTTAAACATTCATTTTTGGAAAATGTTCCCCAACTCCATGATGCACCCAAGTTCTGCTTTTGGGTGTGATAATTACGAATTTTGATTCATTGACCCAAAGGACTTGTTTCAAGTCCATTGGTGTTCAATCCTTGAATTTTGTGGCAAATTCAAGTCTTTTTTTGTTGTTGCCAGCTCCTCACAGAACTACCACTAATCAGACCATTTTCATCCGGGCATCTGGAAATAGGAAATCTTGATACTTTCATCTCTTCACTTCTGGTGCGATTAGTGTCATCACAGTTGTCATGCTGTCAGCAGCCAATTTATTTATTTATTTATTTTTTTTTACTTGTCATACAAAGGTAACAAACATCAGAGGCACTTGAATGCTGTTTTGCACCTCTATTGCCATTATTTTTCAGCAAACAGGTGTCATGGTTTGGAGATATTGAGAGCTTTCTTTGTGGCTCTCGTCCGGGACGATATTGTTTGCTCCCTCTCGGATTCCTGGGCAAGCTGGCATTGATTGGGGGCGTGGCCCAGACTATATTTAAGCTCCTATTTCGCCTCGCTCCCGCTCCCCGTCAGTGCTTCTTTGGCGCTTTAGCCGGTAAGGTCTCTAGAGAGAGTATTGTCAGGGACTTAGTTGCATAACAGGAATAGAGTTAGTGAGCAAGGGAATCTTTGGTTTATTTTTCCTTTTATTTTGTTTTCCTCGAGCTCACCTGTTTTCTACCACTGACGGTGTCAGATCCGTTGGTAGCACTAGTCTCGTTATTTTTAGTCTCTTAGCATGCTGTGAGTGTCGCCTTTTATTTCTGGCCGCTGCTCTTGGCATCCACTTCCAGCAGCTATCACAACAGGTCTCTTTGAAATGCTTGATGGTGTTTCTTACAGTGCCCTGGTAGCATTTAACATCTTCAGCATCATGTAGGGGCGCAATGCGCCTACGAACAGAGCCTACGATCTCAGAGAGCTCCCTACCTCATGCCGTCCTGTTTAACTCTGTGACACTGCTTAAAGTTCATGTCACTTTATATCTGGAACGACTGACCATGCCTTAAACTAGTTTAAACACATTTTTTTGAATCAATAATCATGCAATGAGCCTTCAAACATACATTCATTCTATGCAAGAGTAAAAAAATTTAAGTTTGCAACACCTAGTTTATTACCCCTGTTTTCACGTCAATATACTTTTGGAAATGATTTTTTTTTTTTTTTTGTTCTGATTGCCTACAAAGTATATTTCAATACATTTTCACCAAAAATGATAAAGAAGCAAAAAGATTAGGACCCCTTTTAGATGACAGTGGTGGTGCGTAATCATCACTGCACACTACTGTATATCCATCATAATTCGATACTTTAAGAATTTCAACACTAAATCAAATCAGCAGTCCATACAGAGGTCACCATCACGCCATCATACCTCCATCATAGCAGTGTTCATGTGCCATTTAGGGGGCAACAAAATGGCTGTGCCAGCCTCACAGGGCATCCCGTTTCACTTTTTCTTTTCTTTTTCTGGATCCAAGTATATCTTGCCCATCATAATCAAACCACCAATGAAGAAAAACAACAAAAAAGAAAAACTACGGCCCAAAGAAGAGCTTCCTCTCCTCCTCTGGCAATGATGTTACGCTGCCTTACAACCAGTGACCAGGGCAAACAATGTTTGTGAGAATTTTCAGATAAAAATCACATTTTCGCTGATGTACACTAGACGGTCACCCTCGTTAATTAAAGGACCGGACCCCCTTCATTTATATTCCTGGTTTTCGGTCCTGACAGCAGAAGTAGCGAGTCGATTGCCACCCACGGCATTCATTTGTTATTTCCGCAGCCTTCGAGAACACTGGAAAGGGGGAACACAGATGGGATTGTGCAGAGCTAGCTGCCACCAAAGTCTGCAAACACGCGCAACCTGGGCCCATGTTTCACAATGACAGCGTGTGATAGAGGAATGCTAAGTATTGATGCTGGTGTCACCGTTCTCCCACACTCTAGTGAACTTCAGCACAAAACAGCTGACAGAGAGACACGTGGGCCAACCATCTGACAAAATACAAGACGCCATTCTATGTGGAGCGAGACAGACGGAGACAGAATGATGGGAGAGGGAGAGAGACAAACTTATTTACAAAATGAAAAACTGATATATACTAAAAGTATACTATTTATACTCAACATATTATCCTATATAATACTCTTTATTCTACACTTAACATTTGACGGCATCCTGCCAATTTTTTTTATATAGAATAGAAATTTGGGGTCCACAGAGTCAACACAACTAAATCAGGGAGAAAACATCCAATGTAAAAAGAGAAATACCAAATTTCTTTAAATAAAGCCGTGACACAGTTTTTCAAGACAGGCCTGGTTGTTTCTTGAAAGAAATGATTTTTGAAGGAAGTAGTACATTTGGCTGTAAACTGTCCCCCAGCCAAAGCTAAGTTCAGCAAACTAATAGCATTTACAGGAATCACTAATATTATCGATGAAACCATACCAGACAGTGCAGAGATCACACATGCTGTACAATACTGAACTGGAGAGAATCAGAACATCATTAATTGTAATCCTCAATGACCAGTGTACTCGCCAACGAAAACACTTCCAGGTAAGATTACATGAATTGCAACAGCAAGGGCTTATATCGAATTTTAAGATGATTCTGATGTAATAAAATGTACCAAATTCCAGAAAGACTCGCTTGTGATAAACAGCCCATGTCATGGACACTAAGCGCTCGGGGTGCTCTCCCCTCCTCTGACCGGACAGCCAGGCTCTTGCAGAAAGGTATTACTGATGGACCCGCCTGGCAAGTCCAGAGAGAATTTCATTCAATAGGCAATTTTAAAATTGAATGAGGAGGTTTGACTAAGCAATAAAACTCAGCTCTCGGTGCCAGAGAGAGGTACTTAGGAGGAATGGCACCAATTATCTTATTTATAAATCAACGGCAATTTCACTGATGACTTTATCTTAAATTTGATTAAACACAAATTTCAAAGTCAAAAATCATTTGATCTAATTCCCTTTATTGGTAATAATCGCAAGTCTCCCCAAGCTTCCACTAATCAAAAATTCCATCGATTTCTCAGCGGTCTGGAGCGCGGCTTTGAAGAGAGCAGTCAGTAAGCAGGGGAGAGGGACCGCAGTGGTCAAGCGAGGCCTGCCGGCGCTCAGGAGAAGCTCTAACGCGTGCAGCCTAAATGTCAGACCGAGAAAACGTCTCCTGATAATTATAAGACATCCATATAATGGTCTCCAGGTCCTTTACATTCCTACTGGGCGGAAACTAACAGATAATGATGCATGCAAAATTTCCCACCTATCAGGTTAGGGCATGTACTGTCACTGCGTTATGACCATCGTTCGGATGCATCAACCTCGCAGTCGTCCTCGTTATCACCGGCGCCTCACGCAGGTTAAGGCCTATTGTCGAGTGGTGTGCGCAAATCAAACTGCAAGTGCCCTGTCAAATGCAAAAACTAAGTCATTAAAGCACATTTAAATCTGCATTACAGTCCTTATAGAAACCCCTGCAGTCAAACACCATTACTGACTCATCATTCACAGCTCAGTCTCCACTCTTTTGCATGAGCTTTTTTACAAGTCGCCCTGGTCTAACAGTCCAGGCATTTGGATGATTCCAGGGTTCGCAGGCATATTATGAATGATCCCTCTAAAAAGGACTGTGATTTGTTTTTAAAGGATGAAAACACGCCCAAAGAACTGCTTCAAGTTTGGCCTCGATTCACGGTGAGGCTGGAGGGGTGGGATGGGGGAGGAATACTTCAAACCTTAAGAGGAGAGCTGTATTCTTTCTCCCCCAATACATAGCACTTTCATGGCGATCTCAGGAGGAAATGTGTGCAATCATGAAAAATGTACAGCATTTAAAATTTAACAACTTGCACAGATTATGTAAGAAAACACTGCAGATTATTCAAGGGCTTGAAGCAGCCCGTGAGTCTTTACGTCTGTCGTGCGCGCAATGACGCTAAGAATACGAGGACCTCAATCCAGCACTGACCTTTCAACGCCACCGAACATCCTCGCTCATGAGGCTCATAATCCCTGGCCAGTGAAGTAAACCTCTGGATGCATTCTGGGAAAATGCTTATACGCACATCTTCTGCAATGCCACAAAGTAGTGCAGAGTTGAATCGCAACAATAAATCTGATTTCTTTATTTTGGAGCTGAGTGCTGGCTAATCTTGAAATGTTTTTCAACAATCATTTCACTTCATCAGGAAAAAAGTGAGAAGATATGAGGTCATATCTCATAGTTAAGACAAAGATAAACCATTTTAAGTCTCACAACGAGAGTTAAAAAGTGTATTGAATTTCTGGGTTGAATATTATTCAGATGGGACAAATATACTTTGAGACCTAAAAAAAAGTTTCTTAACGTGGGGCAGGGAAATTGATTAAGTGTTCTTTTTAAAGCAAATAAGACAACCACATAAAACTTTCCCATGTAACTATGATAAAAATTAGATGCAGTTTATTAATTACTATCGCTTTGCAGGTGTGAAATAGAGTGCATTACGAACCAATGAGTCGAGAGAGGTATTAGTGGCTGGCAGGGGTATAATGAGAGTGGCGGAACTGGTTGCTTAAGGTGAATGTGCAGAATTCTGATTACCCAGAGGGCAATGCTGTCTCCTTACTGTCACTGCATGAAAGTCCCAGAATAAACCGGAAACCTTAGAAACAGAGGTAGTATAAATGAAGAATTATACTTCCGACATAATTTCTCCTTTCATTCATTTTTCCCCGCTGAAAAATTAGTTTTACTGTATTAATGCATTTGCCATGCGTAGAGCTTGCTCATGAAAAAGGGCTCCCTGCACATATCTACAGAACTACACATATCATGCACTTTCAATGCTCACTGCAAAGGTTTTAATAAAAACTTAATCATGTTTGTGATGACATGCAAGTTCATAAAGTTTTTAAAGCACAGGTTTGTCCTGATTACATATTCTATTTAACGATAAGATCTGTTGTTCAAATCCTTTTGTAAACATATTTAGTTGTTTTTCCACTTCAAAACATCACTTGTACATCTGTGAGTAATTCGAACACAGGCAGCAATCAGTAATTGCACAGTGCATGCTCCATACCTTTGTGTATAGCGAGTATAACATATGTTTGTGTTGTGTGCAGGTAGCTAACAAGCCTCTGGATAAAGGATTGTTAGTAGGTTTTAAACAGACTCTCCCATGAAGGCTGAAGGACCAGTAATATGACACAAGACTGCAGCATGATGCAAACACGCGAAGCACAGGTGTCCAACAGCTGTTTTCATTACTCTCCTGCACATTCGTCGATCTGATTAAGTACGGGAGCTCTCTCCAGCGGCACGACTGAGACGCGGTGACAGCAAAGCAATCAAAGGGCTCCGTAAAACGGGCTGGAGGTCGTCTAAGGATGAAACGCTTGCATTGAATTTCTACATTGCGTAAGGCCCGAGCTATAAAGTCCTTCCTTCCCGCCATCCTTGAGCTCCCAAATGGCACACATTGCCATTAGCCTCTGCAACCGACCGCTGTGTCAAAGTCCCTGCAATTCTGAAAGAAAGCACACTCGTCACCCACCGTTCTAGGGTTTTATGATAAAAGAATAAATACAAAAGTTGCCTAGTATCTTCCGTGGGAAACGAGGACAATCATCTGGCTTTATTTTGGTTTATTTTTCGATAGGAATGACTGCAACAACAATTTAAGAGCAAATCTTCAGCAAAGTACTTTGAGAGAAAAAGTATTTTCAGAAATGAGGCGCGCACAGAAAATTGTGCTCAGAACAGGAGGTCTGCTTGGATCCTAAGTTTTCTCGCGCACTGAGGAATTAATAAGACACCAGGTTCCCAGCCAATGGGATACGACACTTTGTTTTCGAATCCCGCCATCTCAACGTTCTAATTTATTCATCCGATGCGGAGACAATGCCTTGTGCTCCACAGACGGAGATGAAATGTGTAAGATAGCCACAATCTGAAAGGAAAGATAATAAAAAAAAGTTTCAATACTCCTTGGGTTTATACTCCTCTCTCTCTGCTTTCTGCGTGCATGCGCTCATTCTCCCAACTATCATCCTCCTTCAGTGCCTTCAGAAAGAATAAAAAACCCTGTGGTGTTTTGAGTTCCTCGTTTACTGAATTATTCACTAAAAAAATTAATATCAAATGCATAAAGCACCTTACTGTACCTTTGTGCTCCTTTCAAGAAGAGGGATTTCAATGAGGATATCCTGGCAGCTGCCATGGTTACAGACACGTTCCATATTCGAGGCAGTCTTCTACAGGCCCTTGGAGGGCCCTTGTGCCACATCAAATGGACTCACGTGGCTCGAAGAGCCAAACCTTCTTCCCAATCAACTTGAGAACACTGATTATGTGACGCTAAGGTAATGAAAACCTGTCCCTTCGAGACCGGATTTTGAAGACGAATACTCCGCTTCTTTTACAAAGCTGTCCTTTCCTCGCAGTACTTCCTCCAAGCTCACTGAAAAAGGATCCAGCCTGTAAGAACAGATCAGGGAACCTCTGATCTCAAAGCTGTCTCCAACTCTGTCCGACGTTTTCTGAAATAGCCCCAAATCATTAAAAGGAAGCGCGCCGTCGCTAATCTTGAAGAGCCATTCCTAGTGGTAGCCATCTTGGGTTGACGTCAAATCGCGCTGGATTGCCATTTAAAGGGAGTGCAGCTAGTCCATGGGCAGTAATGATTAAAATGAATTATGGCATGTTCAAAAGAATGAGCCCTCTGATTGGTACTGCTTCCAGGTGATGTGTGAGCCTTTGTGATTGGTCTACCCCCGGCAAATTTGCCACCTGTTAGTCACGTGTGGCGATCTGTTGAATGAGGCTACTGTTGCTCAGCAGGGCCCACTTCTTCAAGTGAGCTTCAGATGCAGCAGTGAACTCAGAGACCAAGACGAGAAAGTCATCCTGCTTAGGTTGACTCAGTGATAAATGAGTTTGTATTGTCTGTCACCAGGGCTTCCTGCAGACCAGGTCAGTCTCTATTAAATTACCAGCTGCCAATGTCTCAAAAAGATTGATAAATGAGCGAGCCAAAGCAAAGGATACAATGAGATTTATTTCCCACAATGTCCATCTCCATTTTCTATACAGCACCTCATATCAGACGCTCAAATCTAAGCCGGGGTCAAACATAATTATCGATAGATGTGTGAGCATACCAACAGAAAGCAAGATTTTAATGATGAAATATAGAGTGGAAATTGGAAAAGAGCACTTTTTTTAAACTCAGAGTTTTGTCACGTGCAATAATATTTCTGGAAAAATGCCAGCCGACGATAGAAAATCTCATGTTTATGCGGAATATATACATGCACTGTGACACCTAGGCAGCCATGGTAATGGCAGCTCCATAATTCTGTTGAGCGACGTAGTATCACAAATTTCCCTACAGGGATGAATAAAATAATCACTCCATCAATCTGTACATATTTGGCCATTAAGAAATCCACTTTTGCAGCTTTTATTGTCTTTATGATATGAAACTATGAATGTGTAATAGCTCGCCCTTTTCTGTGGTACTCTGACATTGGCATGCCTTAAATTAGGTGTCTATACACTCAATTGGGCGATGCAACACTATTTTATGCTACTGTGAGCCTTGGGTGAGTAAATATCATAATCTAAAAACCAAATACACTTCCTACGACTGCCAAGGCTTCAACTACTATGATTACAACTGCTACTGGTCCCTCAAATACTATTACTACTACTAATACTACAAATAATGATAATAATCATAATAATTAAAGCTAGAAAAAGCCGTTTTTTGCTGAGCCAATAAAAAGAGGTTGTCTGAAGTGGGTGCATTTTTCCTGGGATCTTTGATCCTGGTGGACCTAACATGGTGGTTGCAGTCAGACATTGGTATCAACACATCTCAAAAGTATGTGCAAAGCAATTGCTAAGATCTTGTCTGCACAAAATAAAACACATTTTCATGTCCAGTGATCTTGACCTTTGACCCAGGTGTACCTTACATGGTGGATGGACAACGACACATTGGTGTGCGGGCATGCCAAGAGTATGAAGCCATCGTGCCAAGCGGTTGCCGAGATCGTCCTCTGAACGAGAAAGTGTGCGGCTTACGCTAACGCTAACGCTAATGCCAATGCAGATAGCAAACCAAGGTCAAGCATAAAGGTGCAGCCTTTGCTTTTTTGTCATATTTAAATGTTTTGGATCATCTGACTAATTTTAATATACGACGAAGACAACATGACTGAACGCGAAATGCGGTTTTTTAAATGATCATTTCATTTATTGAATGTAAAGAGTTATTCAAAATCTACATTATCTATATGTAAAAATAACTCCCCCCCCCCCCAACTTCATAATTGTTTTTGCCACCCATGGCCACAACAACTGAAATCAATTGTTTGCGATAACTGAAATTGAGTTTTACTTCACTGAGACACGTGAGGCTTTCGGTTCTTTAGATGATAGTCTGGGTTCTTTCGTGGCCTCCTGGATGAGTTGTCAATGTGCTCTTGGAAGAATTATGGAAAGCCTGGGAAGGTTCACCACTGTTCCAAGTTTTCTTAATTTATAGATCTTGGTACCCAGTGTGATTTTTATGGAGACCCACTCTTAGAAATGACTTTGTAATGCTTTCCAGACTGATAGATGTCTAGGAATTTGTTTCTCATCTGTTCTTGAATTTCTTTAGATCACTGCATCATGCACTGCTTTTTGCCGACTTCACATTCCCAGAAAGGCTCTAAGTGATGTCTAGACTCAGTGAGCCCGGCACTTATCATGCATTGGAGTGTCTAGTGACATTAAATGCAATTATCAATTTGTTTTTTTTTAGTTGATTTACTGACTTGTGATAACTTTCTCACATAGGGCCAGGAAGGGTTGGATAGGTGTAAAAACCGTGTTTTGCCATTACTCAAGCTACCTTTGATTGATATTAAAATCAGTTCAGTGATCTGAAATATTTAAGTGTGACAACTATTCAAAAATAGCAAATACTTTTTTTACAGCACTGCTATAATAATAATAGTAATAATAATAATAATTAGTTTATTTAATTATACCCAGTATATTGAAATTTACTTTATTTCTCCAGGATACTGACAAACCAGAATAATTAAATAAATTAATAAATAAATTGTGTTGAACCGTTTATGCCTGTGAGTTATTTCTGTTTGCTGCAGTAACACTTAAAAAAAGGAAAAGGTAGAGAAGAGTTGGAGGCCGATCACGTCTGCATAGCCACTCTAATTTTTTTTTTTTCTATCTCAGAATACAGGGAACAAATAAACACACACTTCAAAGCAAAGGACATTAAAAATCACCTCACAGTTTTTGCCTTTGGTCTTTCAGAGAATTCTTCTTAGAACCGGACAAACTGGAGCATTTTTGAAAAAGACCGCGGGCGTGCTGAAAGATTGTCAGCCATGCAAATAATCACTTACTTACACTGTGTGAGTTTGCTTTGGATAAGGCAAATTACCATTTGAAAATGAGCTGAAAAAACACTCAGGGCAAGAACCTTGCATCATGAATTCCAGCTTTATTCTTGCAGTTTTTCTTTCAGACATGCGCGCACACGCACACACACACACACACACACTCACTCACACACAAATAAGCCCTTCGTACAAACTACGCATATATTTTGTACATTAAGTCCCACAAATATAAATAAACAGTGATATGGTGCGACGGCATTTAAAAGGTGACGTAGGCTTCTCTCTTGCGAAAATAACATTGAGCAATAGCATTAGACAACTGCTATGTGTAACTAACTACACACTGATATTCATTGTGCATGTATTGTCAACATACTTTAATTCATACATTTCAATTCAACAAAACGTTTATTTTCTATGAGCTGAAATCAAGGCATTCCGCAGTTTTGGAATTGTTTTCGTCCGGATATTTTAGCTCACCAGCACAGATGCTTCAGCAGGAATTTAAATGTGGTCGCACAAATTTCAACAGTCTCTCTAATCAAGTCACTCTCTCCTACCAAACAAAGTCCTGAGGATGGCAGCCCCATGGGCTGGGAGTTCAGACGTTTCTCTGCTTCATAGAAACGCTTCTCCTTGGGGAGTTTGCTCCAATAATGACTTTTTCCAGCAACGCTGGCTTAGAAAAATATTTATACATAGGCAAACAGCGATAATTTCTTTTATTTTACCACAGCGTTCTGATATCCAACACGACAACAGAGCTTGTGTAAAGCAAACGAACCAATAAAAACATGATGATATTTCATTTTTTTAAGCAATGATACATTTCCTTATTTTAATTTTATCGCAGAAGGAAAAAAAATCACGTATAAGACAGAAAATAAATGTACATTTTGTGTCATGTTAAAGTAAGAAAAGGATAAAAAAGCACAGGCCTTTTTCACATTGTAGAAATGTTTATAATAACGTGATCTTAAATTACCTTCAAGTGAGTGACTTTATTTTCATTTCTTTACCAAGGAAATAAACCCAAGATGTATTTTCCAAGACTATAGGCATCACTCTACACTCAGCATGACACATACAATCTGCAATACTTTTTAACCTTAGTTTTTTACTGAATCTTTTGCAAAACAGAGTAAAAGTATTGTTCATTATAAGAGAGGAAGCAGTCGAATCTCATCAAGAGACAGATGAAGACTAACGGAAAGAACCAGAAAACAGCGGTTTCAAGCCAGAAATTAACATCATATGGGACGTTGAAGCCCCTTTATTTGCCTTCTTATGTGACAAAATGACCCGCAAGATCGTGCACGAGATTTGCCGTGCGCCTAAACCTGACCAGCTTGCTCTGATAGATTAAAAACAAATACCATGCTTTTTAATCAACGTATAGTTCATCCCTGGAAGGCAATTTACTGCTACGAGGATGAAAAGGCCAACCATCTGACAGCAGGGAATTCGATAGGAGAACAGAAGTCCTGGCACTTTTATTTTGATGAGTCCCAAATCTTTGGGTCTGTGGTCTGGAAAGCTGCCTGTGGAAGACAGGAACAGGTCTAAGCAGGATTCAAGGATTGCATTACATATCCTTCCAAGCTGGATTAAAAAGGGTAAAAAAAAATTGAAATTGATCATATGGTCTTTCAGCAAACCTGTAATGAAAAATGTGCAAAAAAAATGCCCCTGTATAAACACAACACTGAGCACATTGTACTCGACGACTGCATGCATTGGTGCTTACAGCAAAGACGCATTACATTTTTCACCAACGCATAATGTGAAATGTGACATGAAGTGCGTTTAGGGAGCCTGCCATTAAAAATAGATTTACTCGTGGAATGTTTCCAAAGCTTTTTATATGATGGAAGTCATTTCTTCAATTTTGTTTTTTAATCATACTACAGAGGAGTTTGGATACGGAGGCAGTGCTAATTAAAACATAGCCAAAGTTTGATGATTGCTGTACATAATTAGCGGAAATTCACGTTCCATATTTCCCTGTCTCTTCCCTCTTCCCAGCCTGCTGTGTGACTCGCGTTTCGACAGGTGTGACGGAATTTGAGTTCGAATTGGATTATGCTCTGCGAAAATGAATAGCAAGGTAAAAAAAAGTCATGAAAAGCCCATTCCTGGCTGTCCTTTTGATCCTTAAACTTGCTGAGTCCCTGGGTGAATTTTTATCTACAGAAAATGAAGTCCCTGGCTAAGATTCAGAGGTAAGCAAACTATAAGCCAGACTTCCAAACTAATGCCGGTTCGATTAAATGGTGAGGATCTAAACAGCAGGGGTTAGCAGAGGGGGAAGATCCTTTTCCCTGAGACTGCGCAACTATGCCTTTCTGACTACACTGCACTATCACTAGTGAAGCTATAATGCAGCTAAACTGAATGAAAGGTATGGACATGTCTTATTTAACAATAAGAATAATAATAATGCTTGGATAATATTTTGAGGACGCCAAGCTTATATTATGTATTATGAATGATATTGCCATAATAGTACTTAACTGTTGTAGCATTGTTGTTTTAAGGATGATATTAGAAGGACATTAAAGAGGAAAAACCCTGTACTTACGCCCACCAGCCACAGAACTTACTTTGATTGTTTTGCTGTTGGTGTCAGTTCTCGTCTGGATACAGCAATCAAACACATTTAACAAAGATGAATTAGGCTATTGTGTACCGCCAATTTTAAAACATAACAGAAATAGTCCACTAGATTGCACTGATGTCATTCTATTCTTGTCATTTAAAGATTTATACCAGCTTTTATTTCTTTGTATTGTGCCATGAAAAAATATGTGGCCCCCGCCTGATTTTCTTTATTTTGCATATTCTTCTCGATTAGTGGTTTAAGATGTGCAAAATGTAATATAAGACAAAAAGAACATGATGAAGCACAAAATACTGTTTAAAAATGATTTCTTCATTTATTGAAGGATATAAATTCATATATATGACCTGATGACTGAAGATTAGTTCAGAGGTGCACAAGCTCTTGTGTGTCGGATTGTGGTCTTTGGACAATTACTTTTGAGCTTCAGATGACTGACTGATGACTGGACATTTTCTCTCCGGATTTCCACAAGAAAGCAGCAGTCATGGTTCTGTCAGTCATGGTCGTTGAAGCCCTGAAGCAGCAAAGATCAGCGCAATGTATGATCAACATATTTGAATGTTAGCATGATGTCATTAATGTAGAATGCTGTCTTAGCTTTAGACCAGATGTAATATGACCCATGTCATACAAATTATTCCACTTTTGATTCATTGGTATATTATTCCGGAAGGCTTCGGGGGCATCAAGGTGTTTTTTGGCAAATGAGAGATGAGCCTTTATGTTTCACATAAACATAAACATAAACATTTATTCACTGATATATTTCAATAAATGCCTCACCTTTTCCAGAATTTCTTTTGTCCATGGCACTATGTGCTGTTTGTGGAAACCTGTTTCCCTACTATACAACAACATTGCCGGAGAAGTTCCATTTTAGTGATGTTTACATTGAACAGAACAGGCAATCATCAAGTCTGAGTGTTTATCAATTCAAATGAGTTAATTGGCTGATTGAGTAACCATCAGGGCAATGACTTTTTCACGTAGGGCCAGTAAGTGCTGGATAAGTTTTTCTATTAAAAAATGAAATGATCATTTATTAAATAATTCTGCTATTTTTGAAACTGGGCTCCATTTTTCCATCTATTTGTATCAAATTATTAATAAGGAAATTTTTTTTTCATTCGAATATTGATCGAGAATGCAATAACCCTGAATCTGTGAAAAAGATGCAGTTTAATCCAACGAGCCACTTGTCCGCGTCAAATAACATCAACTTCAAGTCTGTGTCTGCGCCACTGACAGGCTCGAACTGTCATAATAAGTGTCTGACAACATTATAGAAATGAATCCCACAGAGATAAAAGTTTGTATGACATGTATAAGAAGTTTCGCTCAAGGAGAAGTCTTGCTCTGAAATCTTGTGGGCAGTGAGTTCCCGCAGGAAACAGTGTAAACGTGAGTGAGAGTCGATGACAAGGGAAGAGAGGAGTTCAGAGTTGGAGGGCAGAAAGTGTAGCTCTGTATTATCCAAAAGAATAAAAAATAAACCATGGTTTGTGCTCGCACATTTCCAAATTATAGCAACGTGCGCCACTTTCATAGACTACCTCTGGAGGAAGGTGACCCGCTCAAATTGTGGCTCATAGAAGTGTTTTCATCCTTGTGTGGTACTGTCTTTGTACTATGAATCGCAGACCATCATGTTTGCAGTGATGATATGAAGAGGATGACCACGTCTAGGCAAACAGGAGAAGATATCCTACACCAAAGTACATTGTACTTCTCTGAAGTAAACTTCTGTTCCAAATGCAGAAGGGCCCGCTGCAGACGGAGTGGAGGTAATGGTGAAGTTATTGTGTTGACCTTACACAGGAAGTTACACAGGAAATCATGGCAGGATAATGTAAAAAACAATCACTCAGCAGGCCAGTAGTATGTAGTATCTATTGAGCCATGCCTGACAATAAAATCACAATCAGAGCCCGTCAGTGGCGAAAACGCACGCTTAACCCTTTTATAAAATGCAGCCCAAGGGCAGGCTGCTAGCCATAATTGTGTTTTTCTATCATAAAATGTTGTTCTGTGCTGGAAAACTATTTGTGGTTTGAATAACTGAGGACTGATTCATCCACACAACTCCCCACGGCTTTGCGCTCTTGGCTGCGCAGTTTAAGAAATCAAACTACAAATGGGACCACAGGCCTTAAATCATCACTTTTTTGACAAATTTTTGACAAATTTCATGTCTTTTACACCCTTAGATTGACAATGATAATCCAGGGACATTTCACAGTGTGTTCACAGCCCAAGCCATCTCCTAGACTCCTCTACCTGCAGTGCATATGTACCCAGCAGGGGCTGTAACATTTTGTGTACTGTACTATCCTGTAACATGGACCACTGTAATAATTGTCCTGCTCCACTAGGGGGGTTTGTCTGGATCACTGCTCTGTGGAGCACGGACTACTGCAGCAATTGTCCTGCTCCACTAGGGGGCTGGTCCGGATCACTAGTCTGTGGAGCATGGATCACTGCAGTAACTATCCTGCTCTGCTAGGGGGCTGGTCCAGAGCACTGTCCTGTGGAGCAAGGCCACTGCAGTAACTTTCCTGCTGCACTAGGGGGCTGGTCCGGAACACTTGTCCGGAGTGTCTTGAGACAGTAAAATTTGCTGTCTTTACTGGCCTTGCACCGAGGTACAGTCTCGGGACCACTGTCTGTGCAGTCCATTCTCAGAATACCGCAATTACATTGTAAATGCCTGCCTTACCTTCAGCAGAACTGTTGGCCAATTCATTTATTTGGCCACTATTTGGATCGTTATGAATGTAGGTCTAATTGTTCAAAATATTTGAAGCCAGTAAAATAAGCAAGTAACAATCAATGTGGCCTGACACTATGCAGCTCGTCGCTTTTTACTGTGCTGTCAGCTGTCCGATTGAAACATAAATGGAGGACATCACCTACTTCTCCTCAAAATTACCCTCATTCGAAGAAAAATTCTGAGATGTCGCTCTCGCTGGGAAAAAAAAAATGCCGTCCTTGAGTGACAGTGCATAGAACTAACTAGGCTTATGCCGTCGGAGGCGACGGCTTGGGGTATATCCCCGAACGCCCCAATCCTCCAAGCCCCCCAGGTCATGACCTTTCATTTGAACTTAATTTCAGGTCAATCGGACCAATGGCTCTGAAGATATGGCCAAAATGGTAATTTTCCATCACAAAGTGCCACCTGGTGGCAAAATATTGAACCATGCAGGTATGATGTCATTATGTGACACGTTGTGAGGTCATTACCTCGCAGTTGCACATAGTTTCATGTCAATTGGACGAATAGTTCCAAAGATATGGCAAAAATGGTAAATTTTATGTGACAAAGCTCCACCTTGTGTCAAAATTTTGAACCAAACAGGTATAATGTCATCGTGGGACACATCCTCAGGTCATGACCTTTCATTTGCACTTGATTTGAGGTCAATCGAGCAAATATTTCCAGAGATATGATAAAACTGTGATTTTTTCAGTTTTTGGCCCCTGGTGGCCAATCTAGAGATTGTAAATTGTTCAAAATCGAATTAGTTCTTCCTCTTTATGATACTTATTTATATGCAAAACTTGGAATTTCTAATTGAAATATTACTGAAGTTATCGCGTTAACACGTAAATCGTAAATTGTCCAAAATCGAATCAGTTCTTCCTCTTTATGATTCTTACTAATATGCAAAACTTGAAATTTCTAATTGAAATATTACTGAAGTTATCGCGTTAACACGTAGGGCGGCGCGGCAGCGGTCGGACCAAAAACATAATATCCCCGGAACGCCATTCGGCGTTCGGGGATATAATTATAATTAAATTCTGTACTGAATGTAACCCATTATATTGTCGCAGTGAGATCACATGGGGGTGAGATAATTCTGGCGCGCCCTGTTAAGAGGCAATTTGAACTGTACAATCATTAGACTTGAATACATTTTACCCCTCTGACAGAGAATAGGCGTAGTCATGGCCTCCTGCCATAAAACATTTTTCTTTGCGGTAAAAAGAAGCGCCTATACTGAGGTCCTAGCTGGAAAACGTGTGATTAGAATTCATTAACGTTACTGATAATAACTTGCTATTTTTTTATAATTAGCCTACATAAATAAATCTATTCAGAACATTTTGAGAAGCTAACACAATTTGAGTTATTATTTTATATTCATCGGGTTTCACTAAAAGTTATTCTCGTAAGTACGTTACGTTAATGGATTCTGTGGGCGATTATATCAGTAGATCGTGGCGCTTTTATTCAACAGATAGAGACATAATTTTAGGTAGAAGGCTACTCTACTGTGGGAGAAGAGTGAAATATAGCCTTATGATTTTATAATTAAAATTAAGTTTTGATGACAACTAGCTAATCTCGGCTGATGCTGCGACTGAACTACGATCTGCGGTAAATCAGTCTAAATAGACTATAGGCGCAGGGTGATTTCAGTCCCATTTCTGAAGGACAGGGATAATCGCCCTCTGCATGGGTAAAACATCCCACTTCTGTACTTTGCTCGGAAGGATTCAGTGGTAAAACCATGAAGTCATTTTCTAGTGTTTTCTGTGAAGCCAATTTACTTGTCAGAAATGGCCACTGCATTTCCATATGAATTACGCGGAGCTGTAATCAAAACCCCACTTCACGTACTACATTATAGGCTGTATCACACCCCTCTGCCCGAGTAGCCTATAGCTATAGCCTTCTATTTAAAAGTATATTTTTATGGCGCAGAAAGAAAAGCACAATATTCATCCGATATTAACAGCCAAAAGCAATGTGTGAACTGGCTGCAATTGACACAACTTTCCAAACCTGCCGATCATTTTTATCGTTCTCCAGCTAGGCTCGATAAAAATAATCTGTTCAGAACATTAACATTTTTGAGAATAAACTGAAACAATATTGGTTATTTTTTACTTTATATTCATCAGGTTTTGTTGGTTGTCACTTGCTAATTTATTAACTCGGGTCAGTGTTTATAGTGACTGTTTATTATAGTGACAAGTTTATTATACTTACAAGCGAACAACCTCTTGTTTTTATTTTATATATTTATTTTTTCCCCCGGAAACGGCCACCGCATTTTCAAATGAATTAACCAACACGAAGTTGGAATAAAAACTCAATTTTAATGATAAAATCATTGGGCTATATTTCACCCTTCTCTCACAGTAAAAAGGTTTCTATGCTGTTAAGTAGAAGTGCCACGATCTACTGAAATAAACACCGACTGAAGAGAGTTATTAGAATTCATTAAGATAACCTTCTTCACGAGAATGACTTTTAGTGAAGCCAGATGAATATGAAATAAAAGTTCAAATTGTGCGAGCTTATGGACTAAAATTATAATTTTCTGAATTGATTTAGTTATGTAGTCTATTTGTAAAAATAATCAACAAGTTATGATCAGTAGGCCTAACGTTAACGAATTCTAATCATACATTTTTCAACTTAGATTACCCCAGTATAGGCGCTTCTTTTTGTAACAAAGAAACATGCTTTATTGCAGGAGGCCATGACTATGCTCTGTTAGAAGAGTAGAATGTATCCAAGTCGAATGATTGTATAGCCTAGTTAAAATGGACTTTTATTTACAATACTGTATGGGCCTCATTCATTTGGCCGTTTCCAAAGAGAACGGCAAAATACATGAAAACAAAGGGCTGCTCGCTGATAAATATAATAAGCTCTGTAGTAGCCTAACAGCAGTCACACCATAAACACTGACTCGAGTTATTCATGGCTAATCTGGGTCGATGTACTGTACTACGAGTTGCGGTAAACACACAATTATGCTATGTTTAAGAATTACTCATTTTTCGGAAGGATTGAATGGTAAGACCATTAAGTCATTTTCTAGTGTTTTCTGGGAAGCCAAATTACTTTTCGGAAAGGGGCCACCGCATTTTCAAATGAATTACACGGAGCTGTAATAGAAGCTTCAGTATAAAATACCGAAAATGTATCACACCCCTCTGCCTGAGTATAGCCTTCTATTTAAACTTAGTTTTTATGGTGCAGAAAGAAAGCACAACATTCAACCGAGATTAACAGCCGAGAGCAATGTTTGAACAGGCTGCAATTTATTAACATTATTCCAAACCTGCCGATCATTTTTAATGTTCTCCAGCTAGGCTAGATAAAAATAATCTGTTCAGAGCATTCATATTTTTGAGAATAAGATGACGCACTATTGGTTATTTCACTTTATATTTGTACATCGGGTTTTGTTTGGTGTCACCAGCTGCTTATTTCATATGCCAGATGAGTGCAGTAGAAAAAGCGACGAGCTGCGTATTGCTAGACTACCGGCTGCAAATATTTTGCACAATCACATTCATTACAATTTATTTATGAAAATGGCAGGCTAGATAAATGATTTGGCCAACAGCTCTGCTGAGGGTAAGGTGGGCATTTACGATTGTAACTGCAGTTCCGAGAATGGAGAATACAGCCAGTGGTTCCGAGACATACCTTGGCGCAAAGCCAGTAAAGACTAAAAATTTCACAGTCTCGAGACTCACGAGACCAGTGGTCCAGACCAGCCCTCTAGTGGAGCAGGACAGTTACTGCAGTGGTCTGTGCTTCACACGACAGTGGCCTGGACCAGCCCCCTAGTGGAGCAGGATAGTTACTGCAGTGGTTTGTCCTCCTAGTGGAGCAGGATAGTTACTGCAGTGGTTCGTATTACAGGATAGTACAGTACACTAAATGTTACAGCCCCTTCTCCATCTAGGATGAATTTTAAAAATCTTTTTCTCCTGAATGCGGGAGTCTCCTCTTGTACCTTTCAGGGGGAAGGTCTCAGATTTGCGGTACGCTACCGGGCAGTCTGTATGTGAGAAGCCACCTCGGCCAAAATTGAATACTTCACTTGCATATATATATAAACTGGTACTGAGCACTTGCTCATGCGTGCATACTCCTATGCATATACACACATATGCACTACCACTAAAAAGTTTGGGATCACTTGCAAATTTCTTTGTTTTCCAAAGAAAAATACATTTTCATGCATTTCACAAACATTTTTTTTCCATTTCACAAACATTTTTATCCATTTCACAAATGATTAAAATTAATCAGATGATTTTCAAAGAATGATCTACATTTTTGCATAGAGGCCTATTATCAGCAACTATCAGTCCTCTGCATGAATCTCCTGGTATGGCTGCTCATCCAAGTTAAGCATTTTATAGGGCTAATTGATTATTAGAAAACCCTTCCACAAATGTGTTGCACAGCTGAAAACCATTAAAATAATAAGGGAGTACAAAAGGGAGCATGGCATTCTTGAGGTTGGTTTAGTACCTGAAGCATCAGCAGATGTTTGTTTTTTTACAGGCTCAAAATGGCCAGAAAGGAAGAACTTCCTTTAGAGACCCGTCAGTCTATTGTTGTGTTTCGAAAAGAAGGCTATTCAATGCGAGAAACTGAAAACTTAAAATCTCTTGCCATGCTGTCAACTACTCCCTTCAGAGAGCAGCACAAACTGGCACTAACAAGGACAGAAAAAAGGAGTGGGAGGCCCTGATGCACAACTGTGCAAGAAGACAAATATCTGAGAGGGTGTAGTTTAAGACAAAGATGCCTCACAGGTTGTCAACTATCAGATGCGCTAAATAGTTCCCGTCAAACACCAGTTTCAGTAACAACAGTGAAGGTGTTTTTTTTTTTTTTTTTTTGATGAAGGCAAGGTTTGAAGTACAAAAGTACAAATATTCATCATTTTCCATTAAAATCATTAATTCGAACTCAGACAATGTCAGCATGTTCTGTTCATTTGCTATTCAGACTAATTTCATGTGTGTTTCCATGGAAAACAAGAAATTTTCCGAGTGATCCCAAAATTTTGAGCAGTATATGTATATGTGCATATACCTACATGTACCTGTGAATGTACAGCAGGGTGCAGTGATTGTACACCACCACTTCTGTATTAGGGGTCCTAATATACATATTACTTCTCTATAATTTTTTGGTGAAATTGTATTAAAAAAAACTACTACTGTAGGCAATGAGAGAAAAAATAATTGGGGTGAAAATCTGGGTATTTTGTTTTGCTATATCACATTGTTTTATTTGGTTTGTTTGCTTTTGAATTAATTCAACTGTTATGGCGTGTCAAATGGCAGACTCTGCAAATCCCAATCTCTCCTAGTCCACCAAAACGGCTAGAGCCGGCCCTGTACTTCCATAAACACATACATATTCTCACTATCATATTCAAACATACTGGAATGCACACACTTATACACACACCTACTTTCACATTATGCATGCATGTGTATGTATGGAATTGTCTGTATGTATGCACTTGCATGCCTATAAGTATGTATGTGCACAGATATATGCTTGTATATGCATAAGAGTATGAATGTGTGTGCAAGTGTTTAGTACCGGTATATATGTATCTTGAGTGCGTGAAAGGCTTTTGTTTATTGTAAAATTTTTATGTTACGTAAGACCTGTCTCTGCCTATTGCATTAATCTACCATCACCATTGATGAAGCTCACAGTATTCTTTACTCCACTGATAAACCACAGTGCCAGGCACTGTCATACTGTACAGAAAAAGTCACACGTACAAAAGAAAAAAAATGCACAAAAATATCTTTTTTGATGAACAGGAAAAGATGGAAAGAAGATGAATACATGATTGAAGTTTGGTAGGGGGAATAAACAAATTCAATATTTTTATTTGCAATATTTCCTGGTTTATCATTTATACGTACCACAGTGTGTCACTATTTTTCATAACTGAGGTATGATAGCAGATACTGCAAAAAGTTGAGCTGGAACTCCTCTACATGAAAAAGAAGTGTAAGGATTACGGCTCTCGCATAAATGTACCGAATCTATAATTGCCTGATGCAATTAAAAATAACCCACTGCCCTATATTGCAGCACTAATCAAACCAAGCAGATACATCTAGCGACTTTCTTCATAATATTTTACTATTTCATTTACAAGATTAGGTTTATGTAAATTTACGAGAGTGTTGTAATTGTCATGACAACAGCCATGCAAACCAAAAACATCTGGAAAACCAGCCGCGCAGTTTTCAATGCTACTCTGCTTGGCTGAGGCAGACTTTTATTCTGAGAGGTTCTGAAATTACTAATTACTAATTACAACTGCAGACTACTCAAAGCCCATTGGTTGTGGAGCATTCATTTTGAAGTGGGAAGTGAAAATTTCTTACTGCCCATGGGAAAATGCAAAAAGTGTGCAGTAAGATGGTATATATGGTTAAAAAAAATTTTTTTTTTAATTGCCCAAATGAGGAAATTGATCTGAACAGCAAATATTTAATCTGAACAAGCCTACGTCAAAACCTAGAATATGGCTGGACCTGTCAAGTCCTCCTTCCGTATGTTCATCAGTTTTCCCCGTAGTCTGACTGTCTGGTTTTTTTTTTTTTTTTTGTCTGTTTTCTTGATTGGTATCAATTATCCAATTATTGGGCCTCATGCAAGAAGCGATAGAAGAACCCGGATTTTGTCTTAATTTTGTTCTTACTCATTGATATCTGTGATACACCAATGTTTTCTTATTTTTGCTTTCGACTTAGGTAAGAGAAAATTTTACGAGTGGTCGAGAGCACACTTAACGAGGTAAGAGAAAACAGAAAACCGTTATCTCTGTCCACAAATTGCTTGTCCCCTGCACGGAAAAACAAGTTTTATAACCTAAACATTAAAAATGCATCATATCATGAAATTTTGATTATTTAATGTTTGATGAAGTGTAATGTTGAGAAGTAATAATGATTTTATTATTTATGCTAGGTTCCCACTATCACAATGCGCGGCACGATTGAAATCGTGGTATTAATCGTGGAGTAGTGGCGTAGCCAGCGCGTGTGCCAAAACATGCCCCATTATGACAGCAAATAGTCCTGACCAGTTCTCAAATCATTTTCCTTTACTGACACGTTTTCCAATTATTGTAATTTTGAACGGCAAACAATGTGAATGGAAGGCAGTAAATAAGGGAAGAATCCAAGGCTCTGTGAGTGGACCTTATCTTTTTAATATTTTAATAAATGACTTAGAAATCTGCAGTGGCCCATCAGTCAGCCTTACCAAGTACGCAGACGATACTACTATTGTTGCTGTAGTCCCTAAAACCGGATATGATCAATCAGGTTGGGCAGTAAATAAGTATATGGAATGGGCAAACCAAAACCGTATGCCTCGTAATCTACCGAAATGTAAAAAAACTGACAATATGTAAAAAGGATGTTTTGGCCACTCAGTTTACCCCAGTTGGTAATATATCTCAGGCTAACTCTTTAAAAATTTTAGGTGTAACCTTTCAGAGTAACTGCCGCTTTACAGAGCATGTCAGAGGAAAACTTTTAGATACAAATAAATGTCTGTATATTATTAGATCACTTCGCCAGGAGGGCTATGTGCAGCTTGAAATCGACTATCTTTTCAATAGCATTGTTTTACCTAAGATTATTTATGGTATTTCCATTTATGTGTGTACTAAAAAAGGCGGATTTAAGTACTTTTTTTAAAGTTAGTAAGGACCAGGTACATCCCTTTTTTAACTATTTACCAAAGGTTAAAGCAATGTCACGAAAGCTTCTTAATCCGAGCTGTCAGTTTCCTAAGATTTACTTTGAGCGTTTCAAACAATCTTATGTAAACAGAACTATTTTTAAATACAATCTTGCTGTAGATTATTAACTTCTGTTATTAATTATTACATAATTCTTAATGTTTTCTTATGTACTATGTATTACATTTTTGTAATGATGGATATGTACTATTATCTATGTAAATAAAGACATTGTGATTTTGATTTGATTTTGAATTATCGTAATTGGCAACTGAAGACATGGTTTCTCTCCATATGCGATCTAACAGCGATGAAATCATAAATTCAGTTCAAAAAATAATTAACTAACTAATTGGCCAGTTGATTGAACTGGTCCGCACCCCAATTAAATATCGCTTTTCACTCTTGGTATTGCATGGATTGATAAAAAAAAGTGGCACTGGGCAGTTAAACAAGCTACAAAAAGCATGCAGCTCAAGCTATTTGCGCAGGTATGCAATTTTGAATAACATAGATTTAAATACAGCAAATGGGTGTCCAGATGAATGGTTGTCATCTTACCTAATCAGGGAGAACAAGCAGCACCTGTTAAGTGCGGAGTGCTGTCGGAGTGAACCTTTTGTTAATCATGAAAATGACTGAGAACATGTCAGCACTCAGGACTAATAATTGTTTTAAACGGATGTTTTGTGCACCCCAATTATCGCCTCTGGTTCCACCACTGTACTGAATTTAGCTCATGATCTAATCGCTGTTATCTCACATATGGACAGAAACCCTGTCTTCAGTTGCCAATTACGATAATTGGAAAATGCGTCAATGAAGGAAAATGAGTGAGAACTAGCCAGGGCTAATTGCTGTCATAAAGGCATTTGTTTTGGCACACCCACTGGCTACGCCACTGTCGTGGAGTAATCGTGGTGATCCTAACAGATCTTATCAGATCTTGAGGTCAGTCGCTGCAATCGTGTTGATGGTAGAAAAGTTTTGGACAGTTCAAAAATTTCCTATGATCAGCACGATTAATTGTCAATGGTGATCATCGCATCACCTCGTATCCAAACCTGAGATTTCAGAGAAGTTACACGATCAGCTACGAATGGCCAATCGTGACTTTCGTAACGGAGCGCATGACAGTGGGAACTAAGCATTAATTCTTGGGCTAAAGAGTTTGGCCAGTTGATCCTAATTAGGATTAAGCTATGAAAACCAGTAAATACTTCCGAGCATTCTGCTTCTGAATGGCTTACCTATTGCTGTTGGACGCTTAGGCCATCCAGGCCTTGCGCACAGAGCGTGTTTTTACCGATCGCATGAATCTGTTTGCTGAGGCAGATGAATGGCTACTCGTACCAAATGTGAAAGCAATCGTACTTGAGCACAGGAGATGACTGTTATGAGTTACGGAACTCTTGTTCTAACAAATGCAGCGGCGAAAAGATATCTCCATTGAAACACAGAAATGCAATGATTGCTCAAAATGTAGCCGGATAAAAACATCTTACAATCACAACTGGATACTACACGCAAAACCTTTGAGATTTATTGAATAATTTGTGAGTAGTTACATTCGCGTGGTTATCACAGAATAATAGATCAGTGCCGTGACAAACGCGGCAAATGCGGCTGCGATATTTCAAAGCGCGGGACTTAGGGCGAACACCTGGCTGCTCAAGTTATGAGACATAAATTTTCATGGAGGCAATGGACAGCATTATCGTCCAAAAACGCAAGGACGGAAGAATTTCCACCCGTATCGAAGGTAATCAGTACATTTTCGTCTTACCTTGACATTTGGATACCCAGAGAAAGATTCCGATGTGTAAAAACATCAAGCATTCAGTTAAGAAAAATTCGAGTTTAATTTTTCGTGCTGCAAAATGTGGTAATCCATGTTACAGATGACACACCTGGTTGCTAGGGCACACGCAGCATATGCATTTGCGATATTAATATTCAACATTAATATTCTAAACCCCCTTCTCAATGATTAAACCCACCAAAGTATATTGGCGCCTCCTTTTAAAATCGTTCCTCATTTAAAACCACCCAGGTGCATTCTGCAACGCGCTGTATTGGAATTTTGACATGTATGCAAGTGCACTTGGGTACGGTACAATATTATATACTGTGACCGCTGACCAGTAGGGGGAGAGGGGACAATTGCACTGTGGCTCACTAAAGAACAATCGTAACTAGTGCAAAAGTGCCCTACATTTCCACAAGAAGTCGGCTCTTTGCACACGGCACGTCACTTGCCCTTATATGGTGTTTAGTGGGTGTCATATATGACAATTTAAAACAACCGGCTATGCGCTTCCAATTTATGATCAAGTGGGATTCAACATTCTGCACACATGGGTAAGAGCAGATTTGGGCGATAAGAGCATATAAGAGAAAATATAAGAGACGATAAGACGATAAGTGAAAATATTGGGGAAATTGAAGAGAATGTTGATGCATGATGCCCATTGGCTCATGGCTTTGCCCCTCCCTCTGTGCTCTCTCTCACCCTAGTTCCTCAGTGTTTATTGTGTTTGTGATTTAAGTCCCTGATTTTTGTCTTGACCCTTGTCAGACTGTTATGTTTCCGTCCTTCGTGTAGTCCCTGAGATGTTTGCCCTCTAATATAGAAGTGTCTCATTGTCTGTCAACAGCATTTGGCTCCAACTCCTTCCTCACTATGTACTTGGACCGCTTATGGTTTCTGTGCAAAATTGTGGGCAATAAGCAACAGCCAATGGGAAACGTGCGCTCCATCTGTCACTCACTCACACACACATTCACTCCTTTGACATCTGCAGATGCAGATTTAAGGCCAGACTATGCCTGTCCTGACAAAAATCTACTTAAGATGTGACTATGTTTTTTAAAAATTGAATGAAAATGTTTTCTCATGTGCCACTGTGTGTTTAGATGTTGCCAATATTTTACAGTTGCGTTCTTAATTTTTAGCACAAATAGTACTTCCTAATTTTATCAATTTATCTCAAACCACTCAGGAGTGACTAGCATTTTGTGAAAAGGCATGCCCACATACTGGATTTATTATTGATAGTGACCTGATAGCATTTGTTTATTGTGGATTCTGTTGTGTGCATGCGTTCCTGTGTGTGTGTGTGTGTGCGTGGGCGTTCATGTACGTGTGGGTATATGTGTGTGTGTGTTCATGCGCTCAGTACAGTCACATGCCTCCCTATTCTTTGCGGGTCTGTAAAAGGGACAACGCTAAAGGCTCGCGCAGGGACCAGCTGTTTATACAAAACGTGCACAATTTACGAGGATCCCCTCAATGCTTCCCCATTAAATATGATTTATATGACACAAATAGAATCCGTTTAACAAACATTACATCCTGAATTGGAGCGAGAGAGGAAGCAGCTAGAGGATTAGCTCTTCATAAATCAGCGGTAATAACTGGTTTTTAGTTTTCGCGAAAGGTGTGCGGCCTAATACGGGGAGAGCGGGCTCTCTTCACCGTGAGGAAGCCCGCTCTTGTCTCTTCCTCCTCCTAGCTCTTCTGTACAGGAAACGCCGGCTGACTCCCCCCCTGGAACCATTTGGCGGGGTCAGGTGACAGGTCAAGACAGTTCCGGCAGGTTAAACTCGGAGCGGCAAGAAGACTTCTGACCAAACAAAAGGGACAGTGTAAAGGTTCCCTGAGTATGGCTTAAAACAGCCACCTTCACCCATCCTCCACTCGCCCGCCCCCCCCACCCCGCCCACCCACAATCCCTCTGAAAGCACAGGCCTAATCCCCTGTAGAGACACTTCAATGGAGCCCTCTGCCACAAGGTCTCCTCGGTTAAAAGTTTTGATCATCTCAAGGGAAACTAAAAGGTGCCCCTCTTTTAACTTGCTTTGGGACTTTTTTTTTTGCACTTTCCAGCTATCTTTGGGTCTTTGTGCACTTTCCTGCTATCAGAGTCAGAAAGTAATGAAGAATAAAAAATGGTTTCTTCATCCAGAAAACAATGAGAAGTAACACGTCTGAAACGGTTTTGAGATCTGATCTTTATCCCAGCTGTGCTGTATTTTGTCTCTGTTAACTGGAGTGGTCACTATATTTCAGGACCAAACTCACATACAAAAGAAAAACAGACTGCACAAGCAGATTAGAACTAATGGTGAAGAGTGTCTTTTGCCAGGTAAATATTGATTAAATTTTGCTTCAAAATTACATGATAAAAAACAACACCTCCAAGAATACCATCTTGACATAATGGAGGTATTTTCATTGAGATATGCTGGAAAATACTTCCTTAATACTGCCTTTAAAAACAGTTATGAAAAACGTTATTTCAGGCGTAATACAGGTATTTTGGGGTCAGATGGGCAGCAGCGCTTTTCTGTATTTGGAGTTATTAGGGTAACATTAGGATAATTTTAGGTTATTTGGACAAATTTATAGGTTAACGGGATAAAGTGAATGCATTTATTGGATAGAAGGGAGGATTAACCCCACCAGTTAAAGTAAGCTGTTTACTTCATTCAAACAAACTGCTTTGATGTTACATTCAGTATATTAATTCCTACATGCCAGCCATCAAGTTTATTTGAGTTCAATACTTGTGAGAGATGTTAAAATGATGTTCATTCATCTTTGAATGGCAGCATGTGACTCTTAAGACATCCTAACTCGAAACATCTGACAGACGGACTTCAACAGTTTCTTTGCACCACGCATAATCCTGACCTTCCTGGGGGGGAAAAAAAACAATCTGAGACAAAGTTATACACATGAAGTAAATGTAACACGAGAAATAAAACAGAAGTACATCATTAAGAGTAGATGAAAAATGACAGATGTATAGGTAAGGATTTTGACACTGAAGTGCTCATGCATCTCATCTTTCTCAATTAAAAGCAGTACTAAAGAACAGGAGTTTGTCTTTGGAAGTCAGGAAGTTTGTTGATGCGTCGCCTTTGACTAAGGTCATACCAAATTAACAGTCTGTCTCTTGCATAAAAATAGCACACCATTAATTTCTTCATAAATCTTAAAAAGGTTGACCTGATTTACAATGTTAAGCTATGTGGAGAAATTAAAACGAGAAAGAAAAAAACTGTTGGGATTTACGAAATGAACCAAGTGCGACAACCAGTAGAATGCAAAAAGGAGGCTTTATTTCTGAAGGGGGAAACCCCCCAACAGAGCTGGCAACGGTACAGAGTCCACAATCCAAAAACAGTATCCAATGGGCGTAATCCAGAATCGTAACCAGGGCACCAATAACAAAGTTCGTGGTCAAACAAAAAGGGTTCGGTACACAGGCGTAGGTTTGGAGGAGAAACAAACTCATAAGCCAAAGACAGTCCGAATCCAAAACCAGGGCAGTAATCACAAAATCAAGGTCGGGCAGAAAAAAGGTCAAAATTCACAGATGCAACAATATCCAAAAGGGCAAACCAAAAACAATAGTCGGGCAATCCAGTCAGAAAGATAAACACTGAGATATCGAGGCGAGAAACGTAGCACAAGAAAACTAGGGAGAACGATCTGACAAGAAAGTGTACCAAACAGACATCTTATATACACACCCGGGGTAAACACATGACCAGGGAGAACAGGTGCAATCAGTGGGAACAATGATCAGGGAGAGACACATGAGGGATAAACTAATTACATGAATTTGGCTGTAGCCAAAACGCAGACAGGGATCACAAGACAAACCTAAGTACAAACAACAGCTCCGGTTAAGGAGTACTAAAAGTGCATAGTCTAAAGAAAAGAAAAGCATGAGCTATAAGTGGAAAACTGCAGCAGAGATAATTAGGGATAGGTAAGGAGGCGGAGACTAGAATTGGGCGACAGCTGAGAGATCATTAGTCAATTAGTAAGTGCAGCTATACAATCCCAAGTGCTTGTTAGTAAGTTAGTCCAAATATACAAGGTTAGTGTGGATTAGTATTTAGCAAAAACAATAAACTGTTAGTATATGTTAGTAAGACAGTAAAAGAGAGAGGAAGGAAGAACACGAGATAATGAAAGAAGATTGAAACCCAGAAACCAATAAATCACCCGAATGAGTGGCACACAAGACAAGGGACCGTGAGCAAAGATACACACATGACAAGACAGGGGAGACAAAGTGCAAAGCATGGAAATGAAAACATGGCTATGAAAACAAAACATGGCATGGAGACTGATAACCAAAACATGAAAATAATAAAACAGGAAATCCTTAATACCAAATACACAATCCATAATCCAAGAATGGTCAGACAAGGTCAGTGGTCTCTAAACACAAGAATCAATCATGGCACTTGGCCAGGCACAGAACTTAAACTAGACAGCAGAATCCAGAATCCCAACAGAACCCCCCTCCCAACGAACGCCTCCTGGCGTTCAACCTGAAAGTCTCTGATGACTAGCATGAAAGTCTTTGATGAGATTTTTATCCAATATATGCCTTGCTGGCACCCAACTGCGATGTTCCGGTCCGTAGCCCTCCCAGTCGACGAGGTATTGTAATCCTCTGCCTCGTCGACGAGAGTCCAGGAGGGAACGGACCGTATAGGCTTCGCCTCCGTCGATGATCCGGGCGGGTGGTGGGGGATCAGGTCCAGATGACAGGTGGTGGGTTATAGCAGGTTTTATTTGTGACACATGGAAAGTGGGGTGTATACGTCGCATAGACAGGGGGAGACGGAGGCGAATGGCAGTGGGGCTCAGGACCCTTTCTATGGTAAAAGGGCCCAGGTATTTGGGGAAAAGCTTACCCCCGTTACCTCTGAGGGGGATGTCCCTTGAAGACAGCCAGACCCGCTGCCCAGGTCGGTATGTAGGAGCCGCAGTGCGTCTCTTGTCGGCCTGCTCCTTCATCCGGGCGACTGACCTGAGCAGGGCCTGGCGGGTGGTAGTCCAGGTGCGTCTGCACCTACGGACGAATTCGCGGGCTGAGGGGACAGCTACTTCCTCCTCCTGAGACGGGAACAAAGGGGGCTGGTAACCCAGGCAGGCTTTGAATGGGGAGACGCCGGAGGCAGCAGAGGTGTGGCTATTCAAAGCGTATTCCACCCACGGCAACTGATAGCTCCAGGAGGAGGGGTTCCTAATACAGAGACATCTTAGCACACTTTCCACACACTGGTTAGCTCGCTCGGTCTGGCCATTAGTTTGGGGATGGAATCCTGATGATAAACTAACTGAGGTGCCTAGTGCTTTAAAAAATGATTTCCAAAAGAGTGCAGTGAACTGGGGGCCGCGATCTGAAGTGATGTCGGTAGGTATTCCGTGGAGTCTAATAACATGTTGAATGACAAGGTTGGCAGTGTCTTGAGCAGAAGGAAGTTTAGTGAGGGGGACCAAGTGAACTGCTTTGGAGAATCTGTCAACTATGGTGAGAATGGTGGTGTGGTGATTGGAAGGGGGAAGGCCTGTGATAAAATCTAGTGCTATGTGGGACCAAGGACGATGTGGTGTAGGAAGGGGCTGAAGCAAACCTTGAGGGGGCTGGTGTGAAACTTTAGCCTGGGCGCAGACCGAGCAAGCAGCAACAAAGCCCTGAACATCTTGGGTCATTTCTGGCCACCAGAATCTTTGAAGAATGAAGCTTCTGGTTCTACGAACCCCTGGATGGCAGGCTAACCTGGATGAATGCCCCCATTCCAGGACCTTGGGGCGCAGGGCAGCTGGAACATAGAGGCAGTTAGTGGGACATGCACTGGGGGTAGCAGCATTGGCTTGGGCGTTCTTGACCTCCCTCTCAATGTCTAGATAAAGGGCATTAATAAATGCTTCCTTAGGAAGGATGGTGTCCTGGCATGGTTCCTCCTCCTTAATCTCAAAACAGCGTGAGAGGGCATCAGGCTTGACATTTTTACTTCCTGGTCTGTAGGCAATGTGAAAGTTAAATCGAGAAAAGAATAATGCCCACCTGGCTTGTCGAGGGTTGAGTCTTTTAGCAGTCTGCAGGTACTCCAAGTTCTTATGGTCAGTCCAGACAATGAAGGGTACCTTGGAGCCCTCCAACCATTGCCTCCATTCCTCCAAGGCCAGCTTCACTGCCAACAGTTCTCGATTGCCGATGTCGTAGTTTCTTTCAGCGGAACTGAGGCGGCGAGAGAAAAAGGCACATGGGTGGATCTTGCCATCCTTCGTGGACCTCTGGGACAGGATGGCTCCGGCTCCAATATTGGAGGCGTCCACTTCGACAATAAACTGGAGCTCTGGATTAGGAATAGTGAGAATTGGTGCAGAGGTAAATCGAGCCTTTAAATCACGAAAAGCGTCTTCAGCCTTTTCGGACCAAAAAAATCTGGACTTAGAGGAGGTAAGAGCAGAGAGAGGAGAGGCAACAGTGCTATAGTTCCTGATGAACCGACGATAGAAATTAGCAAAGCCCAAAAATCGTTGGAGCGACTTACGGTCTTCTGGTCTGGGCCAATTGGTGACAGCTTCCACCTTTAATGGGTCCATACGGATGGTGCCCGGAGAGATGATGTAGCCCAAAAAGGTAGTGGTCTCAACAAAAAACTCACATTTCTCGGCTTTCACAAAAAGGCGATTCTCCAGGAGACGGCGGAGCACTTGGCGAACATGTGTGACATGGGCCTCCTGGGACTCTGAAAAAATCAAAATATCATCGAGATATACAAACACAAACTTATTTATCATATCTCTCAGAACATCGTTCACTAGACTCTGGAACACCGCTGGAGCGTTAGTAAGGCCAAAAGGAAGAACCAGGTACTCCCAGTGCCCAGTGGGAGTGTTGAAGGCGGTCTTCCACTCATCCCCTTCTCTGATACGCACCAAGTGATATGCATTGCGAAGATCGAGTTTGGTAAAAATCTTAGCTCCCTGTAGGAGATCGAAAGCAGTATTCATGAGTGGAAGTGGGTAGCGGTTCTTGATAGTTATTTCATTCAGTCCACGGTAATCTATACAGGGCCTCAACGTCCCGTCCTTTTTGGCCACAAAGAAAAACCCAGCACCAGCGGGAGAGGACGATGGTCGAATAATGCCAGCAGCAAGTGACTCAGAAAGGTATTTTTCCATGGCCTGGGTTTCTGGTCTGGAGAGGGAATATAGTCGACCTCTAGGGGGCATAGTACCTGGCTTCAGGTCAATACAACAGTCATATGGTCGGTGAGGAGGCAAACTGGTGGCCCGGGATTTGGAGAACACCTCCTTAAGGTCACGGAACTCTAGGGGGACCTTCTCAAGGTCTGGTATTTCTTCTTGGGATGGGCTGTGTTGAGGTTCGCGGGCGTTGTGGAGGCATGCCAGGGAGCAGTTGGGGCTCCAACCCTTAACCTCATTCTTCCGCCAATCAATATTTGGGAGGTGTTTGGCCATCCATGGATGGCCCAAAACAATGGGAGCATGGGGAGAATGTAAGAGGAGGAGCTGAATGGTTTCGTGGTGGTTTCCTGAGGTTTTGAGTTTGATGGGGCTGGTAGCGTGAGTTATCTGGGCTATTTTCTGGCCACTGAGTGAATTGGCCACCCGGTCAGGAAAGATCCTCTCGGTAGGGATTCCCCATTCTTGAGCCAGCTCCACATCGATGAGGTTCTCCTCAGCGCCGGTATCAATGAGGGCTAGGGTGGACTTACTCCCTCCTCCCCACTCCAGGATAACTGGGAGGCATGTACGGTTCTTAGTCTCCTGCACTGGCGTCACTCCAATCACTACTCTTCTCTGGGCACCAGGGGAACTTCTCTTGTTGGGACACTGAGCAATGTGGTGTCCCCCCTTGCCACAGTAGAAGCAGGCCCCTTCTCTGCGACGGCGGTTCTTCTCCTCCACAGGGATGCGAGTACGGCCCAGTTGCATGGGTTCTGGCTCAGGAGGACTGTCGCCAGTAGGGGGTGGTAGAGGCGGAGTGCTCTGGAGGAGTGGATTAGGTCGTCTGCGGGAGGCGAAGCGTCTGCGTTCTTCCAATCGCGAATCCACGCGAATAGCCAAGTCGACAAAGTCATCCAAATCCTCCGGTAACTCCCGGGAAACCAGCTCATCCTTTAACGCTTCAGAAAGCCCGTTAAAAAAGGCATCGAACAAAGCTCTATGTCCCCACCTGCTGTTGGTAGCCAGTGTCTGGAAATCGATGGCGTAGTCGGCCACGGAACGGCTTCCCTGTCGAATGCGCAGAATTTCTCGTCCCGCCTCGTGACCCAGCTTCGTGCGGTCAAAGATGCGCCTCATCTCCTCACCCAGCAAATTAGACGTTTGCACGCAGGGCAGATCTGCTTCCCATGCCGCCGTAGCCCACTGCTTGGCCCTTCCCGTCAGTTGCGTGATGATGAAAGCAACCCGAGCTTTTTCGGTGGGGAATGACGAGGGCTGTAGGCTGAAAATGAGCTTGCACTGGGTTAGAAAAGCCCGACATGCTCCCGGGTTCCCGTCGTACCTCTCAGGCGGTGGCAGGCGTGGCTCGCAGACTGGCAGTAGCGGAGCAGACGCAGGAGCAGGAGTGGCATGGATGGCAGGCTGGGGAGACTGTAGCCGCTGAGCGTCTTGCACAGAGCGAGTGAGATCCGCCATCTGAAGACTCATGGTTTGCATATGTTGCATAAGAGCCCGAAGCTGACGCTCTTGGAATTCTAACTGAGCGCCCTGTTGGTGCACTGCCTCCTGCAGAGACTGGTCTGACGCTGGCTCCGTCATGGTCAGATCGTAATGTTGGGATTTACGAAATGAACCAAGTGCGACAACCAGTAGAATGCAAAAAGGAGGCTTTATTTCTGAAGGGGGAAACCCCCCAACAGAGCTGGCAACGGTACAGAGTCCACAATCCAAAAACAGTATCCAATGGGCGTAATCCAGAATCGTAACCAGGGCACCAATAACAAAGTTCGTGGTCAAACAAAAAGGGTTCGGTACACAGGCGTAGGTTTGGAGGAGAAACAAACTCATAAGCCAAAGACAGTCCGAATCCAAAACCAGGGCAGTAATCACAAAATCAAGGTCGGGCAGAAAAAAGGTCAAAATTCACAGATGCAACAATATCCAAAAGGGCAAACCAAAAACAATAGTCGGGCAATCCAGTCAGAAAGATAAACACTGAGATATCGAGGCGAGAAACGTAGCACAAGAAAACTAGGGAGAACGATCTGACAAGAAAGTGTACCAAACAGACATCTTATATACACACCCGGGGTAAACACATGACCAGGGAGAACAGGTGCAATCAGTGGGAACAATGATCAGGGAGAGACACATGAGGGATAAACTAATTACATGAATTTGGCTGTAGCCAAAACGCAGACAGGGATCACAAGACAAACCTAAGTACAAACAACAGCTCCGGTTAAGGAGTACTAAAAGTGCATAGTCTAAAGAAAAGAAAAGCATGAGCTATAAGTGGAAAACTGCAGCAGAGATAATTAGGGATAGGTAAGGAGGCGGAGACTAGAATTGGGCGACAGCTGAGAGATCATTAGTCAATTAGTAAGTGCAGCTATACAATCCCAAGTGCTTGTTAGTAAGTTAGTCCAAATATACAAGGTTAGTGTGGATTAGTATTTAGCAAAAACAATAAACTGTTAGTATATGTTAGTAAGACAGTAAAAGAGAGAGGAAGGAAGAACACGAGATAATGAAAGAAGATTGAAACCCAGAAACCAATAAATCACCCGAATGAGTGGCACACAAGACAAGGGACCGTGAGCAAAGATACACACATGACAAGACAGGGGAGACAAAGTGCAAAGCATGGAAATGAAAACATGGCTATGAAAACAAAACATGGCATGGAGACTGATAACCAAAACATGAAAATAATAAAACAGGAAATCCTTAATACCAAATACACAATCCATAATCCAAGAATGGTCAGACAAGGTCAGTGGTCTCTAAACACAAGAATCAATCATGGCACTTGGCCAGGCACAGAACTTAAACTAGACAGCAGAATCCAGAATCCCAACAGAAACACATTTTAATAAGCAGGTTGGACTAAGTTTAGCTTCTTTTATGCCCAGGTTTCATGAGATATTGACAAAATGTGGAAGATGTGCCCCCATTAGACTCAAAACAGGGCATGTTTAACATCAAGTTCACTCTCAAGACAAGTTTATTATTTATGTTTGCGTGGACTTAAATAATAATAGCCTCATTTTTCATCAGATAATAACAGAAGCGCTCCAAGTTTTCATGCCTCTAACAAACAATGGAGTCCTGAATGACATAATCAATTTTCAGGTAATAAACCCCTTCATTAACCCTAAGCAGTAAATCCTTTAAATGCAGCCGCACTAGTTAACAGGCTTAACTCTGTCTTAATACTGTGGTCAGTGTTCTGCAGTTTAAATAGATCCTAATTATTTCTTGTGAGAGGTTTAAAATTTGTCAACTGTTGTGGAATACAATGATCGAAAATACCTTCCACTTTCAAACATTATCATTACAAGTACTTTAGATGAGATTTAATGACTGAGAGGTTGGAAGTTTATTAACAGTCGTACCCATAAGCAAAGGCCAGGCAGAAGCCAAAGCTGATTATGTCTTCGAATCAAGCCCGAGACTGATGATAAAGTCCTTCTAGGGAGTGAATTATTGTATTTTCATTAAGGTTTTTTTCTTGTGTAGCTCAGGCTTTGTTTGTTAGTTTAATATTATGGAACACTGAACGTGGATTTACAAGGATTTGTCGTGGATTGTGTACCAGGAAACAGCCAATCATGTCCTGCTTTTTTTCAAAGGGCAATTGGAAGACAGCTTTGAAGGCAGTCATTACAGTTAAATCGGAAATTCTGAAAGCAAAACTCACAATATTTAATGTGGAAGGGAATGATGGGCACCACTTACATCATAATAATATGCTAATCAGGCTCTGAAATGCTGATGAACTTGCGTGTCATACAGGATGAAAACGAAGACATAAAAGTGACAATAATGCTATGATAATTGTGTGTTTTTATGTTCCATTCACAGCTATAATAATGTTCTTCTTAAAATAAACTAAGAAAAAGAAAGAAGAAAAACATTTCCTCTCTAAGCAGAAGTTTTCTATCTCCGGACATTCAACAGATCTGTTGATAAAACTTACTGCAGAGATGGGAAAATATTTGGTACGATATCACACCAAATGTCTGGTGAGGTTTATGGTTGGATATGACTTGTTCACGTAATAAATTTGTTTGTCCTGATGCACACTATGTTTTTCAGCCTACCCAAGAAAGTGGTGACTCATGCGGGGAATTTTACCACGCATTTTTGCAAGCTTAAGTACTGGAACATTGCCTGGGACTTTAGCCACAACTCTGCAGTCATCCAGTCTTCTCTGCCTTATTGGAGGTTTCCAAGTGCTTTCTGGGATATTCCTCATACCTCCCTGAAGAAGCCTTTACTGCAGTAGCGAACACTGTCGCCTGTAAATCGGTCTTGAGATGCTACAGAAAAGCACAGTCCAGTCCATAAATATTTGGCAATAAGTAATAGTTACCTTAGCTGTCTACTGCAGCATATTTCAAAGGGCCAAAGTAATTGGACAGTTTGCTGGTGAGCTTGTCCATGGCCAGTTTCATGTCAGTATTTGTTGGCCAGTAAGCATAAAAGATGATGATTATAATGATTTTAATTATGGCATTTGCATTTGGAATCCGTTACTGTCAATTCTCAATATGAAGCCCGAAGAGTTATGACTGTCTGTGAAGCAAGCCATCGTTAGGCTGAGATTGCAAACACCTTAGACGTGCCCAATCAACTATTTGCTACATTCCTAGAAAGGAAGTATTCTGGCACACCTTAAGAGCCAAGGGTAACAGCTATGGTGGATGACTGAAGAATTATTTCTCGTTTGAAGAAAAAGTTGGCAGGATGGTTTTGTAACAGTTGGTAGTATGAAGAAGACTGATCAATATCCACAATAACAAGAAGATTTCACCAGTATAAGTACAAAGGGTTTACCACAAAGTATAAACCCTTGTTAAGTCTCAAAAACAGGAAATTTGCACACAAAAAAAAATAAATATATACATATAAATGATAAGAAGAGAAAGAATGGAGAAGAGAAGGAACTACTCATGATTTCAAACACACCACCTCATCTATGAAGCATAGTCATGTCTGTCTAAGTGCCACTGCCTATGGAACTGGTTCTTTGTATTTATTGATGATGGGACTGCTGACAGCAGCAGCTGGATGAAATCTAAGTTGTGTGGGGCTATATTATCCAATCAGATTCAACAAAATGGTTTAAATCTCACTGAATGGTGCTTCACAGTAATGATATCCTTTTTTCAAGGCAAACAAGTAGTACTTCCTTCAATGGCCCAGTAAATCACCTAACCTGAATCAGCTTGAGTGCACATTTCACATCCTGAAGGCAATACCACCAGAAGAATAAGTGAGAACTGAAGACAACAACTTGGCAGACCAGCCAGGCAAGGAACATGGCGTCTGGTGATGCAACATAGTCTCATCCCGACTCGTCATATAGTGATGATACCAGAATAAACCTTGATATAGGATGAAAAAGAAGACTTTTGGCGTCTTCATTTGACATCAAGGCTCAGGATTCGGGTTAAGGTTACCAGTTGGTTAGTAGGGTTTGTTGTATATGGCGTCAGATAAGGACATGTTGGTGACGAATCAAGATGAGACTGGGCTCGGTGAAGCCTTTGGGTTCCAGAATTCAGGCAGTGATTGTCAGCTAAGGATTGGCAACTACTGTAAGTATTATAATTGCAATGTTGTATATAATTACTGTGTTTGTAGTCCAAATATTTTTGCGCAACTAAATTTGCGGGGAGAAATGTATAGAAATGATTGTAATTGCTACACAGGTGATACAATGTTTGTTTTGCAAAAGCCTTAAATTAAAGCTGTGAGTTCACCTTTCAAATACATTTTAATCCAGTGCTTCTCAAACTACTCCTGCAGTACCACTTGTCCTGCGCGTGTTCGATCTATACCTGCTCCACCGCAGGTGATTCAAATGACCAGGTCATTATCAACCCCCAAAAACTGATTGATAATGAGCTGATTATTTGAATCACCTGTGCTGGAGCAGGGATAGATGTAAAACTTGCAGGACAAGTGGTACTCCAGGTGATGTTTCATAAGCCCTGTCTTAATTACTTCAGATCAAATCATTATTGGGGTATGCAGAGCCAAAATGATGAAAACGTTCATCATCACTGCCCAAACATCTCACCTTCAATGGACCTGAGAGCATGTATGGTACCAATGTCTACCTAAAGATTTTGTGGCAATAATATTTTTGTATTACTGGTCCCCTTTTGAGATTTTTATTGATAGTTTTTGTAAAGATTTCACCTCCCTCAAGTGAATCCCTTATTATCTCCTACCATCAAGCAGCTTTTATGTCTGTTAGATATATTGTCTCCTTTGATTGGTTTAGTTTGCCGCGTGGTTTCCTCACCAGCTGTTATGGATTAATGTTTCCCTATTCCTTCATGCGTCTGCTGGTGTATATACCGCATACTTCTTCTTTGAAAGTGCAAGTTTCTGAATTGTCGCTTGCTATATGCCCTGTGGCAACCAGTCAGTATTTCCTTGTGAATGCTTATCGCTTATGGAAATTATTTGCAATCTTTAATGAAAGTTAAATACGGACGTTTTCCTCCTAGTTTCTGGGAACAAGCTCCCAAGAGTTACTCTTGGTCTCCGGCATCGCAACTGCGATCCTGTTAATCATCCTTCAGTCTGTTCCTCTGCCCAGTTTATTAGGAACACCTCCCAAGCCTTTTGCAGTTATCAGGATTGGGACTGCGTTCCTGCTAAACTCCCGGCCATCTGACAGTTCTTCTCTGGAAAGGTGTGCTTTCCATCAGGCAGTTCTGGATTGCCACTGGCCGGGCACAGAGACGCCCCACGAACCCAAGCCTGTACCATCTGAACTGAACTTTTTCATTCTGCTCTTGGTTCTGTCCCTCGATCAATACCGTATTACTATCAATAAACCCTACTATTAGACTGCATACTGACTCAGCATTTAGTTCCTGGTCTGGATCATAATGGAATGATTTTTTTTTCCCCACAAGGAAGTATTAATCATACTAGGAAATGCTTTGGATGAGAAGCCATTTTGTAGGATGAGGCTCAGTCCTTGTTTCTAGCATTCATGATCTCTTTACTGGCCATGTTTCTATTGTATTTGACAGATTTATGCTGAGACCCTGGAAACGCAAATGTGACGGGGCTAATGCAAGCAGTCATTTGCGAAACGTTTCAATTTCTGATTTCCTTCATGATTTATGAGATTGTGAACTAAGTTCAGTGCTGTTCTGTACCCTAAAAACATTTGTGTGTGTTTTTGTGTGCATCTGCATGTAAGATAAATAATACATTTCATGGCACACGAGTCTGGTATAGTGCTAGTTTCACAGCATTGACCTTATTCTGTATGTGTGTTTATATAACATAACATAAATAAAAAATGACTGAACAAACATTATATTTATATTGCACACTGAAGTCTGGGCTATTGAAGGTTGCAAGAAAGAAAGATCTCCAGAATGAAACCCAGGCCAAGGTCTAACAACTACATATGGCTCTCAAACTTGCATAACTGGAAACGATAGTTACGGAAACGTTAGGAATGTCCATACAAGGCATCCTTCTCAACACCAGCGCTGATATCACTTTCAGGGAGATAACCATTTTATCTAAGATTAAGCCAATCACCAGAAAAACCAGACACCGGGAAGATGATTCTCTACTCAGGTGTGCCACACCTAGGACAGGGTGCAATAACACACGTGCCTTAATGCTGTCTTATCCAAAAACCTCTCATACTGACCCACATGAGAAAGTCTAAAGGAAACAAAAGGCAAGCCACTACCCATCTTCCCAGGTATTTCAGCTTTTCTAGTTTATCAGCCATTCTTTTGCTCTGGGGAGAGGTAATTTTCACACAAAAACAACCAGGATGATTTGGGAAAAAAAAAAAAAAAAACTCATTCCCTCAACAGAGAGGACGAACGCCGCTAATAAAAGGCATATCTATTGGCTGGCGAAGCAGAGGGCAGACCTAGCAGGCTTTGATGCTCGGCATCTGCCTAACTTAACCCAGCCCTGAGCGCATCTGTTCCTGAGCCGGCTCCTTTAATGTGGTGAGGGCACGAGCTTTGCACACCGCCACATGATCACGTCACTGCATATCCTAAGAGGGAGGATTATTGGAACTTCCTGTCCCATTAGGGCTTCAATCAAAAGAGTCCGGCACCACGTACGAAAAAGAAACCGCCCTGCAAAGCAATAAAGAGTCCTTACTCAAACCAGATGAGATCTCTCTATTTTTACCCTCTATCCCTGCCAAGAAGAGTCCCAGAGACATCCTGTGTAGGGAAGGCTAAGAATATAGCACTTGTCCAACTTCTCCTCACAAAGGAAACAAAGGCCGGAACACTTCTGTCGAATCAAAAATGAGAGCAACATCTTTGCACAGACATTATAGCTTTTAATTCAGTGTTGATGACCCTTCAGGCAATATAAGTGTCTGAAATAAATGCTCGAGGGCTTACGTTCTTGAAGCCCAGTGTAGACACAGCTAATGTGCACAGGCCATATTATCCTTGATGGAGATGACCCTTGGGAAGAGGCAAACACTTATAGGTGAAAATGATGAAATGATCGCAAAGTTGATGTATATTCTCTGACCCGGAAAGCACATTATTAAAAGGTACTAAAAGGTACAGTTAGTTGGGCTGGTGACACTGGATTTATATGACTGCATGTTCCTGGCATATTTTTCTACTAATTAGCAAGTATCTTCCTCAAGCAGCAATTCCACACCTGTGCCCACTCAAAAGATTGTCTCTGAAAATGTCTCTAAGTACGAAGCACAGGATGATGAGTGCGATCCAGGCTGATCGGTCTGTTGGTTTCCTGGTTGTGGACAGAATATATGACAGCTTTCCAAAAGATGTCAGAGAGAAAGAATGCCGCTCAGTGCCAAAAGAAAGTAGTTCATGGAAGCTTATCGGCACTAAAGTTCATTTTCGCCTCGGAGGTCCTGGTTTTTACAACTTTTTTTCAGATCCCATTTAATTCTTTCTTCTAGCTGTAGAATAATACCATTGGTCTGATGTTAATATCAATGCAAGTGACTTGGTTTTGCGTGACCACAGGAGGCCAGTCCGCCATTTGAGTTGGGGATTCTCTGATGACCGAAAATCTGTCTCGGTGTGATACCTTGGCCAATGCCGTTTCCCGTATGAGATTCCAGTGTGGTCCCGAGGCTTCAGTTCTGCACAAAATGGAGAATCATTAAGGACCAGTGGTCTAACCAGACAAGCCAAAATACCCCTTTGGCTTCATAAATACCAAAAATGAAGAGTAGTGACAGTACAAAGGTTTCAATGCGTAATATCAGAACTATTTATGTAGTAATGTAAGGAAAATGTCCTCTAAAAAAAAAAACACAATTTGATATTAGTCTCCCAAAATGAGGAAAGTTATAAACTATGAGACCATATCTGTTTGGGTTTTATGAACAGCAATGGATAAAAAACTCACTTGAACACCTGCAGTCGGTACCATTTTCCTCAAGAGAAGAGTAAAATAAGTTAGAAAAATTATAAAATTCTTCTATGAGTAAAAAAATTCGCTTTTTGCTGCTTATTACTCCAATGAGGCAGGGTACAGAGCACACTAGCTGCATGAAGTCTCACTGCCTCCATGCGAATTCTGAAAGCAGTGCATTTATACTCATAAACCTCTTTATGCCTGACAGTCACACAGAATGCATGTGGAATTCCTATAGATTAAAGGCTCTGATCATCTGTTTTCTAACAGCTCACAGATTCATATAAAATCTGGCAGGAAATTGAGATTAATTCATTGTACTTAATTTTAACCTTTTCTATAAGTCAAGTCCTGCGCTTGGTTATTTCTTATTTAAAACTATAGCTATACGAACCATTAACACTCCATTTCTTATTAAAGACATCTCCGAGCAGCATGCCACTGCCAGGAGGCATGGTTTAAATATATATAATTTAGTATCATTTGCAAAAGAAATCTAGGTTCGAGGGAAAAAGTTACCCTTGTTCCATCTTTCCAACAGTAGTTTTTCAGATATGATTTCTACTTATGCATCCATCACTTTGAAGACAAATAATTGTCAGCATATCACTTGACATTATGTACTATCCAATTTCATTTTTAACTGATTCTTCATGAACATATTACACATTATTCTGGTTTATCAATGGCATAAGGTATTATATCTACATGTTTTCCCTGATTAAGAAAGATTGCTTCTTACTACATCAGTTAGCCTGTGTCTCTCGATGAAACAATTGACTCATAGAACGATTTTTTAAAATATGGGTGTGTGGCTCATGAACAAGACTCATTCTGAAATAAAGCTTATGTCTGATTGCAAAATAACCCTGAGTAGTGCATTGAAGAGCACAACAGCTTAATCAAGCCAAAGACCCAGCCTCACATCCAAGTAAGGATAGATATCTAATTACATGAGCAATCAAACTTGCCCATCATGTCATGAGTCATCATAAGTTCAATATCACTGAGTACTGCAACCACAGTTCATTCCTTCTGTGTACATGTGGCATATATTATTATGAAACATTTACTCTGGCATTTCATAAACTTCCGCAAAGAATGAGCTTCATTAACTGAAAGTATCGAATTTAAGACCATAATGCCCATTCAGCTGTTTGTTTTGTTGATTTTTTCCCTTGTTCTTTTTACACTAGCTGCAACAATTGTTCCCACCGTTTGCCAGAAAAAGACAGGCTAGTAGCCAACTGGAAGAGTTGAGACGATCGCTGAAAGATGCCCTCACATTTAATTATAGTAGTTATTTATTCTCAATTGATGCACTGATTACCAGAAATGCATCAGTAAAGAACCTCTAATCCTAAGATTGGACGAAGGAAATATGGGAAAAAAGTAAAATGTAGTAAAGATGCCATTCAATTGGGCTTTGCACAAAGCTTATATTTGAGAAATATGTCATTAGAGAGGACTGCCATTTAAGAGTGAATGGATTAAATTATGCTCAGTTTGAAGCTTACCTGGTAAAAGCTAAACATAGAGTGTCCAGAAAATCAGGTGCCAATATAAATTGACCAGCTGGAAAACGGGGTTGCATTGCTCTCACTAGACCAGGCACAGCCCTAGTGCACGGGGGGTGGAGGGGTTTGAGTGCTTCAGTTCATATGAAGACACTGTTCCAGTACTCGGATGGACTCTATGTTCTGGCATCTGCATAAGGCGCCAGGAAACTCAAAAACGAAACAGATTTGTTTGTTCAAAATTATATTGTGGTGTTTTCAGTTATTGCGGTGCTGTGTGTGCACAAGCCCTAAGTGCAAACTTGAGCAGGTTCAAGCATCTCCACGTCTGCGTTTAGTCCATCCAGATGTCACATGGTTCGTTGTGCCACAGTTCACTGGCCAGGGGGTAGAATCCGTCTCTGGCTTTTTTCATTAGCTATAGAACTGCATTATTGGCACTTAGAAGCAGGTTCTGGACATTCTGAAAGTAAAAGCCATTTATAGACATGAGGTATTTCAGGTTCAGTTCTTTGCTCAAGGCTGAACTGAGTCTGCAAACTCTTGGTTACATTCCCTAACAATTCTGCTATATATTGATATTAATATGAACATGAGTGGTAACATACTGTAAATAACTGACCTGTGTTGTCTGTCTCTTATTAAAAAAATAAATAAAAATCAGTGAACACATGAATCAGATGAAAAACAAAGGAAACAAATAAACTTAGAAGGGGAAAAAATGTAAGAAATTCTAATCTTATGGTGCACAGGTTGCCCAAGAGACAGACTATGCTTTGTTGTACGTAGGCAGCATACAGTCATGTGTCATGAAAGACTGACCTTTTTTTTCTTTGTTTTTATCTACAATACCACATTATCTAGTAAAATCACAAAGACATGTGACCTCAGTACACCAAAACAACAAAATGAAAGTATTCACCAATTAAACTGTGTGGTAAGATCCAACATCCTAGATCCTCCTTGGGGTTATAGATCCCAGACCTGGTAGCTCCCTGTTCTTTGGTTCATTGAGCACAATGGCTGCATGCGAACGCTATGGAACCAGAGACGATGCGCTAGTCTTCGTTACTCTCGGTGAATGGGAGGTGGAGAAGCCTAGCGGAAGGTAGCTTGAGTGTAAGTTGTAGAGTTTCCGCCAAATCGTCCTGGTGGGGCTTGGGATTCTGACTTGCATTTTGAGAGATGAAGTTAGGAACTACTGGGGCATTGAGCAAGGCCCTAAACCAGGGGTGGGCAATCCCGGTCCTGGAGGGCCGGTGTGTATGCAGGTTTTTATTTCTATCAATTACCCTAACTAGTTGAGTTAATTGATAGCATACACAAATATAGATTTTCACAATGATTCTGTCAAAAGAAAATGTTTTATGAAGGGAGACAAGAACGGTCATTGGTGGTCATTCATGATAATTTAAAGAAATGCGCCCGAAAAGTCAGATTTCATAAATGGTTTGGTTAATTTAGATAATCAACTAATTGAAAGCCAGGAGTTGGTGTGAAAACCGGGGACGGATACGGCCCTCGCTGCCCACCTCTGCCCTAAACCCAAAAACCACTCCAGGGGTCTTTATCCCTGTATCTCTATATCGGCCCTTACCTGCAAGGACTCTATCGGGCAATTCTCCCTGGGCATCTTCAAAAAAGAGAGGCACGGTAAAGCAAAGACCCAAAACGAGACAAAAAAAAAACCTTTTCGTTTTTTATATTTGATATTGTTTGAACAAAATCAAACATGTCCAGAGAATCAGACAGGTTAAAAGGAAAAACACAGGAGCTGATTCACACGCTGCGCTAGTACAGATAAACATGGTCAGCTTGCTGTAAGACGCGTGTGGACAAGGCCGCGTGTCGAAACCTCACCGCTGGATTTCCCTTGCATAAGCGCTACCAGTTGCCGCTCTCTGTCTGCTCAGCAGCGTGCAGCCGTTGCTTTCAGAAACAATGACGATGGATCCGAGTCAAACAAATAGGCATGTGTGCAACTTGCAAGTTGGCGGAGAGACGGGGAGAGAGAGAGAGCGTGTGCGTGGGCTGGTTTTGTGAACCTAGCCTCTTTTTGTAGTTTCTTGGAAGAAGGATACCTAACAAAACCTCCTTTGGAAGGAGACTCGATGCTACCTTAAACTCTTGCAGCCGGATAATTGGATTCTAGGTCACGGCTTCCTCTGTGGCAGGCCTTTTCCATGGCCGTGCCCTGGAAGCAGCTGTTAATTCTGTAAGACTCTTTTTCATTTACTGCGCATTTGCAAACTCATCTGATGTCCCTCCGCAGTGGATGACTGCATGACATTCCCTCTCCAGGAAGGTTTTTAAGAGCAGCAAGGTGCTCGGATAATTAGTACAGTAAGTTTGACTCCCGTGTAACTAGAATGCACGTCAGACAGTAAATTTGCAAAATAATGGTCTGTTTCCTCTAGCTCCAGCCTGTGATGATATCTTTTTTATGGTTTAGATCATTTCCTGTGGTGTGGGAGCAGACAGGAAATTCCTTCAGCGATTAGAAGAGCGCAGGTATGAACTACGGTCGCATGAGGACTTTCATTTGAAAATCTTTGGCATTCTGGAGTTCCATGAGAGAAGCCTTTACACTACTGGATTCCTTTTGCAGAACTTGTAATAACAAGAGACATTGATTTAACCCGCCTTATTCAAACACTTTTCTATAGTAACACTACTGCTCCGAGTTAAATTAAATACTCAGGCTGAACTGAAGAAACCAATCTGAAAATAATTAAATGGAGCCCGTAATGCATGAAGTTGAGAGGTTTCTGCTTAGAGGAGTTTGAAATTTGAGAGTGGGCACACAGGCAAGGGACTGACCGCTGAAGTTTCATGTGTTCGGGAGCAGTCTCATTTCAGCACCCAACATTAAAGGCTGGAAGAGAGGATTTCCCCCACCCACCAGAATCAGAGCTTGTCAAGAAAGCCCCAGAAAATGCTTACTCACTTCATTGGTGTCGGTGTCAGAGTCGGAGGGTGGTGATGGTGGTGGGGAGGGAGAGGGGGGGGGGGGGGGGGGGGCAGGTACGCGTGAATCTGTGGCTGATTAGATCATGTCGCCGAACCCAGACTGATGAATGGCTCCTGACTTTATGTTCGCCACCGTATCTGCACATAAACGCTTGATTAAGCTCTGATGATGTTTGGGTAATTACAGAGGAAAGCACACAATCTTTCCACTCTTCAATGGCAAACATCTGTTGTTGCTTCCGACGAAACATTTTGCACTGGCAGAGCAAGGGCTTTGTTTAGACTGCAGGTACTTATAAATCCATACCGCTAAGCTCTCATCAGGCCCATCAAACGATATCGGCTGTAAGCCATTATACACTACTGGTAATGCGAATTGTAAAAATATAAACACCAATATTGCAGTTGAGCCGTTGGGGGAAAAAGTATTTTCTTTTAACTGCAATGTTAAGAATTTTAACAACTGATTCATAATTGAGTCGTTGCTGAAGCAGCTTTCATGCAGGTTCTCAAGGCCGAAACAGCAATGTTCAGAAAATTTAAATGATAAACACTGAATATCATCTTTTTTTCTGAAAAAAAGTGGAGCGAAATGATTCCACCTTCTGTCATTTTTCACTGGAGTGCTTGCAGCGTGCAGAGGCTGTACAAAATCACGCAATTCATGAACTAAAATGTGAAAAACATTTGAACACATACACTTTTTCAAATGTAAGGAAAATATTCATGGCGTTCGGAGTCTAAAGCTAGTTAGTACCCACTTTGCAGAATTAAATTTCTTAATCTTGCCATAATAAAGTCCCAGGGGAACATTCAAACCAAGTTTATCCGTCCCAAACTTTTTCTTTAATTCGACTTGGCACAGATTTCTCACAATGTCGAGAAACTCTGGGGACAACATAAATTTGGTCTCAGTTGTTAGTGCATTTCTGTGCTGAAAAGGATTAGACAATAGACGGCGAGAAAGAGAGGGGAGACAGAGAGAAAGAGGGCTGGCGTCTTGCGAGTTACTGACACTGGAGGAACGGCAGAACAAAGTGGACCCGTGTGAAAGGAGAGAGCGCGGGGAGAGAAAGAAAGATTATCTTAATTGTCATTCAGAAGCCGCTCACACCAGCACCTGTGCATGAATAATATCATTTATGAGCACATTGAGATGTGCATAATTTCACTTAAATCACAGGCATTAGAAGAATAACAAGGGCTGAACAAGCAGGGCAGGTCTTGGCCAAGAATAATCCTCATCATCAGCTGGAAAAAAGAAAGGGAAGAAAATAGTGTAGTGTGGTACGATATAATCAGTGCCCACATCATCAGAATGATAATACTAGCAGCAAAAAACCACATAAAGATCATCTATTTGATACGAGGAACAATGAATCTGTTAAAAACAGCACTTTGACCCTGCTATTAATAAAGACATGATATCGTGTTCCAGTCTCGGGAATATGGTCTCAGAAGAAGAGCAAATTTATTGGGTAAAGTGAGTGAACAGCTTTCTTTATTCTCATCACCTGTTTTTTCTGTCACAACCTCATCCAAAAATAATTTAGTTTAACCAGATATAAAATGAAAACTTGAAGTGTAGGGTAAACAAAATTAGAATCCTGTTAGAATAAGATGTGAAACTTCATTCTCACCGCCCACCTTTGATCGCAAACACGGTCAAGCTGATCGTGTTGCGCAGTAATAAGGTGAGTCACGCTCTTAATTCCCCTTAGGTAATTTGTGAGGTGTGAGAATGTTGAATCTGTTTTTGTTCCACTGGTATGGGGGCACAGATATAGCATGTGTCCGGTTCGAGCCGCGTCTTCGGCCATGTTTTGGTACGACGCAGCAAAACCAGCACACTGCAGTGTGATCGAGGGAATCCCCGACCTGCCTCTGCGCTACAGGTGAAGCAACATCTGATGGACAAAATGGCCATATTTCCATCCAGACCAAAAGGGAAACTAATATCCCTATTGGCAAAGTACAAAAACAGCCCTTCAAACAGAAATATTTAAGTAAGCATTATACTGAACTATAATTTTAAAAATTAGTGATAGCAATGTTGCTCGCTATTAAGTGATACTTTAGACACGTTTTTTCCTCAAGATGTCAAATTTCTTTTGTATGAATGTTTGGTATAATTTCTGCCTTCAGTTTTTTACCATCTAAGACTAAATTAAATTGAGTGCATGGAGTATATGCGCGCGCGCGTGTGTGTGTGTGTGTGTGTGTGTGTGTGTGTGTGTGCGTGTGTGTGTGTGTGATGGGATCTGTGAAAACTAGTCACATGATGAAATTTGACCACCTGGAGATTTTGATACCACCTGAAAGCTGATTTGAAGCTGATTTTAAATCTGTTTTCAATATTTTCATACCTTGTCTTTATCAAATGTTATGGCCACCCAAAGTCAGCTGATCAGATGGATTTTCTCTCATGGAGTTTTGAGAAAAATTGGTTTAAAGTCAGGGATTCTAAATGAAATCGGAACAGGCAGGTACCAAAAGGTACATGTCAGTCACTTTCCTTTAGTAAATCACCCGTGTGTAGTCAATGTACATTGAAAGTTGATTTTGATATCAAGCAGCACTCAGTCATAAATTAGTTGAGAATTCATTGTCTCTATTTATGAAAACATTCAGTGAATTTACCATAACGCCAAATAGAGTCATTGTTTTTTACAACTATTGCAAGAATGAAAAAACAGAACACAAAACATATTTCATATTGATGAAACATACCCACCATGAGATCTTCCATCCATCCATCCATTTTCTGCACCCGCTTATTCCTCACTAGGGTCGCGGGGACCATGAGATCTATTCTATAATAATAAAAATATTGTTAAGCTATTATATGGTTTTACCTTATTAAACAGTAAGGCTATACGTACCAGTACTATAAACAACCCCAATTCCGAAATAGTTGGGACAAAGTGTAAATTGTGAATAAAAACAAAATACCATGACTTTCAGATCACATGAGCCAATATGTTATTTACAAAAGAACATAGATAACATTCCAAGTGTTGTAACTGAGACATTTCACTTTTTTGCCTACAAAATGAGCTTGTTTCAAATTTTCTGGCTGCAACAGGTCTCAAAAAAGTTGGGACACAGGCAAAAAAAAAAAAAGGCTGAGATGGCAATTAATATATAGGAGAATCAGCTGAAATTTTAGCAAGTCATTTTGCAGTCATTTAGCAAGGAATTAAGTTAACTGGCATCAGGTGTGTAACATGATTGGCTATAAAAGGGATGTATTAGAGAGGCTGAGTCTCTCAGAAGTAAAGATGGCCAGAGGCTCTCCAACCTGTGAAGGCTTGCGTAAAAAAAATTGTGGAATACTTTAAAAACATTGTTCCTCAACATCAAATTGCAAAGGCTTTGAAGGTCTCATCATTGACAGTGCATAACATCATCAAAAGATTCAAAAAAACTGTGAAAATCTCTGTGCATAAGGGATAAGGCCAAAGACCTTTACTGGATGCCCATTATCTGTGGGCCCTCAGACACCTCTGCATCACTCACTGGCATGAGTCTGTCATTGAAATTACTAAATGGGCCCAGGAATACTTCAAGAAACCACTGTCTGTAAATACAGTCTGCCGTGCCATCCACAGATGCCACCTAAAACTCTATCATGCAAAATGGAAGCCATTGTTGAGCATGATTCAGAAGTGCCACCACATTCTGTGGGCCAAGGCTCATTTAAAATGGACTGAAGCAAAGTGGCAAAGTGTCCTGTGGTGAGACGAGTCCAAATTTGACATTCTTGTTGCAAATCATGGGCGTCATGTCCTACGGGCTAAAGAGGAGAAAGACCACCCCTCCTGCTATCAGTGTTCAGCTCAAAAGCCAGCATCTCTGATGATATGGGGATGCATTAGTGTAGATGGTGTGGGTCACTTGCATGTTTTAAAAAGCACCATGAATGCTGAAAGGTATATAAAGGTTTTAGAGCAATATATGCTCCCCCAGACGACATCTATTCCAGGGAAGGCCTTGTGTATTTCAGCAGGACAATGCAAAACCACATACTGCAGCTATTACAACACCAATAGCTGATTCTGTGTGCTGAACTGGCCTGCCTGCAGTCCTGATCTTTCACTGATTGAGAACATTTGGCGTATAATTAAAAAAAAAAGTCTGTCAAAGGAGACCCAAAACTCACCAGCAGCTGGAAGCCTGTATTAAACAAGAGTGGGATCAAATTCCAATGGCTAAACTCCAGACACTTCTCTCCTCAATGGCCAGACCCCTCCACTCTGTGTTAAAAAGAAGAGGGGATGCTACACCATGTTTAACAGGCCCCTGTCCCAACTTTTTTGAGACCTGAAGCAGCCATCAAATTTGAAATGAGCTCATTTTGTGGATAAAATTGTAAAATTTCTCAGTTTCAACATTTGCTCTGTTATCTCTGTTCTATTGGGTTTTCTTAGACATTACTATTATGCAATATAGGTTATTAAATAAATATGAAGTATATTTCACATGTCAGGCGAACAACAAACAATTTATGACACACTATGTCAAACAAAAACAATAATGTACTTTACATTAAATATATCGTAAATTATTATGTATATTAAATATCTCATATTGACAAAAACCACTACTTTCCAGTACATCCCTTTCCAAAATTTTAACTTTTGCCAAGACAAAGGCCTATTACCTTAAAAGACAAATCAAAATATTGAGATGAATACTAATTTCATGCTATACCCTTGGGTATTCAAAACTACAATAAAAATTTAAATACTAATACTATATATATATATATATACACACACACACACACACACACACACACACACACACACACACACATCAGTAACGAGATTAGCAACACCTGATATAAATGCACAATAAACAGTTATCAACAATCTGCATTTAATTGTTTTGACCATTAAACCACAGGGAACAATTACACATCCGTGAACGCTCGGCACAATGTGACTGACATTGGTGAGATGAATAAACGTCACTCTGATTGCATGAGGGTGGGTAGACCAGTTTCACAAAAATAACTTTTCCAATCCCTTAATAGCGCATGTGACGGCCACCGGCCTTTTGAACAGCATGCCATTTGGTTCTATTGTGATGTTGGGGTGTTGGTGCAATACGTTCTGCTTAGGAAAACTATGTAGTTTGCCATTTCATCATATTTTCTTTTTTCAACAATGCTAACATTTTGTTTCGCTAAATCTTCGTTGCTGAGTATTTTTTACTTTTAAAAAACCCTTCGGCTGTCTGAAGAATTAGCTTAGTCAGTGACAGTTGCGATGCCTACAGAGCTAATTACAGTCCATTCTGCTCACTGGCTAACATGCTGGGAAGGTCTCCAACATATCCATTGTCATTCAGTAGAAACTGCTCACTGGATCAGCTACGGCCCCCCTCAGTCAAGGAAATAGGAGGCCACATGAGATATCAGAAATAAGAAAAACATCCATGATACAAAATGTTACAAGCATACTGAGGTCTCAGAAGTTTAAATGAATGCAGAGATGCATGGGTTGGCATCTTCCTTGTCACAGCAGTAAGATTGGCTCGGGTGACAACGGCAAGTATGACACAGACTTGTCAAATTGAATAAAAATGGTGGGAGAAAAGCTCTTTTGTGCATGTTTTGAGACACTATGTTTTATCAACACTTATCAAGACCACATCTGTACCCAATTGGACAGACACATAATTACTCAATATGGGCGAGAAGATCAAAACAGTGTTTGCTCATTGTACTGAAAACTGGCTTTACGAAGCCAATCAATATCTATCTGGATCAGCAGACAAGACCAGACAAATTTATGTTTCAATGGAAATATGTCCAGAGGCAATTTCTTTTACTGGAAATATTGGCTTGTTTTCTGGAAACCAGAATTTTGCAAGAAACATCCATCATTTTATCTCCAACTCACATTTATAAACTGATTCACTGAGCACATTTCCTATTACAGGTCACATAGTCGCCAATCCTGCAGCTCTAGGCAGGAGTCATATCTTAAGTACCACACAAAATAAGCGTCAATTTCTATATTTCACTATGCAAAACGATTATGAGATTGTGAAAATTTGTATGCCCAGGAATGCTCGAGTTAAACATTAAACAAATTCAATGGAGGTCAACATAATTAAAATAAACTCGAAGATAGATGTAACATTGTGTGTGCAATTATATCTATTGTCCAACATTCAAGACAACATTTTAATTTAATAATTAGTCTTTTAAATGAAAAATATCTCAGCCACAAAGTCAGGAACATTTAGCTGGATATTTAACTTGTTCTAATGAAGCAGATGTCCTGGGCCCTTCCAAAAATATACCGTGATGCCATAGTCAGTTAAATGAACAGGCTAATTTGTGACATAATTACCCGTGATGTCTAGATTGCATTTCTCATATGTGAAATTCTTAACTAGGAATTCATACTTCAGGAATCTCTGGTGGTCTTCCAGTCTCGAGACAAAGTTTTAAATAAGTGTTCGACAGATGACATTGTAGGTCAGAATACATGGAATTTGGAAAGCAGCCACATAAGCTGTAGCTCATCAAAACGCAAACGCCCCAGTATAGAAAAACACAGCACAATAACTCCTGTACTGCAAGTCCTTTTGCGGTCTGTGCACAGCCAGTTTGAAAACATCTTGATTACATGTATGAGTAAGTCTTTTACATTTTAGGAAAAACATATAAATATGGGGGATTCCCACCGTCCCAGCAGATATTTAAAATAGGAGATCTGCTTGTAAACAAGTCTCAGTGACTAGCTTCCATTTCGTTATCTGGCGGCGCGATTGGCGTTCCTATACGCCTTTACAGACAACAAGAAGAAGAGGAAGGGGTTAATGTGGCGGAACACTCCTACGCTCATTGGTGCACCAGGGAATCCCCAGCACATCGGGCCAGGCGCAAATAAATATATTCGCCCCTCCACTTACTGCGTAATGGGAACAATTCCCCATGTCGCAGCGTTTTAAAACTCACAGTTAGCTTGCGCCAAATTTACTTTCTGCCATGCTCCGGGCCGCCATTGATGGCAGCGTGAGCTGAGGGAGCCATGTTTTTGATGATGTGTACTTGGTGGTGTGAGTTTCTCAAAGTGCCCTAGAGGAGGAAATTCCAGTAAGAATTTGCTTTTGGACAGTGGAAGGGGCAACCGTGGACACCAGCGAGAAATGCCAGGAATTTGTCTTCAGCCAGCTTGATGACAGAGGAGGGTGCGTGTTCCAGCCGCTGACGGAGCGCCAGAAAAGTTCAATGTAATGAGAGACATCTTTGTGCATGAGCATAAGCTGGCTTTCTCCCGCACGCCAAATACTCAGGGCATAATCATGCCGGTGCAGTGATGTCATTTCCTCCCAAACCTCATTGCTCTGCCATGCTGCTAACCTCACAGCTTAGACACAATACACATCAGGCTTGTTATTGGCAGTATTTATGTCCCAATGCTGGGGTGAAGTTAGCGCGAGGGTGATGTTGCGATCGAGAGCATCTTCTGGAGGAAAGAGATGACTTTGTGGCCCAGCAGGCAATGACAAAGGGGGGTACATTTGATTTAATTTTGAAACTTATATTTGAAGAGTTTATTTCCAAAACGCACTAAGACGCCAAAATTTCAAAAATTTAAATTGAGCGATAGCCCTGCGCCTCTTACACAAGGTGCAAAAACCCATTTTTAGAAATTCATACTGTAAGGTGTATTTTTTTTCACGGTCAAAGGTTGTGTTTTTCTATAAAATGCAATAGCCGCCAACGCAGAAAAAGCCAATTCAGTCACAATGATTAAAAAATGGATATATTGCGTTTTGGAAACAAACCCTTCATTTGTTTGTCAACAAGATTGCTGTTTTAATTTGTCTTCCATAACAGACTGCAGGCCTTTGCGTAAAAATGAGTAAAACCAAAAGCTACTGTAAGACTAACTGTTTTGACCTCCAGCACCCAACATGGAACAATTTGGACAACTGGAAAAAAGAGCAGTCATCAAATTCAACTTTCAACAAACTGTTGTCGGCAGACGCCTGCCTGCTTCAAGTTTTCCAACTGTAGAATATCAGTGTGATGCATGCCTCTTTTTTAGGTGCCAGGGTACCGAAGCAAAAATTTAATGTGTATAAATATATTATTGATATTTCAAAATGCTCAGCCCATATTGGTTTAGCAATTACAGTTCATTGACCGTAGGACGTGTATTGCAATAAACCTCAAGAGCATTATAATGATCCAGATGAAATCATTTTATGAATTTTCTCCTCATAATAGAAGCATCTTTCAGATGAAATGTTTGAACTTTGCTTTATTTTTTCCCCAACTGTTTGATTTCTATAAGATATTGCATCACAATAAATTATTCATGTCAATTAGCTTTTCATCTTCTAAGATACAAACGCTTGTGATCCTTTTAACAACTATTTATTTCACACTAAAAGAATTCTCCCTAGAAGCATACCACTATCGCCCGAGGACATATTTCTTAAATAAAAGGATCAGATCTTTGCATACCTAAAATTTGCATATTAAAGGAATGGAGGATAAGTATTAGTAGAATTAGGCACTGCAATCTAATCACTGCCTACCTCTGACTGGAATTCAAAACTCTTTTGGGTCTCCCTTTTGAGGTGAAATACCATACAATGTTCGCAAATTAAGAGCATCTTTTCAAGTTTATTATTCTCAGGACTATTCAAACGCTGAGCTTACTTCTCTAGCGACTCTCTGCTTCCTCTATGTTCTGCTCTGCCTCCAACCCTGACAACTCAATCGCCTCAATTAATCGAGAGAGAGAAGAAAAAACATAGGCTTAAAATATTCCTTACCTTTTTAAAATATGCTAAATGATTCTCTCTGTGTTCTCAAAGGGTCTTTATTCAGAGATGCTAAAGAAAACCTGTCAGTTATGTACTCGGGGATGCCCTTGGAGTTTAAACACTGCCCTGGCGGATAAATACCTATTATTTCCAAACAGCTACACAAACTATCAATGACAGATGCCTGCTGTAGAATCTTGTATGGAGATAAAGAAGCGTATTCCGGTGAGAGAGATACTCCCATGTTCAATTTAAAAAGGCAGTGATTAATTTCATTAAAAAAGCATGATTTGCACTGGGTCCAAAAAGATCATAACAATAATTTCTTATTTAGAAAGGAACTCTTTCTGCAAGCACCGCAACGCTAATTCCCATGACTGATAATTTATATTTTTGGGATAGCAAAGTTAGCTCTGTACATAAGGGCGGAAAGCATTGAAAAGCATAGAGATTTCCAATGCAGAATCTAGAGTTGGAAAAAGGCACTTCACTGTACACTTGAAGGTAGCAAGAGGAGATTTTTCACACTTTCACACCTCGCCAGATGGTATCTGATAATACTGTAAAGAGAGTCACTTTTGGAACCTGACTTCCAGTCATACATTTATTGTAGGCCATGGTCTGTCGTAACAATGTTGACAGTGTAAAGGTAGTCACAGGCCTGAAATGCAGTGTGACAGGTCAGATAGACTGAGTAGCTTGTCTCTCATTCTTCTTCGAGGTTTAGCTAGAGATGGGGCGAAGACGCACTTGACACCAATGACACCTTTCCAATTTTTTTCTGACCTGTACTGACCAGACCCAAGAGGGGTTGCGGTGCCAGTGAAGGCTGAGTGTTCAATTACCGTGGCTGACGGACGGACATTAAAATGTAACATGATCCCTCTGCTCTCTGCGCAGGCATAATTATAAATCACAGTAACTCTCATGCAATGCATCATATTTGAAGGGGATGTCTATAATCTGAATGACCAGTCATTTCTATCAAAGTTACATTAACACACAGTAAACTTTAGAGTTATTCAGTGATGCAAGAAAATTCTTGGTTTTGGATGCAAAACAGACCAAAATTCCACATACTTTCCTTAGTCCTTCTGCTTTATTGTTATAATTGGGCATTTTCCCTCACTTGTATCAAGCTTTGGAAAGTCCAGGGGGTAGATAACATATCAGAAGCGACCATTAAGAAAGGCTTTTACTATTTAAGCATGTAAACCACAATAACAAAAACAATGACACAAGTGATTTCAGTCATCTGACTCCATAGCTCTGCTTAAAAGAGATCTGACCAGCAGCATTTTAACAGGGAAGTCTTCATAGCAAGACACAGAAACTGACAAAGTTTCAAAGGGGACAAATAGTTGGTGCCTGAATTGCCGGTGTGTCAGTCACTAAAAGCTGCTACATTATTTTAGGTGGTTTGGGGAACTGTGTCAAAAAATCTGGGCAGCATATGCCAAATGCCAAAATGCAGCAACAGTAAAATAGAACAGAGGAACTGATGGAAACTTGGTGGAATTGTTGCTGATAGCCACAGAACTGCAGCTCTAAAATCACTTCAGAATTCAATTGGCCTATAACCAGATCTGAACCAGTCTCAACAGAAACAAAACTTCACAAAGCTGTTATTGACGGCAATGTTCCCAATGATTTCAAAACCCTTACATCTGTCGCATTACACTTTTCAAATCAATCTTTAAACCACTCTACATTACTCTGTTTGTAAATGTTGCCCTAAACAGCTCATCATTAGATGTATCAGGGCTGTTGATGATGACTGGACGTTCTTTATGCAGACCTGAGGCTTCTTAAGACATGAATACCACGTACAGAGCTGGACAGAGTATTTGCCCTCTTTCTTCCCACTTTTTTCTATTTTTGCTCATTTCTTATAGTATTTCCATTGGTATCCAGTGGTGATAATACACTTAACAAAATGAAAATAAATCAGAAACCAAGTAATATTCAAGTGTTTATTTCATTTCATATTGCATTGTAAGGATGAAAATAAGTAAAGAGATAACAATATATAGTTAAACCAAAAATAATAATGTCTTTTTGAGAGTTAAAGTCAATATCTAGTGTAGCCACACTTTGATTACAGCATTTGATCTTTCAGTTTTCACATTATTTTTTTATTTCTCATTTAAGGTTAAGGTCTGGACTTTGAGTGGGCCAAGTCATAACTTTCATTTCAACAGATATTACTTTCCGACTGAGATAATTCTTGCACATCTTGCTCAAGTCTGTTTAGGGTCAATATATTCATAAAAATAAAATCCCCAACCAATCAGTCTCCTTCCAAATGGCAATGCGTGCCTCACAAAGATGTTGTGATACTTCTTTTCATCCATGATTTGATAGATTTTTTTAATAAGTTCACTGGCTCCTTTCAAGCAGACTGAACCCCAAACCATAATATTACCATATGTTTTGCTGAACGGGTTAAACAGTCATTTTTTAAATGTTTTCCAACTCTATGGAGCACATAAGTTCTGCGTTTGGGAGAGAAAATTTCAGAATGTATTCATCGGTCCAAAGGCCTTGTTCCAAGTCCAGTGGTATCCAATCCTTGAATTATTTTGAAAACTCTTTTTTTTTTGCAGTCTTTTTTTTTTGACGTTTCCAACTCTCGGCAGCAACGCGACCAATCAGACCATTTTCACACAGGTGTCTGGCAATACCAGCTCTTGATACTTTCATCTCTTCACTTCTGGTGCTATTAAAATCATCAAGTAGTTGTGATGTTGTCAACTGCCATTTTTTTTTTTTTTTACTTGACATACAAAGATAACGAACATCAGAGGCACTTAACTCCATTTTGTTCATCAATTGCCACTAGTTTTCAGTAAAACGGTCTCTCTGAATGCTTGATGGTGTTTCTTATAGTGCCATGGCTGCATTTACAGTTTTTCACAATTGCTAAAACAGTAAACCCCATTCTGTGAACCAAATTCTCAGTGGCCTAAACTCATTTCTCGAATCAAACACTCTTTTGGCCAAAACTTAAACACTGTTCAGGTACCTAGACTCAATTTTCAAAACTCATCTGCTCTTTTTTTCGAAACCTTAAACACATTCTCAGTCACTAAACACATTTCACACTGTGATACACTTGTGTTGCAAAATTGTAAACACTGGCAGCAAAATGTGAACACAGCTGTCATCTTTTACACTCAACAACTCCGAACAAAATTGAACACACATGTTTCTAATGACGTGATCAGACCAACTGGGCAGGATAAAAGCCAGGTCAGAGTGCACAGGTGGCACATGTGCTTTCATCTACAATGGACAGAAACATACAGAGGCAAAGGAGTTGGTATGAGAGGTGATAGACGAGGAAGAAGAGGCCAACGAAGACCAAGAATAATCACCACTGATGAAATTCGGGCACCTGTTGAACACCATGTCCTTGTTCATGGGATGACAATGAGCAAAGCAGAACAGAGAGTCCAACCCAATGTGAGCTGATTCTCTGTGGCCAGCATCATCAGGACATTCAGAGAGGAGAACAGGTCACTGTTTCTTGTTGTACAACGTTTGACATACAGAATACTGTACTGTAAGGACTGTAATGCTCATTACAATACTATTTTTACTGACTGTATATGTTTGTAAGAGCATTTTCCTCTTTGTAGTATTGAAAGACGAGCAAATAAGGGTGGAAGGACTGCTCTTTTCTCCCAAGAACAAGAAGCACTCATTGTTCACGTGGTCCTTCAAAATAATGCCATCCGACTCTGTGAAATCCAGCAGAAAGTGATTGAAGACAATGTCAACTTTGATGGAATCAACAATGTCTCTGTCAACTATTGACCGTGTTCTCCAACGCAACAGACTTAGCATGAAACAAGTATACCGAGTACCCTTTGAGCGCAACTCAAAGATCTAAGATAAAAGTATGTGCAGGTAAGTGTAACCTTCACACACTTTCAGCACTGATGTTTTTAGTACAATTCTCTGCTCGAAGGCTGACTGTTACTGTAGGTTAGAAGTTTCACTTGCTACTTTTACAGTACTGTAAACTATATTGTATGTAAATCTGGAGTGCATACTGTAAATACACTATTTCAGAAGTCTGTCTCTCTGTATTCCTTACTGTACTAAACTACTTTTTATCTATTTTTATAGAGAGTGTTTGAACTGGATTCCATGAAAAGGCCGCATAAATACATTCATGGATGAAGCAGGGTTCAATCTGGCAAAAAAGGAGGCGTAGAGGCAGGAACATAATTGGTCAACGTGCTGTTGTGGAAGTCCCTGGCCAGCGTGGTGGCAATGTCACCCTTTGTGCAGCCATAAGTAACTGGGGGGATCTCCACCGTCATGCAGACCTGGGGCCGTATAACACTGAACATCATCTGACATTTCTGGGTGGTCTACAGGATATTATGACTGCGCGTGAGCAGCTGGATCAGCAAGCAGTGCATCCTGTAAATGTCATAGTTTGGGACAATGTGAGCTTTCGCCATGCTGCCCTGACACGTGAGAGGTTCGCCAACAACCAGCACTTCATCAAGGTTTTCCTTCCACCCTCCTGAATCCAATAGCGGAGTTTTTCTCTGCATGTCGGTGGAAGGTGTATGACCGACAGCCCTACACCAGGGAAAACTTATTGGAGGCAATGGAACAGGCCTGTGATGATATCACTGGAGTCTTGCTAAGGCTGGGTTCGGCACACCAGAGGGTTCTTCCCCCGTTGTCTGGCAAGGGTTGCCTGTGATCCGGATGAAGTCCTCTGGCTGGACCCCGCACAAAGACAAGATGTTGGAGACTGAATCTCAGTGAATTTGACTATGCAGTAATGTGCTTTTCTTCCTTCTTTTTGTTATGAAAGTGCTGAATGTAGATATCAATTTGACTCCGATAATTTTTTGCAAAATGCGTTTACATTAAACATTTTCTATTAACCACATTCCCTGGATGCTGTGTCCTAAATTATTTTATTATTATTTTTAGTGTCTAACGAACGCTCTGCGGTGAAAATATTTTTACTTGCTGTGTCTATGAACACATTGTTTGGTTTTGAACACAGGATAACTAGTTTTGAGGTAATAGTTTGATTGTGATAGAAAAGTCTGAGGTTTTGTGAATGTAGTTAGAAATTTTGGATTTGTGTTTAAGGTTTTGAGAAAATGTGTGGAGGTTTCAAGATATATGTTTCAGGAATTGTGAAAAACTGTAATCTTGTCAGCATCACGTAAGGCCAAAATGCAGCTACGAACAATCTTCTTCCATCATGGTTTCATGTTTAACATTGTGACACTGCTTAAGGTTCATGTCACCCTACACACTGGAACAACTGACCATCGGAGGTAACTTTGGAGAATAATGTTGCCTCAATCCAGTTTAAACAATTTTTACAATCAATAATCATGGAATGAGCCTTCAAACATACACTCGGGTTATGCAAGAGATAAAAAATAATTGCATTATTATATAAAAAAGTAGCATTATTATTACATAAGTCAGATCAATTACTAATTGGTCTGACTTAGGTAAATCCTGTATCTCCTGCGCTATTTCTAAGGGGCGTTCAGGTATAAAATCTTAAAGGTCATGCCATAGCTCAAATAGACTAAGTCTGGACTTCAACTTCCGAAACCTTTGTTTCTTTAGCACCATTCAATGGCGGACTAGCTTGTGTGTCACAGATGATTGTCCTACTGCATAACCGGACTGCGCTTGAAGTTAAGGTCGCAAATTGACAGCTGGATATTCTGCTAGAGAACTTTGCGGGGAGAGCAAAATCCATGGGTCCTCTAATTGTAGCTAGTCCCTTAGGTCTTGAAGCAGCAAAGCAGCCCCAGATCATCAAACTACTGTATTTGACTTTTGGTTGGTTCGCCTTATGCCAGATGTAACAGGACCCATGCCCTCCAAAAAGTTCCACTAAAGACCTATCAGTTCATTGGACATTACCTCAGCAGTCTTGGGAGCCATCAAGATGTTTTTTGGTGAATATGAGACAAGCTTATTTTGTTATTTTTCATCAGCTGTGGTTTTTGCCTTGCAGATCTTCCATGGATGCCATTTTTGCCCTGTCTCTTTCTTATTGTGGAATTAAGAACACTGACCTTAACTGCAGCAAGTGAGGCCTGCAGGTCTAGACACTACTCTGGGTTCTTTTGTGACCTCCTGGATGATCGTCAATGCACTTTTGGAGGAATATTGGTTGGCAGGCCACTCCTGGGAAGGTTCACTACTGTTCCAAGTTTTCTCCATTTGTAGATAATGACCAGGATTTGTTGGAATATCTCGGCCTTAGAAATGGCTTTGTAACCATTCCAGACAGATAGAAGTCAACAACAACATCGTTGTTGACATTGACATTGTCTCTTATTCTGTTCTTGAATTCCTTTACATTGAGATGTTGCTTCACCTTTTCCTACATCACATTGCCAGGGAGATGCTTTTCAATTTATGTTTAGATTTAGCAGTGAAGGCAGTAAACATGCCTGGGCATGTCCAGTGAAATTGAATGATCTGAAACATTTAAGGACAACAATGCAAAAATAGAGGAAATCTGATGGGGGAAAATACTGTTTCACCGCAGTGTAATCCCAACATTTAAACTCATCATAACCGACTGTGTCTAAGATTCCCTTCCCAATGGCAAGCCATGAGGCAGCCATGATTGAGGCGCACGATGACAGGTGAAACCAGGGGTCACTGACTACATGGGTAGCATGAGGTTTGCGTCAATCTACTCAGCAATGGGCTGTCTCCCATGCTCCAGCTACGGATACGACGGACCACCTCATCTTCAATCGCACTTGACACCGGAGAGGCCAACAGGGAGCTAATAACTCCGCGGGGCTGAATAATCTTGCATATGAGATCAGACATAATAATCTGAATGGACATCATGCAGGACAACAGACTGGAGTAATAATGATCACTTACCCGAGTTCCCTGTAGACATTCTGGAAAAAAAAAACCCTCCATGCTCATTGGCTCCTCAGCATGGTTCTTCTGATCCTTAACTGGTTTTTTGAGGGGATGCTGCCCTTCGAGAAAACTGGTGTTACTTGGTCAGTCCTGATGTATGGCTACCAGGGTGATATCTACATCAACATCCTCAAAAGGTAGAGCTGACATTGTCGAATATGAAGGCACTTTCAAAAGTGATGTATTTCTGGATACTGAACTGATACTGTGTATGAAACTGAGATGGCTTCAGAGAACACTGATAGTGCATGTGTGATTACTCAGAATATGTGCAATAGTTTTTTTTTTTCAGTACGGTGAAGCAATGTTGGACTGAGGCAAGAGGGACTACAGCCTTGTGAAACATCTATGTAATGACTCACAACACTCAAAATATGCTGCATTCGGAGAAAACAATATTCGCTCTTTGAAAAGAGTAGACTTTAGACTAAGGCATGTGTTTATTTTTACATATTATATAGAATTCTTCATAAGAATTTAAAATGCTGTCCAACACTTTTAAGCACATGTAAATAAATTATGAGAAGCTCATAAGCTTTAAATAGAATTGAAAAACTTTTCTAAATGTGTGGTAAAAGTACTTTAATAAGTCAAAACCAAAGCAAATTAAAGTTCATTTTGGTGTGACCACCTTCGTCATGAAATTTTCAATATTAAAAGTTTTAGAGGAATATATTCTGGTAGGTTGTGCCAAGTATTTCACTCAAATTTGCCACAGTTCCTCTGCAGGCTGGCTATATGAATTGATTCTGTTTGTCCAGGTAATCTTAGACAGCCTTCATGACACTGATATGAAAGCTCTGCACAGACTATTCCACCCGTTACTTTCTTTAAAAACATTTATTTTAAAATACGTTATTTAAATTAAGGTTTGGAAATTTCAGGTTTGGTCTTTCCACGGACATACAAATGCAACCGGCAAAAATGATAAATCTCTTACCCACATTGATTTGAAAAAAATCTAGTGTAACTATTGCATCCTTGCTGTACATTGTAAAACTGCGGTATGGTGTAAACATAATTTGAATCAAACTCCATCCTGTTATGGCCCCAATTTGTTGTGACATATCAGACAGCAAGGGATGACCGACAAAATTTTACAACTTTAACAGATTTAATAAAACAAAGCCTGACCATGATTGAAATATTTTTTTAAAAATGAGATAGGTACAGTCCCTTGGTAATGGAGATGGGGTTGCGATCTTGCGATGTCCTGGGACAGGAAAAATGCTTCAACACAGGCAACAATCCACAATCCTTGAAAAGAGTGACAGGTCTGGCGAAATGTATCCTTCCACTATTTCTCCTTTCAATTTCTCCTACTGCTTTACACTCTCAATTTTTCTCCTTATATAGTCTTTTCCAGCCCACTCCCACCTTCCAGAGTTTTTTTTCAATTCCCTGGGACTTTCCCCTCTCAGACATGCCCAGGACATGCCCCAAACCCTAGCTCCAGACTGGGCTTAACAAAAAAAATGTCAGTACTGCCATCTAGTGGCTTTTTTCCCCCCACATTACAATCCAAAGAAAACAAATCATGTAACATTATTCAAATCATATTCCAATAATAGCAATACACAGTATTCTACCTCAGTGATATAGCCCTGTGACTGTGCCCCTCCCCTCTGATACAGCCCTGGCACTGCACCCCCCTCTGTGATAGAGCACTGTCGATGTATGGCTATGTGATTCAGCCTTGTCATGGTACCCGGCCTCTGTGTCACTGGCATATCACTCTATCCTCCTTTGTGATGCAGCCCTATCACTTTGCCCTTCCTCTGTGATAGAACCAAATCACTGTGCCCTCTTCTATGATACAGCTCTGTCCCTGTACCCTTCTTCTGTGGTACAGCCATATCTCTGTATTCTCCTCTGTGATACAGCCCTGCCACTGCTCCCTCCTCTGTGTGACACCCCGGACAATGGATTCCACATCTTCCATAAAGCCCCGCCACTGTACTCCTCCTCTGTGATGCAGCGCTGTCACTTTACTCCAGCGCCGAAACAGCTCTGCCATTATGCCTTGTTCTCGGTGATACTGGCTTGACCCTGGACTCCACATCTGTGAAAGAGCGCTGTCACAGTGCTCCATTACTGTGATTCAGCCCTGCCAGAACACTCCACCTCTGTGATACAGCCCTGTCACTGTACTCGCTCCTCTGTGAAGCTACCCGGTCACTGCACCCCATCCTCCTCTGTTGAAAGTTTTGATCACCATAAAGCATTTTTCTACTACCTCTGACTAAAGTGGTTGTCTTCACTTCCTGTTGTGGTCAGACCACAAAAGCTCTGAAAGAGTCAGTTTAGTAACTTGGCCTTCAGATGTCAGAAACCTTCAAACATCAAAATTGGAAATCATTTCCTAATTTGTGCACTTAATTCTCAAAGTAGGGTCCAGCAAGATTAAGTATTTTTTTTATTTCACCTGACTTCAGCTTAATAAATGTGTGGGATTACAGCTGCTATGATATGACTCTATTCCATTTACAGACTCCGCAAAGCAAGGTTGACACATCGAGACCTCCTGATTACAGAGCAGCTACACAGGTAACAGAGATGCACATAATATACATCCCATTATCTCTGTGGAGAAACCACCCATAAATAAATAATGTTTACACTCCACTACTTACTGGTTTCAGAAATGTCTTCGTAGACCAATTACAGACAAAGAGGTGTCTCAACATCAAGACAGGCCCTGCCACATTAAATTACATGCAAATTAGCGCGTATAATATTCAGGCAGTGTAGAAATTTGTAATGCGGCCTCAAAACATTCTCTTTTTCGGCATGTTTAACATTTAACACTTTAACAATGCTATTTCCCGTGATTTCCTCTAACTGCCTGAGTGGGAATCATGCGCACCTAGAGACCTTTAATCTCATATTAAAAATGGAGAGGACAATAAAATTTGCAACTGATTAAGGTGGACGGACAGCAGGAGAATAACCTAGAGCCAACTTTTTAATTGTGTAAGTCAAGTGCGTCCAGCCCTCCCAAGCACCGATTTTGATGAAAAATGAAGACACGACGGTAGCGGGATGTGTATTAACTTCTGTGACTCACAGTATGCAGGGCTGCATTCTGCGAATTTCCTGTTCAACAGAATGGTACAAGAGTCGATTGCATGACGAGGCCTAGTTGCAACAGGACATTTTAAAGAGATGGCGAAAAAAAAATTACATGGGCCAAGATCCAGAGCTCGCGCGACTCAACAGTTGCCAAAGAATTCCCTAAAGAAACTGCCGACATTGTATTTGGAGGGCTGTCAGATAATGAAGTGGTCCTTCCATTCAGAAGTAGGGGAACAATAGGAGTCGACTTCTCTTCCTCAAGTTACAAGCTAAACTGATATACACTATGTAGCCAGAATTATGTGGAAATTTTACTGAAATATGACATAATTAATAATTAATTAACACTCCGGCGGCCCGTATATGGGCCCATCAGGGAAGTTAAAAACAAGAAAAGATTTTACCTTGAGAACGTCCTTTATTGGCATTTTAAGAAAATGTTACCGGAGTGGTAAGGGGTTAATAATGATTAATAATTGAATAAATGAATTGGAAACAGAAAATTTTAAATTCTAAATATCTGACATTTTATTCCAATTTGAAATGAATGCACTGATAGGACAGACTTTCATCTTTCATTGCTGAGTATTTCTTATACAATTCAGCTCCACAATTTGGACATCGTTGCCCTGTCAATAGCCCCTCCTCCCGTTCACAGCGGCGATGATTTTCAGTGGAGGGAGGGACAGAAGGCCTATACATAGTGCTACAAAGTCCGAATGATAAAACTGATTTCAATTGCAATTCCCTTAAAAAGAAGCTGAATGTCTGTGTTCATGAAAAAATCAATTAAAATATCAAATAATTAGTCATTTAAAGTGTGTCCTCTGTGTATGTCAATCAAGTTTCAGTGAGGTGCCCGCACACTTTTGGCTATATAGGGTACATCCTGATTATTAGTTAATTATTGTACGACGTACTTCAAGTTCGGGGGCTGGAAAGGCACATCTACAGTATCAGGGTTTCAGTGGCTTACCTCAATGGAAACTGCCCAAGTGACAAGCCATTGTAACCCTAAAGGTACAATGATGTACTTTATTTCCAATCTGCTCAGTCAAACAGTTGTTATATTACTTGATGGACGATATTCTTCTTTAATAGCACCACTTAAGAGGTCCCTTGCGGCAGTATCTTCACAGAAGATATTTTGACCCTTGAGTAAGTGCATTTCCTCCCCCTATTTCAAGAACTTAGCGTCTTCTCCACAATAACTACTGCTTCTTAACAGCTAGACCCTCTGCTGCATGCTCAGAGAGCGGTCGATGACTGCAGCGGGTGAGAATGCTTCTGGAGTGCGAAGGTGGGCCGACAGAGCGTCATTCTCCCTTTGAATCAACAACCGCTCCGCTGACGAGGGCGAGAACATCACAGCCAGTCGTCCATTGGAGCTCAGGTCATGCCACCCCGACCCCAAACCCACCAGAACCAAAGGTCAATCGCCTACCCCCCCTGACTGTGAACGCTTATGCATTGTGTGGAAATACCGAGGGGCCATATTACTCACAATGATGTGTTAATGCCACTTGACTGTTTAACAGTGAAGTACTTACTTTTGGTTCCGTCAAAGCAAGAACATTAACTGTCACAAATTAGAATTAAGCCCCACAATGCAACCTTGAAAGAACTTGGCTCTGATCCAGTCATGTTTAATCAGGGATATGCCTTACTGTAGTTAAAGGGACATAAAAACACAAGATAATCAAACTCACTAGGCAGCATGAAGGCTGTTGTAACCAGGTAATACCCGTAATCAGCCATTAGACTGTGTCGGCCTCAGGTAGCCCTTTCAAACGAACCTAAATTCTCCCCCACCACCGCTTTTTGAAATTGTTTTCAAAGATCCAGAACAATTTCAAACAATCTGTGTAGGTTAAAAAACTCTCAGTTATTCATTATGAAATCGGTTCTGTGAAATGACTGAGAATGAACTGCCATTGTTCCAGTCAAGTGGGAGGAAGGGACACAAAACTCAGGTGGGAGGCCCAGTTTTCACTAATATTAGCAGTAGTGGGTGTTCTGTAGATGCGCCTAAAAACTGTTCTGTACTCTGCTACAAGCAGATGAAGGGTCCTATCTCTCCATTTCTTAGGGGGAAGGGTCTGTGAGAATCATTCAGTGGCTCAGAGTTGTGTTCAAAAGGTGTTATTTTATAGTGTTACATCCATTTTACTACTTAACCAGCCTGCAGGGTACAGCTGGTAGTAACACCATGGAACAATCCACTCGAGCAGATTGGCAAGCGTGTCAAACTGACGTGGGTTCCGGCGCTGAATTGGCAGCCATTTTTGTGGGGGCTGGTGGCACCACTACAGTGCTCCAAACTGTGCAAGCTGGCCTGCGTTTTGGGACGTCAGCGATCACAAATTCACGCGGCATTCCACACGAAAAGGGCTCGGGTATTAGCCCTCAGATTGCACTTTCAATGACGCAATGGCCATGGGCATTGTTATTTCTGCTCGCCTTGTTGCAGAATAACAGCCTCCTTGCTGAATAACAGCCATATCCGGGCAACATTGGAGCATGCTGTTTTTATACATACTGAGAATGTACAGTTCTTTCTGGGATAATAACTCCCATTGAGAAATAAAAATAACAACTAGCAACAATTTTCATTTTGCAACTGTTTACCAAAGTCTGTCTGATTAGGATAATTGAGGAAAAAAGATATCACAATTGCATGGATTCCACAAAAAAATATGGTAAATGTCTCTTTTTCACAAAATACTGATATTGGAAACTGCTGCGATTGCTCAAGGCCTGATTGTAAATGCAGGCTATGACATTTTTGGCTGTGGCCAGATGCCATACAAAACAAAATGCTATTGACTGTAGCATAGCCCTCCCTTGGGAGGAACTCCAGACGAAGGAAGAGATCTCATTGGCTGTGTCAGCTGCATGTCATTTTTCACCAGGTGAGGTGTACTTGGACTTCAAGTACTTCAACATTAGCCGGGCTTTCTTTGTGTGAGCTGGATCAACAAACCCTAAACTCGCAACCAGAGATACCATAAGCTACCATGGCAGGTTAAAAGAGAACCACCAACGTGACATTGAAAACTCTGTTGTTAGATTCAATATTCCTTCCTAACCCACTTATCTTGCTTCGTTGTACATCCCCTTGAATAAACTGGTAAACAGTGTGTCAAAGTCTTGAGGTGAGAGTTGTCACTGAGGACTGCACAGTGGGAAGATGCAGGGGCAGGAAGTCCCGCCTTTCAAAGTAGACCAAGCAACTGTTTGTCTCCTAAACTGTGCAATGACATCATTTCAAAACATGAAGTACATCCAACTCTATTAACCCTGAAAATGGTTCTAATTACCAGCCAACACTTTAATATTTCAGTTAAAATAAGTAAATAAAAATGACAACCAAAGTTTCACAATGAAGAAACTTAAAAATAAGCTGAAATCAAAATAACTTTTTTTATTTTGTTAATTCTGGGAAACCACATGAAAACATCTTAAATTAAATATTCCATTCAAATAATGTTGTTGCACATCATAAAACTTGTGTATTTTCACACATTATCATATCCCTCCACTACTTGAAAAATGACTCAGCTTTTAATTTGATGTCACTGAGTATCAACAGGTGTGGTGACAGTGAAAATCATCAGTCAATTATCCATTCCCCTTCAATCAACATAATTTTACATTTTATTCAAACCCATCACTGTTCAGAATATGTGCGTGCAATTAACCTCAATTGCATCAACTCTCCCTTTGAAAAATCCATTTAAACATTTGTTTCGCTAAGATCTTAGAAACATGTTTCATCTTGGATATGTCCTTAATTTGAGCATCCTTTTCAGATAGAGATTTGAAGAATGACACACTTGCGGCAATATTCTTTCTTTTCACTGAACACAGTTCAGAGGATATCACAAGTATTGCATTATTCTCTCTGTCAAAGAGCAAAAACATATGCTAGCTAGCCTATCTGAACAAATGCAAGGCTTTCTACCTGCACGTTCAGTAGATATAGAAACATTTCAAATTGATTCTGTGCAGAAATGGAAAGCTTGGTGGGAAATGCTGTTCTACCGCTGTCTCATGGATTAAAAATCCATTAAAATATCATCACAGAGGAACATAGCATTCCCTAATGGGCTTGTTTATTCTGTACCTTCATACTCCTTATGATGAGGAACAAATGTAATTACAGTAAAGCGCATTAAAAAGGTGGCATATCTTAAGTATAATTTGCAGTTCATGAACTGTTTTTAAAAATTACTTTTAATATAATTAACTTCTGTCATGAGGCCAAATCCCAACAGGATTTAACTGAATGCTTGCATTAAAACTTTCACATATGTAAAATTACATATACATTTTAATCCCAAAGAACGGTTTGACTCTACGGAAGCATCTGAATACCTCCTCTGGCTTAATTATCTCACAAAAATACAAATGAAAACATTTCACCGTCTCTGTTTCTGATTATTGTGCTTCTGGAATTGACTGCACACTTTTTTAGCTATATGTAATGTAAGCTAGGACAATGATAATTCCACGGGTTACCCAGTGTCAAATATTTAAATTTGAGAAAGACTGTAATTCTGCTGAATACATTGTACAGAACACAACTTAAAACCGACCCATGATAAATTCTGACACAGACTCTGAGCTGAGAAACAAGACAGATTACTGAATAAACCAGGCTAAGTCCAAGCCAAGCAATTTCTCTTTATTAAATAATACGTTTGATTACCAACCAAGGCTGAGGGTAATGTAGGGGCTAAATTGTCAGCATTCACTCCATAATTTTGACAATGACGCTGCTTAATGTGAGAATATCATTATTGCTTGATCCTTTCGGGCCTCAGGCAATGGCGATTTGTGCCGTCGACTTTTCTCCTGATGAGCAACAACGTGCAATTTCCTCACCAACATTTTAACCGCGTGCTTTACATGCCCTGCAGAAGAAACCTCCTTGATGGTAACTGACCACTAAATTAAGCAGGTTATAACTGCACCTCCATTGAGCTTGCTGTGACCTCCAGAGAGCCAAACTTGCCCCGAACAGCGTAATGAGTGATGTTCCTTGAACCAAGCTGAGGGCTTGCAGACAAATCCATGAGCCAGAATTCTGATCATTCGTCAGCCAGATCCAACCCGCTGTTGCTGTGCCTTCATATCACTGTTCGTGTTTGTCACAGATTCCACAATCGTGCAAGAAATGGCACAGAGGAGGTGGATGCAGTCAAAATCACCAAATTATGTGGTATAAGAGAACCCAGAAACAATAATTTGTGAGCGCTGCCAGACTTCAAATTCAAACTTTAGAAGGCATATATCTAAATGCGCTGAAGTGTATGCCATTACTCAGTGAAATGTTAGATGATTTTCACGATTAGGAAATTAGACAGTGAAGATTGAAGTCTTGTTCAATGAGTCTTTGCAAATATCACTAAGACTGCAGTCCTCAAATTGTACTGCATTTACTAATCAGTTCAGCATCTGACTTGTCAGAGGCGCTTTAGTAGGGCGTTCTGTCGCAACCCTATTCAATGATTCAATGAATTTCAAGTCTTTAAAGGGATACAAGGGCCCAGCTTAAATTCCCTCTGATGGTCCCCTATCATATAAAAGAATCATACTTGGAAGGTTGTGAAATTTTGTTGAAGCAAGCTTAAGATATCACATATTGAATTTATATCACTATGGGCTCTATCTGTCATACTGCCCTACCCGTTGCCACTACCCGCTACCTGTGAATTACGCATTTTGCAGCTTCCACTATCCCTAAACGGTATATTGCGGCCACACTACCTGCTATACATTATACTGACTCCCTTATTTGCGCCTGTGCCCGTGGGCGTGTTTATGCACTCTCCCTACAATTGCTATCTTGACCACACACATTAGGGAAAGCGTACAGCAGGTCCTCAAACTGCTCGCTACCCATTTGGGCTTTTACAAGAGCACGCCCAGGCCGCTTCAATGCGCGTCCACTTGGACACATGTGGACGTGCACATGCGGCTCCACCTCCCGAATGAATTTGCCTATAAAAAGTCACCTTGCTTTAGCCTCAGTTGAACCTCTGAGAAAATGGCAGAGATGGTACTAAATCACCTTGATCACCATTTAAATGATAGAAGACGCCCAGAACGCGAGAACCACCAGCGCACCAGCTACCTGGGCCTTTCAGGTAAGTCTATATTGTTTGTATTTTGCATCAATCATTTTTTCCACTTTTATAACAGTATATAATTACTTTGTATAATATATATTATATATAATATAAGCGCTAGACCTGAAAATTTGGGAGATAATAGCCATCCTGTTATTGACTACAATTAGTCCTGGCTAATTTTAGATGACTTTCCTTTATTAACACATTTTCCAATTCAAGAATAATCAAGTGGCAATTGAAGACATGGCTTCTCTCCCCCATGTGATCTAACAGTGGCAAAATAATGGGCAGCATTCCGTGCAGAAAAATTATTTCATTTTAAATAGGTCTATGCACTGGCACTCAGCAACGGTAATTTTTTTCCAGCGAGAGCAGCATTTCAGAACTATTTTGCGAATGAAGGTAATTTTGGTGACAAGTACGCACATCTGTTTTTGCAGCAGTCTTGCTGTAGAACTTGCTGAAAAAAATTGACAGCTGTCCGATAGGAAAATGTAAATGGACAAACTACTTGCTTGTCACCAGAATTACCTTCATTCACAGAAGAGTTCTCAAATGTTGCTCTCACTGAAAAAAAGTTACGCTTAGTTATAAAAAGTTATCGCTGAGTGCCAGTGCATAGATCTAATTAAATTTTTATAAAATGGGATTTTGTTCTATGCTACATTTCAGACGGGAGAGGGAGTTGGAAGTGCATGGCAAAACGCCTTTTCTTCTTTTTTTTAAAGTTTCTATCACAAAAGGGGTAAGCTTGATGGTTTTTTTAATTACATACCAAACATTAAACAATTTGTCAATGTCAAATAATAATAATAATAATAATAATACAATTCATGATTCACTTATCAAAAACAGATCCTCCCCTGTCTGAATTTAACATTGTCTTCGGAGATACGTGGCGACCTTCCTCTCTCAATCACGGGTTTCGGTTTGAGGACTTTAGCCTTCTGCTAAAGGCAATGGCACCTGGCACACTGATTGGTTTAACTGGTGTAATGCCCAAATCTCGCCTATGCATAATATAACGTGTAGCACAGGTGTTGTAGGGATATAGGCAGGTGTGCTAGATAGCAACTTTTGCAGGGCAATGCCTCTTACGCGATGCTAAATCCCCAAATAACGATGCAATGCAGCGATGCTCGCGCCCACTCAGTAACCAGAACTAGCATTTGCAGGTCATGCTTAGATTTTTGCACAGTCACAAAATACAGATGGATTTTCTTTCAACAAATTAGTTGTAGTTACCAGTGGCAGATCCAGAAATCACCAGACAGGGGGGCAGGATTTTCTAAGTTATGTGTCTTTATGAGTCCATTCTCATTCCGGCGCGTCATATATTGACGCTACCTGACCAAGCATCGATATACAAGGCAAAAGGTTGCTTTTAGCGTCCTTTATTGATGCCAGTGTAAAAGAACCCTGCCCCCTACCCCTAACCCCTAACCCTTAACCCGAACCTTAACCCTAACCCTCAAATAATGACGCCAAAACCTTCTTTCTGCTTCATATATTGACGTTTGGGCTGGTAGTATCAATATATGACGAGTCTGGCTCCGAGATGAGAGTGTGTTGGTTTTTACACCTATGACATCATCTTTTTTACATAAGCACCATCTTCAGTCACTTTTGACGCTCAGAATCTGACAATATCTGACGAGGACCAGAGTTTAGCCACGCCCCAAAAGCATATCTGGCTTTATTCTTTATTCTCGTCTACTTGAGACCGTAATTTACAAAAATGATCATCGTGATATATCGAAGGAGACTTGAAACTTGCGATAGATTGGAGTCACGAAGTTTGACCCTTGCGCTGTGTTTGTGACTGGAGAAGGTTTCATTTAAATATTGGGAAAATAATGTTTTGCTATATGGGAAGGAGTCTGTGGTCTATTTTCTAAGGTGAATGAAATTCAAATATTATTTCATATAATGTTGCATATTAGCACATAGTAGCAAGTCTCAGAATAAACTCATCAACTAGCCAGAGAATCAGTTCAGTAATCCGTCAGTTAGCTTTTGCCCAAGGTGTCCAGCTGTGCCAAGGGGAGTGTACGCCTGCCTGCTATTAGCTGGGTAGTCAGCGAAAGCATTCCAACTACCAAAGCACAAGATGACGGGTCTTTCAGCTGATCCCCCAGAGCATTGGAGATCCCTCTGGAGATTGTTGTACTTAGACAGTCAGTAGATACACACAGCAAGAACTTATAGTGCGTCAACTACAACAAATGGATTTGTTCTATTTTCAGTGTGATTACGGAATCATTGTATATGGGTCACTCCATACTAAACTGTACAAATGTGTTAGAATGGTGATGAAAATACAATTACAGCTTTTCCAGAGTTTTTCATTGCAGTGGTGAAACCCCATCCATGGGCATCAGAAATAAGCAAGCAAGAAGATAAACCGAGTGATCACTTCATTTCAGTGACCCCGTAATGTGCTAAGGTGTTGGCGTTGTGGGTATAACAAGGACACAACACAGATATTGAATTAAAGAAAATCAGATACATTTCAAATTCAATTCTTTGATATGATAAATGGCCTCAGTCTATCAGTAACATTTATGGACAATTATGGACAATTACGGCCAGTCAGTGTTTTTCATGTCTATTCATGTCCTCTATGTTTGTATTCCATTCATCTGGCTTCAGAGCAAAGCATTGTTAAAATTTTGTAACTGGTTACCTGTTGCTCTAAATCACCAAAGGAATATATTACTTTATTCACAAGAAGGCATTTCAAAGAATAAAAATGAAATAATGAATCAGGTGGCAAAGTAGGGTCATTTTTTCATAGGCTTCAGTAGCATTGAACTTCTTTCTGCAGCCATCGACGTTGCCATCTGCTGACCATTAAATATAATGCAATTTTTTGAGATTTCCGCATCGGCCTCATTTTTTAGGCCCGAGTGCTGCGTCCATCTTTTTGTACAGTCTAAAAAAAAGGCCTTTTTGCTCATTTTTGGATTAGCCGAGAGGTAGGCGGAGTGAATAGCGACCAAGACCTACAGAGCGGATATTCAGTAATCTATGGGTGACGTCATGGAGGCTACGTCCATGTTTTATGTAGTCTTAATCAAAATCATAGCATTCTCGGTTCTATGTAACAAAATACATGTAAAATGTCGCAGCACAGCATATGAGGCATTATTTCTTACATGGAAGCAGTGAATGGGTACCGGAAAGTACTTATGTAGTGCATGTACTACAGTCGGCCAAAATTTCCCTGAGTTTGATGGAGTTAGTAGAGAAAAGTTGAATTTTACTGGCACTCGTGTGGAAATTTCCAAATTTATTGCAACAGTATCTCTGCTGTGGTTGGGCAGTGTCAACCCATGATGGACATGATCAGCCATCGCTGAAAGATTATTCGATAAATTTAGCCCTCATTTTCTTTGTTCATGTCCTCCTCCAGGTTGTCCTTTACCTCTTCCTCTCCCAACCCCTTTTTCTCCACGGATTTATCCCTTCCTGCAGACTCTCCCTCTTCCAATGCTGCCTTTCATTGTTTCGGAAGACTTGTAGCCTACCTGTTGTGTTTTTGTCATGCTCACGCCTGATTGGAGAGTTAACATAAGTGTCCGCTGCGTTAAATCAATTGGTCCGCAGGCGGGGCATTTAGTCAGGCAGTGCCTTGAAACCGCAAAGAAGCAACATATTGTTAGATTTCCGTGTCTAATGTAGAGAAATGAGTACATTGCGAGGCCGGCAATGCGCTAACAGTTGTGCAGCGCCGGGCTGAGGGTTTGCTCCTTCAGTGTAAAGTTTCACTGACCTTTGCTTGTTTTAATTTCAGTGTTAGTTTAATCAAAATATAAAACAAAAAAAATACTGCGTACAGTTGGAAACTGTTCTATTTGACATGACCTCAGCTTCCATTCAATAACTTTCAGTGTTACACTTATCACTAAACATCCCGTTCTTCGCTCTGCACTCTCCGTAGGCATCACGGGTGCATGAAATTAAAATAAATTAATAAAGGGAAGGGGAAGGGGGTGATGGAGCTTAGCGGGATCTTCCCACACAACCCCGAGCCCCTTGGATTGGGAAAGCTTTGTTGTCTTTGTGTTTGGACCTTGCACCGCTCGCCTGCCCTCCGCCTTGCACCTGCTGAATTCATGGAGATGGGGACGTGGGCTGCGGTGTACTGTCGTGGCGTTAGATTACTGCCTGCAAGTAACCGCCTTTACTCTCTCTATGCCATTATTCTCATTACACCCAAAAAAAACCACGTGTGCACTCTTATGTCCCTATATGTGTCGTAAATGGAAGAGTATGGAGTATTTTTTGTGAAAAAAAGAAGTTTCTGGCTCAAAATCATGCTGGGTATTAAAGTTTTTTGAATCTCATTATGTTGTTTGCCCTCTTTCACTGTGCAAAAATGCAACCTGATTCGCCCAAGAGTTTACAAAAAGAGTTGTACAAAAACAAGACAATGGAGTCTGCAGGATCTCAAGTTCTCTGGCCAGTTGGCGGTTTCATAACTGTTCAGTTAATGCCAGCAAGCTGCCGAGTTCAGACTAAGGACGGCAATTAAAGGCTTTGTTAATAAATGAAAAAAAACAAAACAAAACAAAAAAACAACAAAACAAGAAAATCTGGAATTCATAACTACAATTAAATTAAAGTAACAGTCTAGAGTGACACATTGGGTAACTTAACATTAGCAGTATGCATAATATATTAAGAAGTAAAAGTAGTTTCTTCTAATTTCATTTCGAAAAACCTCTCCATTACTTATTATAACTGACATAATACTTGATTGATAGAATAAGTTTTGCTATTCAATGGGGATGTTTACAAACACACACACACACACACACACACACACACACACACACACACACACACACACACATACAGTGGGCAATACAAAACAATACAAAAATATACAATATAATTATAGAGAAATGGAATACATCAACATGTGTGAAATACTCATAACAATCATTGAATACAAAATAAGTTTCAACAAAATCAAGGTTTCATAATAATTGGCACCCTTTATTTTAGCACTTAGTGCAACCATCGCTGGCAAGGATAACAGCACCGAGTCTTTTCTGTAGTTTTTCAGGTAAAGGCACACATTTGGGGAGATTTTGGCCCATTCCTCAAATCAGACACTTTCAAGATCCTTCACCTTCTTGGGTTTGTGTTTATCAACTGCCCACTTCAACTCAGCCCTCAGGTTTTCAATTGGATTGAGGTCTGGTGACTGAGATGGCCATTGCAGAACATTGATTTTGTTGTCACAGAACCATTTCTGTGTGGATCCTGAAGTATGCTGTGGGTCTCTGTCTTGTTAGAAAGTCCATCTACAGTCAACCCCCAGCCTTCTGGCAGAGGCAACCAGATTGTCAGACAAAATATCCTGATACCTGGTTGAATTCATTATGCCATTAATCTTAACCAGTGCCCCTGGACCTCTTGAATTAAAAAAGCCCAGAAACATGACTGACCCCTAATGACATTTCATCGTGGATATGAGCTGCTTCTCTTGATATGCATCTCTGTTTCGACACCAAACATGCCGATGCTGTATCTGATAGAAACATGCAAGTTTGGTTTCATCTGACCAAAGCACGTTGTTACAGTCATAATTTAAGTGACATCTGGTGAACTCCAAGCGCCCGCTTTTGTGTCTTCTATTCAGAGAAGGTTTTCTTCTCGCAACCCTTACGCAAAGCCTTTGGTTGTGGAGGTGGCGCCTGATAGTGATTTTTGAAACCTGGTGACCCCCAGACCTGCAATTCCTTCACAGTGATTCTTGGGGATTTTGTTGCCTCTCTCATCATCCTCGTCAGTGTCCTGGGGGGCAAATTGCAGTTTGTCCCCTACCCCTGAGGTTTTCAATATCCTCCATGACTTTGGAATTCTTAAATAATTGCCCTGACAGTGCTCAGTGGAATATTTAACCGTTTTTGAATATTCTTGTTGCCAGTACCAGATTTATGAAGGCCTGTGAGTATCTGCCTCTTTTGAAATGATAGTTGTTTTGTTTTTTTCATGGTGTGGGATGACAAAGGGATATTTCATGTTTGTTAACTCATGTTTATACCCCAGTGAAACAGAGAGCAATGTAATGGCTTGATATAGATCCTTCACATGTAGAAAAAACTGAAATGAGTGGAATTTAATACCTGGTTTAATTGTGGTAAATGTTATTTACAGTAATCTTTAAGAATTCCATTAATTGTGAATTCTGGATTTGGAGGAAATTGATTTTTTAAATAAATTAGTAAATGAGTTTGGTTGGTACCATTGGAACCTAAATATCATACAGTATTTATCACATTTATTTTGAGATTCACTACAAAAATATTTGTAGTAATTTTTTAAAGGATTGTTTGTGCATTGCCAGTCAGGTGTGCCAGTAATTTTGGAGCTCACCGTGATAGGCTGTATATACCCACCTGCCTAATACAGTGCAGGTCCTCCTTGCGCTGCCAAAACAGCTCCATTAAACTGATGTCACTTGAATTCCCAAACTCAGGGTTTCCCAGAGCATTACACACTCCCTCCGCCAGCTTGCCTTCTGCCCACTGTGCTTTCTGATGCCACCCCTTTCCAGGTAATTGGTGCACATGTACCCAGCTAGAGTGCATGACGTATAAGAAAATGGGACTCACCAGATCAGGAGACCTTCTTTAACAACTCAAAGGTCCAATTCGGAAGCTCAGGAGCCCAATTGAGGGCGCTTTTAGAGGTGCACTGTGGTTACGGTGTGCTCTTTGACTGATCTGCAACCAAAAAAAATCCAATACACGGCAGGGTTGATGCACTGTGCGTTGTGACGTATTCCTCCAGTGAACAATCGCCCATCTGCCGGTTTGGACCATATGGGATAGTCTTTATAGCCCTCGTGCATCGATGAGCCTTGGGTGCCCAAAATCCTGTCGCTGGTTCATGGTTTGTTTTTCCTTGGACCACTGTCAGAAGGTACTCATATCTGCTGACAGGGAGCACCCTAGAGGTCTTGCCACTTCAAAGATACTGTAATCCACTGATCAGGTCATAACAATTTGGCCCCTGTCAAAGTCGTTCAGTTCCTACTTCTCCCTTATCCAACACTTTGAATACGAGAACTGACTGTTCGCTCTTAAGATGCCGTTGTTAAAAAATAAATGACTATATTTGCTGCACCTTTGGTTGGTTTTACTACTTATATACATATATACTCTATATATAGCGTGTGAGAGTGACTGTGTGTGTGTGTGTTTGTGTGTAAAATGCCATTAAAAGGTAAGAAATGTTTGCTTGAGTTATTTCCAATCTGTGTGCATGACATTTCCAGCACTCTTTTGCACAGCTGAGGTAATGAGACAGACGCACACTTGTGTTGAGGTCAGAGCTTGTTTTTTTCTAATGCCATTGGCACACAAGGGCACCACCTGCTCCACATCTCTCTCTGCTGTGGCCAGACAGAACAGCTGGCTGCTCTTCTAAAACTGTGATTGGCTAATCCCTGCTGGTCACTTCTGCCCCTCGCCCCCCTCCTCCCCCCCCCTGCCCCCACCCATTCCTGTCATTGAACTTTCTCTCAGTCAGTGCCAGGGCGAGGTTCCCATCACAGTGTCTGTCCTTCATCTGCACTGACTATAATATGCTAGGCATATGGGGCTGTGCAAATTGTTTCTGAGGGTCAACACTAAGCTCTGTCCTGCACTCCGTACATCACCCCATCCAAACACACTTTGGCTCTGACTACCCCTAACCGTTTGTGACATGTTTTTAGAGCTGGTCATAAAAAAATTGCACCGGCTCCGAACTTGTACGTCCATGCACGCTTTTAGAGCTTTTAGGATATGTAGCATTCATGAGACAGTTAAAATACGTCCCGTAGAACGCCTGGAAACATCTTCGATAGTGATTGACCATGAACTGTGCGCTTTTATGAGGCCGCAGCTGCCGGACATGCAAAGCTTTCAAATGACGACGCCCACCACGCAACATTCCGCCACTGTACACCCGCAGGAATATCAATCCGGACCTAAAATTTTCACCCTAGTGAAGAAGTTTGCGTCTGTTTGAATTCACCTCGCGCCTAGCTTTGTCAACACATCTTGTGACTTATAGTACGCCAGTTGTGGCCAGCCTGTTTAGAGTCATTTTGCGTAACGGCAGCGAATGATTCTGAAACCGGCCCGGTGTAAACAGGGATTTAAGGACATGTGCATGGCGTGTGCTAAAAAGAGTAATCAATGTGCCAATACATTTTCAGGTCATTAATAAGAATGTTAGACTTTATTTGTGCATATAGATGTTACCATGCGAGCAAAAAAAAATAAAAAATCACTGCATTGTTTTATTTCAATAAGATAAGTGGGTATTATAAGTTATAAATTATTGTTTAAATAAGTTAATGGATGTTTGTTGATGGATACTTGTAATCATCAAATGAATTATAATAATTTTCATCTCCATTACATATGAATTGTTCATTGAAATTCTCTGGCTGAGTATCTTCCTCCCCAATGGCTAATATTTGACTTTCACCAGTTGCATTTGCCTGACCTTGGATGGCCAGTGTTTGCGGAAAAATTAATTGAGGTTTTTATTTTATGATGTTTTGATTTATTTCAAATTAATCATTACAATTGAACTGTCCACTCATCATTGGTCCACCTCAGTAAAAGATTTACATTTCACTTCTGCAGGTAGTCTAAAACCGCAGTGAACATTAGCATTACTTGTGTCTTCCATTTGTTGTCTTTTCCTGGGAATACTTGCTGAGCAATAGCATTAGTCTCCATTCACACGAGTAAAATGAAGTCATAGATGTATATAAGGGTTGGGAAAAGTTCCTGGGGACAGCTGTGGCAAGCAAGGGACATATGCAGCAGTTCCTTATGAAATGAAATTTGAAGTCATAAGTCCTAAGTCCATAAGCCAAAGACCATGTCACTAAAGCTGAACCAAAGACTAACCAAATGACTGCTCAATTTGAAATCAATTTTCAGTTCCTTTCACAACGCTTAGAAATTTTATCCTAAAATCTAAAATGGACATAATTATCGCACCTGATATATCATGGAGGCATAGATACTTCGCTTACTACAGAACACTACAGAACTTCACTTCTGCGTCATTGATGTAACTTGCGGTCATCCCATTTCAAAGTATAAATATTAAAACATTCAGAGCACAGACTTCATAAAAGCTACCAACTATTTATGTATTAACCTGTTTGCCACTTTTTTGTGACTATTCACTGATTCATCAACATATTTTCACAAAGTTTCACTTTCATGAACATTAACCTCTTTCAAATACTCTAAATTTGGTGCCCAATACCAGAAAGCAATGTTTTTTGCCTTTTAACTGCCATAAGAACTTACCCATAAGCCTGAAATGTGTTAATGTTACTTTGCTTTGGTTTCACAGATGAAATCAGCTGAAATGACCCACGTAATCAGGGTTATGTGACTATAGGTTTCATTAAAAAAAAAAAATCCATATGTTTGATAGAGACAGCAATGATTTTCCTATCAATTAGTTGAGCCAAGATACACAAAACTCCATCTGTTCGTGGTTATTTTTTATTTTTCTGAATTGCTACAAAAATAAGACATTTCAGTTAGTACCGGTACAAACACCTCATTAGCAGCATTGACCCTGATGTTAGCCTTTTGTGCTAGTTTGTTTTTCCCAGAACGGTCAGTGTTTCTTCCTGTGCTAGTTTTGGTAGCATTTTTTACTGGAACCCTCTGCAAAATATACGTCAAATGAAGACAAGTGGTGTTGTTCAGGGTGGGAGGGGGGAGGAAGGGGGGGTGTCTCCTTCAGAGACAGATTGTAAGATACGCTACCCATCCACAAAAATAAGTTGCACACTATAATATTTTGTTGGGCTGTCTTTAGCTTTGATCACGACGCACATTCGTTTTGGTATTGTTTCGAGAACTTTATACAATGTTACAACATTTATTTCCAACCAGATTTGCATTCATTTTTGGCCAAGATATTTTATTGACGATGGGCGAGACAAACCACTCCATTAAGCCTTCTCCAGCACATCCCAAAGACTTTCAACTGCTTGTGGTCCAGACTCTTAGATGGCGAATTCATGCACGAAAATGATTCCTCATGCTCAATGCCCGCGCCATTTGGGGTTCAAAAGTCTATTGATGGTTTTCTGACCAATCAGTATATTCAGGTAGTCTGCTAAATTCATTTTATTGTTGCAGAGCAGTGCTGAGCCTGGACCTGACCAATAGAAGCAGTCTCCGGTCATAACACCGCTTTTAGAGGCCTGAACAGTGGACCCAGTGGATGCTTGAGGGGTGCGTCGCTTCATGGGCTTCCTTTCTTACCCTGACATGCCCATCACTTTAGACCACGTGACCACTTTCCATTACCACTTAGTCCAGACTTTATACTCCTTTGCAAATTTAACTTGTTTTTTTTCCCCAATTACCCTCACTAAAGTGACTTTCTTTTGGCCACGCAGCTGTTTAATCCCAGTCCTCCAAGTTCTTATTGCCTCATTCATGTGGAAATGCTCTTACCTTCATAAGTACACGTAGCCATGAGTTCTACTGATGATCGACTTTCACGATGAGACTCCACCAAGCATTGTAATGCTCTCCGATCGGGATCAGTCATCATTTTTCTTCAACCAGTTTCTTCAGCAAAGTTGATGCTGGACTATAATTAGCCCCTCTTGAAACACGGCAACATAATTTCAGTGACCATGAGATAACGTCTTTCGACATGGTTTTTTAAGAATAGAGAAGTTAGCCACGGAATCAGTCAGGATTAAAAGAATTATTGCCAGCTGAAAGTCATGCATCGCTGCAATAATCATCCAATCATAGGCTCTTGAGCATTTGCTTATTTAAATCCAAATGACAACCTTTTTTTTGGACGGGCAGTTTATCTTACATCAGTTCGCAAGTTAGATTAGGAACAATTTCATGATTAATACTCCATTGCCTGGTAAATACACCAATGCCTTTCTTATTATAAAGCTTGGAGTGATATATCGAGGGCTCACTGCAATAAACAATTATGTCCAGATGTTATATATTGGACATAACAGTTCATTGCAGTCAGCCCTCGATATGTGAGTCTACCAGAGAATGTGTTCCTGAGGAATGGCTTTGGAACTGATAGAAATCCTGAAAGTTGGTGGGCGCCTGATTGTATCCCATACCTGAAGCGACCTGCTGCCATAAGTTTGGCGGAGTACCTTAGGAGTATCCATCGGGTTGTCCACTGTCTCTACCACTTCCTCCTCACCAGGGTCGCAGGGCAGCTGGGGCCTATACAAGCCGACTATAGGCGGAAGGGCGGGAAACGCCCTGGACAGCTCGCCGACTCACCCTGGTGTGCAAACACTATTCACTCACACCCTCACACCAACGGGCAATTTATAGTCTGCAATTAGCCTGACATGCATGGAGGGAACAAGAGTACCCAGAGGAAAATGATGCAAACATAGAGAGAACATGCAGACTCTGCACAGAAAGGCCCCAGGCCGGATTTAAACCCACAACCTTTTCTGTGAGGCAACGGCACTACTCACTGCTTCCTCATTTAGCAGATTTTATATTTACTAATTTATTTGCTTCAGCACACCTGATCTTGCAAAATATATTTTACTTTAATTCTTCTGCTAACTATATTTCTAAAACCACTCAATCATGGACACAAATTGCTTTTTTTTCTTTCTCAGAATTGAAGTAATTCCATTTTCCGTGGTAATCATTTAAGATCCCTACCTTTTATCTGCAAAGTACCAAATGATTAGGGTAAGTATTCACATGGCTTAGGGATCAATATGAAAATTGAAATATGCAAAGCATGTCCCTGTTTGGCAGTGAAAAACCTCTCTGCTTTCATCCGAGCCTTTTGATGTTTCGTTTGAGCTAGGCTTGCGATCTACTCATCTAACAGCTTTGAGCAGTTGACTTTTTCCTTCCGGAAACTAGCTCACCTATAAGAAGAAATGAACAAAAAAACCCATAAAAAATAGGCAGCAGTGTTATCGTGTTGATTTCCATGTGCCACTGGAGTTGCATGCTAGCTACAATAAGAATGTTAACATGCTTGGGATTGACTTAGGGTTTCATACTTTTAATGCCATCTTGCGTTGATTTTTTAAAAACTTTCAGCAAAATGTTAAAATGGTGTATTTTACATATCATCGAACTCGTGTACAAGGCCTCTTCAGAGGGAAATATCTTCAGTATGATGGCAATGCATTTTTCTCACTTGATGTACACAATTTTTTCAAAATAAGCGATACCATAAAAAAGATTATGCACAGTTTTTTTTTTTTTTATCAAGGTATGTCATTTCTGACTGACATTGATTGAACATAGCAAAATGTGGATATACATAAACTGCACGTGTGTATAAAATATACTGAAATGATTAAGACAGAATATGAATTTAAGAACATTGCACAAATAGGTAAGTTTGTTTTTCATCTTCTTTTTAATTTGGCTACTTTTATTCGAGCATGGTCATCTCCAAGAGAAATTACAAATTAAAAATTCAATAATACTTTTACAAAGACATTTCAGGAAAGATTTCTGTCACGGTATCATACATTGTGTTTTAACAGTCCCTCTTCATTTTTTAGCTAAAATTAAAAAAATAAAAAAACAAAAAACCCAACAAATAAAAGATGAAGAAAGTGGAATTTTTTTCTCGAAAATACAGTGTTTTCACAATATTGTATCAAAAGTTCCCAAATTTGGAATTTCCAGTATCTGGAAAATAAATGAAACAAAACAATTAAAATAATAAAACTGAAAATTTGCATTTCACAATTCATGTTTCAAAACACAATAAATGCTCTCTATACGTAAATTTGCCCCAATGATCAACGCCAAGTTCCTTTTTACTAAAATATATCTATATATTGAATAACTATAATACTGTACACTACAGTATGAAATAAATAAAATTAGGAAATATAAAATGAGCCACATAAATAAAAATGTTATTTAAACTAAGATAAAATGAATGAAAATGAAAAAAAAAAAAAAACGAAAAAAAAAAAACAAAGTTTGGTGTAATACTGACAAAAGTTAATGAAAAAATACAAAACACTGAAAATTGCACAAACAAATGTAAACTAAGGAACCGCCACCTATTCTAATACTGACATGGATGTTTCAAAGAACAAGGTGAGCTATTTCTTAATACTGAAGCTGGTGTAAAGGTAACTCACGTCACCTTCCATTACACTATACAAGGATGGCACTTGCAGAAACACACAGATTCACGCAGTTTGCATATAAGGCTTTTTTTTCATAAAAAAACACCTTACAAAGGCTTTCTCCTTCATAGTACACACCATCCTTCATGCTTTTTTGTCCCACCAAACCACCATTTCCTTCACTTCCGGGTCTCTTTAAGACTTAAAACATCTTAAAATCATGAAGTATCAGTTAAGTTCCTTCATTTCAAATGAAAAAAAATCAGAGGCCTAAAACAGTGTGGTTAGTTGGCCTGACGACAGGGCAAACCGTAGACAACACATTAAGTGATAGATAGTAATAATACTGATTAACTGTAGTGCTGGCACTACTGAATTTTATTAAACACTGTATAAATATACATTGGCAATACTTTTACTATTTTTGTAGTGATTATAGAAGCGGAGTGCAATTTGTACAAGTTACTAGTTTGTGCTATAAATACTATGAAACACAGGATTTTAGGATGTTAGCACCACACATTTTTTAGGCCTTAATACTGTACAATTTTTAAAATGTATTTCATTTATTTATTTACTTATTATTATTCTTTTTTTTGCATAATGCATCTTCACTCCCCCCCCCTTCCCCAAACTCAAATTTTAGAAAACAATGTCTCTTTCAACAGAGTGGTCGCCCTCCCCTCTCAAGTCCATTGACGCAAGCTTCCTTGAAGCCTCAGGCACGTGCACGTCCGGCTTGACCAAAACAGCAGCGTGTTTTAAACCAAGCAGGCAACAATGCTACCGGGAAAAAATTCATTATAATAATCATAATACTATTGACTTTTTTTTATATATAAAAGAAGTGGGAAGCTTTCAAATTGCAGTAGTTGTAATTACACACCATCCTCCATATTGTCCTCCCGGTCTGATTTGGTTTCTGTTTTCCCGTCCATAGAGCTCTCGTCCATGGAGTGCATCCCGTTCTCGTCCCTCGGAGTGTCAGGGTCCGTGTCCATGCTCTTCACCTCGCTCTCCTCCTCTTCGTCGAACTCCAGCTTCGGAAATGCTCCCCCCGCCTCCTTCTGTCGCTCCCTCATGGCCCCCTCCACCCGAGCCTCCCTCAAAATGGCGTCCCGCTCGTCAGGGTAGCCCTGAGGAGTCATGCCCTGCAGGTAGGCCCCGTTCATGAGGAGCTCGGTGGGCTCCAGGTGGCCCTTCTCCCGCGCCTCCCTCTCGGCGGCCTCGCGCTCCTCCGCCTCCCTCTTGCAATAGGAGTAGCGGTGGTTCATGTGCTGGGAGTAGGAGCCAGAGTGCGAGAACCGCTTGCCGCACTTGTCGCACTGGTAAGGCTTCTCCCCGGAGTGCAGTCTCGAATGCTCGATAAGGTGGTGCTTGTGTTTGAACGCCTTCTTGCAGATCTGACACTGGTGCGGCCGCTTTCCTGCAGAGACAAGAGCAGGGAGAGGAGCACGCTGGTTAGCACTGCTGGTGCGACATGCGCTAGCGCTCAACAAATCAAAACATCATGTCAGGAGGAAACAGAGTGAACAAACACAGAAACAAACAAAATGTGCAAACAAAATAATCATAGCATTAACATAACCGTAAAATTAAATAGATAAATAAATCATGGATTTAACAGCAAAAGGGACAAATTAATCATTACGTATCATTTAAATTAAAATATTTTCTTATTCGCACAAAAAATAGCAATGGTACACAGTAGATATCTGTACTTTCACTTCATGCAGATTTATTTTAAAATTCCCTCCTTTCCCTCTGACATGGAGGAAGAGAATTGTAAAGATTTATTATAGACGTCACTGCAGTCTATTACACAAATTAAGCATCACAGCAAACAGACAGCAAGGCTGTGTCACAGACATGAACTAACAGAAGATGTGATTCATTTAACAAGTGAACCACTGTAAAAAGCTCACCAATAACAGTCAAAATACATTCCTATTCAGTCAGAGGTGTCATATTCATTATAAAGGGAAGCAATGGCAATTGTAGTACACGATGCACACTCACACACACACACACACACATGCGCGCGCGCATGTTCACGCATTCACACTCAAACGTACACACATTTACAAAGACGTACAAATGTATAAAGCCAACCAAAGAGACATACCCATACACACTCTGACACCAACATGCACACATACACGAGTACATACCCACTCAAACACATGCAGACACACACACACACACACACACACGCGCGCGCAAGCACACACAAACACACTCACGAGCGCACGTGAGTCCATACACGCACACAAAAGCACATGCACTTGGATACACACACACACACACACGCATTCACGCACACACACACACACACACACACACATACACACATATCTGGCCAAGTCCTGACCACAAATAGTTCTGGTATGCCCTCTGCAGCTTTCATAGTAGACATGCTTCCCCCATCAAACACCAGCTCAAAAATAGACAACAAATTTCTGTCTTTGAATTGCAAGGGTTCAATAATGCCAAATGCAGGACAGAGATGATGTAAGCTCAGGAAAGAGTCGCCCAGAATGAAAAAAAGATGGCAAGATTGTTATATCTTAGCCAAATTTTACAAAAAACGAAATATAACCTGTGGGCAGGGTCTTCAATTATTGATATTTCAACTGGGGGCAATGATATACGCATATTTCACTTTCAGGATAAAATCGCAGTAAAACTTTCATGTTGCCTGAAAGCAGTCAAAAGGTGACAACTGGATGAGCCGACTAAATCAATTGTGCCGTCAAGGATAAAATTACTAATGTATTGTGTAAAACAGGAGTGTATTGTTTTCTGGAAAATTATTAGGCCTTTGAAAAATTCATGTACTCCAGATAAAAAAAAGCACGGAGACATGGCGACGACAGACACAATTTGATGATTATATGTATGTGCAGACGCATAATGCGTTCTTTCTATTAATATTTACACGTTCACGATTCTTTAAATGTATCCTCTGTCACCGGCGAGCCCAAAAATCATGCTCCGACAAACTGTCACATCAAGGCACGCTAAATCACATACATTTGTCACTGCACGCCAGATTCACAACTTATGCTCAATTCATCGCACGAGTTCACATTTATCTTCGGTTACATTGAAAAAAAATGCATAAGACACACACACACACACACACCAAAAAAAACGACTGTTCGGCGCTGTCAATATGGGAAGAAAAAGCATGTTAGGGTTCTGGATTTATTATAATACATTCAAGTGAAAAATAACACAATAAAGAGAACAGAACAAAGAAGGATAGAGGGAAAGGGTTTAGTTACAAAAAACATGAAGAAAAGCATGGGGTAAAGTAGGTGTCCAGAACAGTATATACCTGTGTGCTCATATTTGTGTCTTAGGAGGGAACTGCTCTTCTGGAATGTTTTGTCGCACAAGTCACACGCGTACATACCACTTTCGGTCTTCTTAATCTTCTTCCGGGAGAGACAGGACTCAGAGTCCGTCAGGTCATCCAGGCCTGACAAATAATCTGCTGTTCCGTCGAGCAGCTCCCCCTACGAGATAACCAGATTTTTTTTTTTTTAATCCACACCTGTCACCTAAATATAGACACCTTCTGCCGTTTGATATCTGAATGAAGCTCGCTGTAACCCGCTAGCTGCAACCCGCTAACAAACTTCTCGGCGTCTGGAGGCGTTTGCACCGCGGCATATGTGCTTTTCACTTAAACCGTTGGATTTGCTTGGGTGTGAGGTTTAAAAATAGCCCAGAAGTGCAAGAAAATCTATGCGCAGACAAGCCCGGACCAGAACACTTTTTAAAAATCTTTGCCCATTAGGCTGCAGCTTCTTACGTTTCTGCCTCTGTCTGTCATACTTTGCGTTAGGCATTTGGACAGTCTTTTTGGGTATTTGGCTCTACATTCCCGCACACTAGATTTGAAAAATTAAACAATGGCTATGAATAGATTAATTGAAACACTGGCAGCTTTAATTTGATGGTGTTTACATTCATATTAGGTGACTAAAGTAGGAAATGCAGACCTTCTCATATAAGGCCTCCAAATGTAATTGGGCAACTGGCAACTTCACGCACTAGGAAGTTAACAAATGGTCTAATATGTATTTGAGGTGTGGAAATGGCATTTTTCAGAAGTCCATTGCTTATATCTCTCAACACAAAGCCTAAGGAGTCATTGCCGGTATAGCAGGGCATTCTGGGGCTGAAAAATTAGAATAAAAATTATCAGACACATGGCCAAAACACTGATCATGTAAAGGTCAGTTCTTAGTACATTTTAATCAGTTACTTCTACATTTTCAAGAAGCAACAATGTTCCATTAAACTCAGCAATTTAAAATGACCCGGTAGCCGACACAAGACGACAGCAGATTACACAGGAATTCCAACCTTACATCCGACCAAAGCCCCAAAACTCATCAAATGATGTTTCCTTTTGTAAAGGGAAAATCAGTCCAAATATACTGCTGAGGCAATCACCTGACTCTGATCGACCTGAATACACCCTAAACTTAACAGTGAAAAGACAAAAAGGAAAAAAAAAATCGTAATAAATAAAAATAAATAAATAACTGAATAAACACCAAAAACAAAGCAGTACACTCAGACATTTGCAGTCCAGGCCCAGCGCAGAATTTACACCAGGGACCTCTGGACCTCAGACGTCGTGAATGATCACGGATCTTCAACTGAGTGCTCGGTAAGATAAGATGACACTAATTCTATTTTCAACTTTTTGACTTCAAATAGGCTCCCAAAACGTGAAGAATACAAACCCAAAAGGCTTTATTTCCTACATTTATCAATTTCTATTGATTTGAACGAAATCGGTTCTTAAACAACATTTGTATTGGTGCATTTATATGTGATATCCTGGAGTACAGAGTCAAAACGATAATAACTGTCACTGTCCTAATGCAGCACTTGCTCTCTGTGTGTGTGTGTGTGTGCGCGTGTGTGTGCACGCACGCGTGAGTGCGTGTGTTTGTGTGTGTGTGCGTGTGACTGTTAAGGCGTGGTATTACCAATGAGGCTGACTCCTTGACTCAGTAGAATATCATTAATATTTCCATATTCCATAGATTTGCATTCTAATTTATTTTAATTTTATACATGAAAGAGTGTTAATTCTATATTTATCTGTTCTTCTTTCATAAGGAAGATTAACCTGATAGGCTAACTTAAATTAATGGGGAAAATATTATTACATTAGAAGGTCTTAATAATAAGAGGAACCCTTTGCAGGGCATAGTGCTTCTTCTAATTTCCAACTCATAATGATTAAATCAAGAGGTGCGCAAAATGACCAAAATTGAGCAGCACCGATGCCCTCATTAGAAGTTCTTACTACAGCCTGACAATGATTTCTGAGACATTGCTACACTGGTTTTAAAAACAGAGCACTATCATTCTGCAATCAATTTCAGCTAAATGCCCGTAGCTGTATTTTTAAAATCTAATTTAATAACTTAGAATAGGAAACATTATTAATACTTTTTATCAAAATGGTTCCCTCTATGTTAAACAGCCTTCAGCATTCAGCGATAATGAACATGAAGCCCGTGCATTATTAATCCACATGTTGAAACTCATTTTGGATTCTCTCTCTTAAAAAAAAGGGGGAAAAAATGATTCGGTAGAGACATGGAGTCTGTCACATTCCTCGCTCAGCACCTTTGCCTGGCACGCAGATGTCGCATTTCAGTCACAGAGCTTTCACTAATTAATACCTGAGAAAACCCAAACCGGGGAGCGCGTGCAGCGGAGGGGGAAAAAGAGGGCAGATGTGCTGTTAAACTGGAGGAAGATTAGAACATCTGTTGACGCTCGCGCTCGGCCGCGCAGACAGCTCCTGAGCCGAGTCTGGCAACACCTGAATCTCACATCATAACCTCTAAAACATCCATTACACGGTGATACCGCTAATGAAGCATGCGTGGGGAGCATCTGTTTACCTCCCCGGCTTTGCCAGTTTACCGTACTGCAGGTAAACGCGAGCGCGGCGCACCTTTTTAATTAGCCGCGGAATGAGCAAATGATCTCTGAGATGCCAAAAAGTGCTAGAGAGTGAGAGAGAGACACTCCACTAAGACTTAAACCATGCGCGCTTATTTACCTGAAAACCCGGTTTGCGCTGGTATTTCCTCCTTTGTTGCAGCTCGGCAAAAGTGGCTGCTCCTGTTGCATAAGTGTAGGCCATGTGCGGTAGGAAGCTCATTTGATCCAGCCCCGGGTAGGGCCTCAGTCCTGGTATACTGGCTTGAACTGGGGGCATGAATGTGGGCGGAGGAAATGCACTCTGCGGGGGGAGCGAGCTATACAAAGGCTTGGCACCGAAGGGGTTAATGCCAAACATGGGGCTAGTGCTTTTGTCCAGGTTGCCGATGCTGTTCGAGCCGGCAAACTCCTTCTTGAGATACGCCAGGTTGAGGGGCTCGTCCAGGAGGTCCCTTGGGGAGGGAACGCTGTTGTGGTCCATAGGTATGCTATCGGGTTTTGGCCTGCTTTTCACGGTCAGAACCCCCTTGGGCTCCCTCATGAGCTTTGGCAAGGAGAGGTCCAGAGGCTCTGCCTGGAGGTCCTCTGAGGTGAAGCTGTTTGGAGTGTAAGAGCTACTGTGCGAGTGTTTTGAAGACGTGGAAGAAAGGTTCAGAGGGGAGGGCGTGTTGCTCCTCGAGTGGTCCAACTTGCCACCAATCTGCTTCCCACCACCAAACTGGGGGGTTTTCGAGAGACGGAGAGGGGTGTCGCAGTTGTTGACATTGTTGTGGAGTTCTGCTATGGACGGGGACGTGATGTGGTCGGCAGCCTTTACCAGGGACACCGGAGACTTGGCAGTCAGGGAATCTTTCGAGGGGGTGTGATTGATGGCAGTCAATGACATGTCTACACTGTTCCTTTCTAGAGGCGGTGTCCTGGAATTGTTGTACTGATAGACTTTCCTCTGCTCAAACCACTCTTTGACAAATTCCTGAGGGAGGCCGACGGCAATGGAAATCTTTAGTAGTTCCTCTGAATTGGGTTCCATATTCATAGCGAAGTAAGCTTTGAGTACGGACATGTGGTCCTTGTAGGGGTTAAAAGAGTTAGGCACTCCTTTTTCTGACAGCATGGAGGAGAGCAGGAGAGCATGCTTCTCCGTAAACATCCCTGGCTTGTTAGGCGTCAGGTTTTCGGTGGGCTGGAGGACCGCCTTTATCTCCTCGTTCATTTTGCACAGGTAGCGTTCGTGCTGGTGCAGGGGGATCGGACCTGGAAATGTTTCTTTGCAGTACTGGCAGGAAAACGGCGAGAATAGCATGTTGTCGTGTATCTTGTCCTCGCGGCTGAGGTCCAGCATGTGATTTGACCTCTCTTTCTTGATATTGCTGATTTGTCTTTTTGAGTCAGTGGTCAAGCTCTGAAGGCAGGCTTTGGCTTCATTCACCTTCTCTAGCGTGTAGTCGATGATGCTTTTGGTGGCGCCGTTGTGGCTGACGACTGGAAGACTCGCAGGGGGAGCCCCGGGAGACCTTAGACCTTGGCTCTGCTCCTCCATGGGAGAGCCAATCTCCTTCATATAGGCCTTGATCTTGGAGATCTCCTCTGGCTTGCAGTCCATTTTCTGCCGACATACCGTGTTGTCTACGATCTGAAGGACCTTCTGCACCTCGCTCAGGCTGTTTCCCAGTCCAGGGTACCCAAGGAGCTGCGATTCTATCCCCATCCCTAAATGTTGCAAGGGGCTCTGAGCCGAACTGTGAACCCCCAGTGGGCTTCTGCCCCCCATCCCACCGTTCATGAAGGGCCCCGGCGTTCCGAACCCGTGCGAGGCCATCATGAGCTTGTAGTCATTGAAGTCCAGCGGCTCGGTTTTGATGGAGGTCTGGTGGTCGAGGTGGCCAGCAAGGTCCTGGAGCCCTGGCGGTCTGCCATTCTCTAGCTTATGCCGGAGCTGGCTGATGGCAGAGTTGGTAGGGGAGGAAGAGGCCGAGGTGGGAGAGGAACTCGTCTTCATGCTGCTACGCATCCGCCCGTTCACCGCTATCAGGCCAATGCACTTCTTACTGCTGATGTGAGAGCTGTAGGAACCCGAATGTGAGAAGCGCTTCTTGCAGTTTGGGCACTCATACGGCTTCTCACCTGAGAGGGACAAAGGCAAGAGATACTCATAAACACCAAAATAAAATCATAACTAAAACATCTGGCGGAAAAATAAAATTGGTTCCCTTATCTTCCAATTCCCGAGCCACACTGGCACGATTTACTTCAAAATTAGCAGGCACACTTGAGGAGCGCTGCAAACTAGAATGACTCATTCATTGACAGTGGGAGGGAAAGGAGTGCCAATCAATTTTGAAAGTCCTCTGAAGTTCACAACAATCTTAAATCAAGGTAATGAATATTCAAAGGGAGAGAACGCGCCCCTCGCCACCCACCACTGTGAATCCGCAGGTGTTCCTTCAGATGGTGTTTGTATTTGAAGGCCTTGCCGCATTCTGTGCATTTGAACTTGCGGTTGCCAGCTCCCTGGTTCAGCAGTTGGTGCTGTGGATGAGAAGGTATTTACATGAGCTCTCCACAAACCTTTCAGAAGAAGACTTCAGTAAATAATCACAATCAGTGCGTTGCGGGCGAAGCCAAATGGCTGCCGTTCCAGCGCACCATCTTGTCTTTCTTCCTCCAACACCAGCGAGAGAGTACAAGCGTAGCGATGATAACAGAGTCAATCACATACCTTTTCATTTCCTGGCTTGTGAGCATTTCGAGTTTGGCAAGCGGAAATATCATAACAGCTCCCTCCTCCCCCATAAAGAGTTTCCCCCTCATTAAAAACAGAAATCTCATCGACTTTTATTCATTTGTGCTAATCTCTGATTATGCTATAGGCCTCTCCAGTAAAACAACAACCTTCATACATTAACCTAATTATATGCAAAACAAATGATTACGCAAATTTCTCACTTTCAGCATTTCCCAGTATACATCTTACCTTTTTTTTCTAATAGGTAGCAAATTAATTTAACGTTAATGATCGCAACGTTCTTTAATAATCGTCGTCAAATTACCGTTCAAAGGTAAAACGTCAACACCCCCCTTCCCCCACCCTCCCACCCTGTATTTGCAATTTAAACGAGGCGCCCCTGAAATCAAAATACAACAATAACGTCAACAATAACAACGTGAATGAGAAAAAGCCTCTCTCGGCCCGACCCACCAGGCGAGCGCGATTAATTCAGAGTGGGTGGTGAGCCTTCTAAGTGGTGAGGAAATACAAAAGATCTCAGAGCGAGAGGAAACCAGCCCCCCAATCCATGCTGACAACTGCTGGGGTGTAGTGTCCCAGCCCACGCGGCTGCTCAGGCAGATGGCCCGGCCCAAGACACACGGAGGTCTGTTCAAACAGCGGCAACCTTCAAAGATCAAGCGCGACTCAGGTCCGCAAAGCTCCAGTGGGGGACCCCGAGTCACATGTTGCCGAGTCGCATAAACAAACAGCAACAGCTGTTTTACCCCCCCCCCCTTACCCCCACCTATCTCTCTGAGGACCGCTGTAAACTTTAGTAGTGCCACCGTTAATATGTTACATTCATTTTCCTTTACTAATTGCGGGCGTCTCTCGCAAATGAGGGGGGATTTGTATTTCACAGTTAAACCCGCGCCGACGCTTGGGGATGGGGGCGGAGCGTCGCGATTGACTGTCGCATATCCGGTTACGATTGGGTAGAAATATTTGCCCCTTCATAATGTCACTGATTCTAAAGCAGTCAAACGCGTGTACGGTGTGAGTGCGCGTACATAGAAACAAAACAATTTATTTGAAACATTTTAATTAATAGTGAGCTCGAGAAATCCAGCCTTATTTATTTGTGTTAAAGCCTATTATAGTGTTTGTAAAAAGTTATTATAACTGTAATTTTTTAACAGTGTTCCTCCATATTAAAATAAATGAGTTGGAGTGATGTGAAGTCAGATATGAACAGAAGAGGAGAAACACCTCACAGTGAAGTATCTGCAGAGGAACCAACTGAGAACTCTCCAACACCATGTCACGTGACAGGCAACGATATCGGCCTGAAAAATCAGCCGGCGTACTAGACTGTAATGCGGCTTCTACGCACAGCCCTTGCCCGTATTCTTCAAAAATAATTCTGTCTTGTGACGGTACTGAAAGCCTTTCAAAATTAAGCATGGAAATAATCAAGCTCTTAAGCAATTCAAGAATCAGGACACATGACTGTTCCGAACCCCAGCTGCTGGCTAAGAGTGGAAGCAGAACCAGGTAAGATACCTGTGACCTTAAAGATTCTGTGTCCACGACATAAAGCATGCAGTAGATCTGTGTTATTTAAAAGTTTAAAGCAAGCTAAGGGACCTGGGAACGGGATAATACAGGCTAAGGACATTGAATTTTAGAACACTCATGCTAAAGCACACTTCAGAGAAAAAATGAACCTTCCTGAGTTATCTTTCATGTGAAATACCACTGAAATACTTATCAAAACAGCGACATTATTTATTTGTAATTATGTAGAAGCTCAATATTTCCAGTTTTACCAAGGGTTTGTCAAATGGAAATATCCAGACGTGCAAATTTATGCAGTGGAAACATAAATAAACAGCCAAGTTTACATTCATCGTTTGCTGCATTGAAGGATATCCTTGCATAAAAAGGCAAAACTTCAATAGAAGTGATATCAGGAGTAGCAGCATCCTCATTGACCTTATGAGAGCGAGCAGAAAGGTGCGAGAGATGAGGGCCAGATAACAATAGTGAAACAGGATATGTTTAGACTGAACTTAAAGAGCATGAAAGCTTAAGAGTGAAGTGAAGTTTAAGAGCTGATAAAAATTTCCAAATTGGAAATTAACACAATCATTCGATCGTGAACACAAGACTGCTAAACCATATCAGAGGAAGCCATCAAAAATCCATTTAGGCCCCAGTTAAAGCTATTACCATTAAAAGATCTGCATCTTCAAAATGCCATGAAAAATTAATAATGATTGCCAATCAAAATGATATCTTTTCTCCGAGGGGTTATTGCACATCAGAAATGAAGAGAGTGGAAGTGAAGGAGGGATAGGAGGTGGAGGTGGCGGGTGTAGGGCGGGCATGCGATCCTCACCTGATCTCTTCCTGGCTTGTGTGTGGCCATATGTCGCTCGAGCTGCGTGCGGTAAGCGAACGTGTAGCTACAGAGCGGGCAGGAGAAGTTCTCCTCGTTCTTCTCGTGCCGATACTTGATGTGCTCCTTCAGCGACGTCAGCCGCTTGTAGCCGCGGTCGCAGTAGGGGCAGGTCAGCAGTTGGGCGAAAGCATCTGGAGTTCCAGGTGGTACGTCTGTACGGGAGGGGCGGGGGGCGCCGGGGGTGGAGGGGTGGGGGGGCGGAGAAAGGGGAAGTGGGGCAAAAGGTCATCAAATCAACAGCAGCCCATGGGCGAGATGCCCAGAATGGTGAGACAGGCATCTCTGCAATCTGCTACACACAGTGCCATCGTCTCAAGCTGGCATCCGTGCCCTTCTACGTACACGGGCACACACACATACCGCACACACACATGCACGCACCCAACAGAAGCACGCATCCACACATACTCACATGTGCAGTTACACACACACACACACGCACACAGACACACACAATTACTGTATACACACACACACTCACCCAACAGAAGTATACACACACATGCTCAGACGTGCACCCCCACACACACACACACACACACACACAATGCAACACACAAATACTGTGTGTGTATATACACACACACACACCCGACTGAAGCGCACACACACACGCGCACACACACAAAGACACACACAATTACAGTATACACACACACACTCACCCAACAGAAGTATACACACACATGCTCAGACGTGCACACCCACACACACACACACACACAATGCAACACACAAATACTGTGTGTGTGTGTATATATATATATATATACACACACACACCCGACTGAAGCGCGCACACACACACACACACACACACACGCGTGCTTGCACATGCACAGCAACAAACAGACACAAATATCGCACCCACACACACTCCCTGGAAACATCAGTAAAAAGAGAATATAGTAGTGTAAGCAGAATCACTGAGGACTTACAAAAGGTATCGTGGGATATTTTCACGACTGTAATGGAAAGGTTATCTCCCACATACAATACAGTACTTTGTAATGGTATAAATATGTGATTCAAAGTCTGCTTTACTGCTGTCAAATTTATAGTATTTTAGTGAGGTAGAATGGAAAAAAAATGTCAGCAATGTGTATTATTTCTCGTAATATATCCCATACTTTTTTACTACTGAAAATAATTTTTCTAAGCAATGCCCTGGACTTATTAATTACACTTACGTAATTGCTGAAGAGTGTATCATAAAGCTTGCCTAATTCATTCCAATTCACTCCAATCAGATTTCAGGCCAGGACAGCAGCTGCTTTAGGCAGAAGGTAAACACAGAGGCATCCAGAGATTCTGACAACAGCTGCCTGTGTTACTGAAAGAGACAGACCAGGCTCTCCCTACTGCTGCCTGCATTACTGACAGAGGGAGCAGGCCCTCTCTACTGTTGCCTGTGTTATTGAGAACGAGAGCGGCTGTCTCCACTGCTGCCTGTGTCATTGACGAAGAGATCCAGCCCATTCTACTCCTGCCTGTGTCACTGACAAGAGAGCAGCTCCCCTCTCAGTAACTGACAGGAGAGCAGGCCCTCTCTACTGCTGCCTGTGTTACTGACAAGAGAGCAGGCTCTCTCTCCTGTTGCCTGTGTTACTGACAAGAGAGCAGGCTCTCTCTACTGTTGCCTGTGTTACTGACAAGAGAGCAGGGCCTCTCTACTGCTGCCTGTGTTACTGACAAGAGAGCAGGCTCTCTCTACTGTTGCCTGTGTTACTGACAAGAGAGCAGGCCCTCTCTACTGCTGCCTGTGTTACTGACAAGAGACCAGGCTCTCTCTTCTGCTGCCTGTGTTACTGACAAGAGAGCAGGCCCTCTCTACTGCTGCCTGTGTTACTGACAAGAGAGCAGGCCCTCTCTACGGCTGCCTGTGTTACTGACAAGAGAGCAGGCCCTCTCTACTGCTGCCTGTGTTACTGACAAGAGAGCAGGCTCTCTACTGTTGCCAGTGTTACTGACAAGAGAGAAGGCCCTCTTTACTGCTGCCCGTATTACTGTCAAGAGACCAGGCCCTCTCTACTGCTGCCTGTGTTACTGACAAGAGAGCAGGCCCTCTCTACTGCTGCCTGTGTTACTGACAAGAGAGCAGGCCCTCTCTACTGCTGCCTGTGTTACTGACAAGAGAGCAGGCCCTCTCTACTGCTGCCTGTGTTACTGACAGAGAGAGCAGTCCCACGCTACTACTACCTGTGTTACTGACAAGAGAGCAGGCCCTCTCTACTGCTGCCTGTGTTACTGACAAGAGACCAGGCCCTCTCTACTGCTGCCTGTGTTACTGACAAGAGAGCAGGGCCTCTCTACTGCTGCCTGTGTTACTAACAAGAGAGGAGGCTCTCTCTTCTGCTGCCTGTGTTACTGACAAGAGAGCAGGCCCTCTCTACTGCTGCCTGTGTTACTGACAAGAGAGGAGGCCCTCTCTACTGCTGCCTGTGTTACTGACAAGAGAGCAGGCCCTCTCTACTGCTGCCTGTGTTACTGACAAGAGAGCAGGCCCTCTCGACTGCTGCCTGTGTTACTGACAAGAGCGCAGGCCCTCTCTACTGCTGCCTGTGTTACTGACAAGAGACCAGGCCCTCTCTACTGCTGCCTGTGTTACTGACAAGAGAGCAGGCCCTCTCTACTGTTGCCTGTGTTACTGACAAGAGAGCAGGCCCTCTCTACTGCTGCCTGTGTGACTGACAAGAGAGCAGGCCCTCTCTACTGCTGCCTGTGTTACTGACAGAGAGAGCAGTCCCAGTCTACTACTACCTGTGTTACTGACAAGAGAGCAGGCCCTCTCTACTGCTGCCTGTGTTACTGACAAGAGAGCAGGCCCTCTCTACTGCTGCCTGTGTTACTGACAAGAGAGCAGGCTCTCTCTTCTGCCGCCTGTGTTACTGACAAGAGAGCAGGCCCTCTCTACTGCTGCCTGTGTTACTGACAAGAGAGCAGGCTCTCTCTTCTGCTGCCTTTTTACTGACAAGAGAGCAGGCCCTCTCTACTGCTGCCTGTGTTACTGACAGAGAGAGCAGTCCCACTCTACTACTACCTGTGTTACTGACAAGAGAGCAGGCCCTCTCTACTGCTGCCTGTGTTACTGACAATAGACCAGGCCCTCTCTACAGCTGTCTGTGCTACTGACAGAGAGAGCAGGCCCCCTCTACTACGTCCTGTGTTACTGACAAGAGAGCAGGGGCTGTTTCAATAGACCCGTCTTGCCCAACTGTGTTGGACCATCCATCGCGTAGAAAGTCAGACCTTCGGCAAACCTTGTCCTTCAGGTGTTTCAATAAAACAAAAGTTGGATGTCCGACCGTGGTCTGACACAGTTTGACCACTTGTCTCTGTCTGTTTGAAGTTGCGTCATGATGTACATCTCATTGTTCTCAACCCAAAGGACTTATGTACGAGCAACACTGTCATATCCAGGCCATTACAGTGTAATTATATCACTTTTACATGTGGTAGTATCTCACTTAAGTGTTGGCCAATTGTTTCTGAACAACTCAATACCTGCCTTATGACATTGTTACACCAAGGTCAGGGCACTATTGATAGACAGCATATACTGCACCCAGGCATCAACATGTGAGCTTACCACAGAAGAAACGCATAGTTTCGTATTTAGACTAGTCTTAAAATCATTCAAGTCTAAATTTCTATATGACTAGTTCAAGACAAAAAGAGGATCATCCTGTTTTCTTCAAAATTTTTTGTAAGCATCAGGGTATTTGGACGAGAGGTTTCAAAAGCGGAGCCAAAATTATAACTTAAAGAGTTACTATTTTTGTTTATGTCCAATTATTAGTTATTACTTCTACATTTGAATAGTTGTGATATATAGGGCCTATATGTCAAAACGAAGATATAATACAAAGACAGCGTTATAAAATAAACAGTCAGTTAAATTTTAATTGCAAGTGTTCACAGCAAAAATCACTTCTCTTAAGTGGTAATGCCCATTCTGTCGCCACTAACCGGCTGACATTATTGGTTCGACAATACATATCACAAATCTAGTTCCATAGCCAAATAAGTTGGCTTTGAGCCAGAGGATGCCGGGCAGCCTGCAAATTTAAATGAGGCAATATGTTGAATTTCTAAGAAAACGTAGGCTGTCTTGCTAGGAAATATCTCAACACAGTAAGATCACATCTTTTTCAAACCAAAGAAACTAAAAAACGAAAAGAAGATGTGGGCATCACACATTTCACCAGAACTTAAAAATTGGCACAAAGATTATGCCACGACTAGAAAATCTATCGATGGTGGGAGGAAAAGTCATTTCACTGGTTGCCTTGTTTTATCGGCAAGCAAAATCTACAGGAATCGAACCAGCAGCCGCAAACAGAAAACAAGTTCAGGATCTTAGAGAGAAATGACCATAATTTTTTTAATAGACTACTTTCATTTAGTCCCAAAACTCATCTCTTCTCCCTCGCCCCTGATTAGAGATCAGTCCGCATCCCTCTTTCTTATGGGCGCCACGTTGTTTTAACAGTCGTTGTCTCCCGTTCTTGCACTATTCTTATGCCTCTGCAGTTTTCTGTAATTTGTTCCATTTTTAATTTTTCGTCTTTTCACCTGTATTTGCACTATTTTTACGCCTTTTATGCTTCTATCTGTGGAGCACTTTGGTTCAGCCATTGCTGTTTGTAAATGTGATATATATATAAATTTTGATTTGATTTGATTTAGTCCATTGTACAGGCCTTCAGTCTCTCGCATGCAACTTTCCAGGGGTGCGTCCTATTCAGTATGTTTTCGATTTTATTTTGCACGTATCAGGCTAAAGCCAGTTCTTCTTATTCTTATTATTATTATTACAGCCGTGAAAGCGTTGCCCACCATTCGCTATTTAAAAAGTAACAATTATTTATCTGAGACCGTTTTATTTAGGAGCACGAGACGTGCTGTTGGAAGCCCACGTTGGGCATGACTCTCAACAAAAGAGTGGATGGCGAGAGCGATGTATGTTTGGTCAGCATTAATGCGTTCATGAAATGCTGATGAAATGGCACAAGCTGACTGTTCTAAAGACAGTTGATGGGTCTACTGCCTTCAATGCTGATTTGAAATAAAAAAAAAAATCCCACTACGATAGATAGAACTTGCGATTAATTTCGTTTCTATCCTAATTAATTATTCAGGCGAATTCCATTCATACAATCTCATAACGTAACCTGCTTACCTCTCTCCTTATCAGGACTTAAACATTGGCAAGATTCTAGGGGGCTATTTATTATTCAGTACATTAATTCTACAATTTTTTTTTTTGTAAACTGGTCGATAATTATCTGCATTAAAAGGTGAATTTGCGGTTTACCCAAATGACACGTCTCTGTTTCATACTTCTCCATGTTCATTTACAAGGTATGCACCTTTTTTATGCTTTGCTGAGTTGAAAAGCGATAAACAGCTTAATTTCACAGTGCATCCTGTGTTGTTTATATGCATGTTCTTAAATAGAATAAATGGATAGTAAAGACCGATCAAAAAGACAGCATTGATTTTTTTTTTCTGGGGGGGGGGTTCAGGTATTAGTGGTGAACTGCCAACTGTTGGGATACGTTGCTTTTACACCACGGTAAGAAAATATGCGTTTTGTTACAGCCCTTTGATGGGGACCTTCAACATCAAACAATAACTGGGACACCAAATTTTTTGGTCTGACCGTCCAACCTAGTCGTGGGCAGTTCATCACTGGGTCGGATGGTCCGTTGTGCTCATTTAAATAGCCCCCCAGCCCTCCTTTACTGCTGTCTGTGTTACTAAGAGAGAGAGCAGGCCCTCCATACTGCTGCTCGTGTTATTGAGAGAGTGAGTAGGGCCCTCTGTACTGCTGCCTGTGTTATTGAGAGAGTGAGTGGGCCCTCTATACTGCTGCCTGTGTTATTGAGAGAGTGAGAAGGCCCTCTATACTGCTGCCTGTGTTTTTGAGAGAGTGAGTAGGGCCCTCTATACTGCTGCCTGTGTTATTGAGAGAGTGAGTAGGGCCCTCTATACTTCTGCCTGAGTTACTGAGAGAGTGAGTAGGCCCTCTACACTGCTGCCTGTGTTATTGAGAGAGTGAGTAGGGCCCTCTATACTGCTGCCTGTGTTATTGAGAGAGTGAGTAGGGCCCTCTATACTTCTGCCTGAGTTACTGAGAGAGTGAGTAGGCCCTCTATACTTCTGCCTGTGTTATTGAGAGAGTGAGTAGGGCCCTCTATACTTCTGCCTGTGTTATTGAGAGAGTGAGTAGGCCCTCTGTACTGCTGCATGTGTTATTGAGAGAGTGAAAAGGGCCCTCTATACTTCTGCCAGTGTTATTGAGAGAGTGAGTAGGCCCTCTGTACTGCTGCCTGTGTTATTGAGAGAGTGAGTAGGCCCTCTGTACTGCTGCATGTGTTATTGAGAGAGTGAGTAGGGCCCTCTATACTTCTGCCTGAGTTACTGAGAGAGTGAGTAGGCCCTCTATACTGCTGCCTGTGTTATTGAGAGAGTGAGTAGGGCCCTCTATACTTCTGCCTGTGTTATTGAGAGAGTGAGTAGGCCCTCTGTACAGCTGCCTGTGTTATTGAGAGTGTGAGTAGGCCCTCTGTACTGCTGCCTGTGTTATTGAGAGAGTGAGTAGGCCCTCTGTACTGCTGCATGTGTTATTGAGAGAGTGAGTAGGCCCTCTATACTGCTGTCTGTGTTATTGAGAGAGTGAGAAGGCCCTCTATACTGCCCCCTGTGTTATTGAGAGAGTGAGTGGGCCCTCTATACTGCTGCCTGTGTTATTGAAAAAGTGAGTAGGCCCTCTGTACTGCTGCCTGTGTTATTGAGTGAGTGAGTAGGCCCTCTGTACTGCTGCCTGTGTTCTTGAGAGAGTGAGTAGACCCTCTATACTGCTGCCTGTGTTATTGAGAGAGAGAGTAGGCCACTTGTAGTAGCAGTAGTGTACTGCTGCTTGTGTTACTGACAGAGAGATCTGAATTCTTTACTGCAGTCTGTTTGACTGAAAGTGATAGCAGGCCTTCTCGACTGCTATCTTTGCTACTGAGAGACAGAAGAAGAGGGCCGTACTCCGCCTGTGTTACTGAAAGAGCAAGCATGCTCTTGTCTCATACGCGGCTTTTAAATCCACATGCCCTTGAGCACCAGTACACTGTAGGTTCACGCTCTCTGCAACACCAAAGCGTGCACTTGGGAGGTTAATGCACTGGGTTTAATGTGGCATTCTGGGAAATGCACATGTCCGCCACTTCTTACCGTTCTCCTCATGTCCGTTGGCCTCAGGCGTGCCCAGACGAGACAGCTCCTCCGGTGCTTCGGGATAAATAATGGCGGTGTCGCCTCGCTGAAGATACTCGGCGATGTTGACCACGTGGCTCTCGGATTCTTCCAGCTTCCGTTCAGAGAAAAACTCCTCAAATTCTGAAGTGCAATCAATATTCTTAACTGGAGCAACAAGCCAGAGACAGAGAGAGGGAGAAAACACAGGAAACAGAAAGAAATTCAGCAGTGCGGTCCCCCGAGAGAAATGCAGTAATACAGTAAGACATCGCAAACATTTTGTTCTAAATGTGATGAAGACAACCAAGGAAACCATTATGCAAGTAGTTTGGGAAGTATAGATCTAAGTTACTGTTTTATCTCGTCACATAATGGCCACTAAAACAAGAAATATGAGTTAATCTTGGGGAATTGCCGTCATGAATGGTGGAAAAGCTTTTAAAGACGAACCGTTCTTACTTTAAACATATTACCAGTCACACTAAAAATGTTTATGCCAAAATCGCATTTGCGCAGATTGCCAATTTCACTTGCGATTTCCTTCATTAGTTTGAATTAACTGAAATTTGATGATGATGCTTAAAATATTTATCTTTGAGATTACCAGGAAAGAAAAAAATATTCAATCTGGCTGGGTTGTTAAAGCACATCAAATTTAAAAAAAAATTCATAATATACTTTATTTGCATAGCTACTTTCCCTCTCAACGGATCTTAGAGGGAAAAGAGGATAATTCCATGCTCCTTTGGAATGTCTTGCCTATATTTTCATCAAAAAAAGATAATGTTTTTAAAAGTCTGAAATTTACTACAGACGTGTGTGGAACGAGAATATTTCCTCAGCTTTTGACTCCTCAGGGAACCAAGCACTGCAGACGAGAGATAGCTGCCCCAATCAGAGACAAAGCTAATGACAAACCAGCAACCTCCATTACACATGAAATGGCAGATCCTCATTGGTGAACACTGATCACAGGCCAAGAAAAACCCTGCTCTCCTGCCAAGCATCCAACTTCACTCCGGTACAGTCTTGTCACTACAGATATGTCTCTCCATTGGCTCTCTCGCTCTCTCTCCTCGTGCTGAATCCGTCAATTTAGCTAAATATTATGGGGCCAAAAGCTTTGCTTTATAGGATTTGGAACTCATTTTTATTAGCTACCTTTTAATTAGATTGCTTCGCTGGCGGACAGACTAAACTCCATACGTTGTGGTTTGTGGAGTTGTAAACACTTTACAGTCCAATTTATAAAAGGTCAAGGTAGTGGATTGTGTCACTGTCAAAGTGGCTGGAAAATGTCAAACAGTCAGTATATATCCTTTAAATTGTACTGTGCAACAGTAAAACGAGAACAGGCAATTTGCAACGCTCTCCTTGCGATGCCCATGCTTAAATATTTGTGCCTTCACCACCAAGAGATTATCAAACGCAGGACTGTAAAGGCCTGCATTCCCGATTCATGACCAGCACTGGAATGGATAAACGTTTTATGGTCGCATTGTAGTTGGATTTGAACGTACATGATCTAAACAAATCAAATTTAGATGAAATTTGATTTTACACTTAAATGTGATTTGTGGTGCTCTCGGCCGCAAATACACACCCTTTCCAGGTCCCCTACTAATGGAAATAGTCTAGTGCTAGATGAGGTGTTCAGTACATGTTTCTCTTAAGCGATAATCCCTTGCTAAAACATCACATGGGCAGGGAGTAAAATTGCGTGTAGCAAATAAATATTACTGCCCCATTCCCTCTGTAAATTAAATTCCAAATTCTGCACAATGTATTGTATCCGATGCAATTCTGAATGGAACCTTAAATGGTATTTATTTCTATGGAAACCAAATTGTTCCCCAAAAACACACATTCCCTCAAAGATGAGGGAGCCACAGGGAGAGCCTGCCATTGGGCAGTGGCTGTTTACACAAGCTGCGCCACAGCCTATCAGCAGCGGGCATGATGATATCATGGAGGGAGAGTTAATTCCCATAAGGCGGGTGGGTGGAAATCAGTTTCGTTTACATAATTAGAAGTGGCAGGTAGGATTTGGTTCCTCTATAGTGAACAGACCAGTGCAGAGAACACTCACAAATACATGCGTGCACACACACATACATGCGCAAGCATGCATATGCACACACACGCTTCCAGAGCATGCACTCACTCACAGACACACAGACGCACACGCTGCCCCAAATACAACCTATACAAACATGCATCACACGCCCGCACACACACACACATACATGCACACACATGTACTCACTTCGAGTGCAAACACTCATTCACACACACGCGCGCGTTTGCGCAAACACACTGTCCCAAATACAACATATGCTCACACACCACATGCACACAGAGCAGAAACACGCATGAGCATCGCATGCATACACTCAAACATACACTGTTCCAAATCCTCTCACTTGGAAGCACTCGCACTCACCTGTACCATTTCCAAGTCTCTGATGAGCGACGTCAGGCCCCAAGGAATCAAACTCGTCCTTCATTTCATCTGTGAGAAAAAGGGGAGGGGTCTTTAGAGCCACAGCATACCATGGTGTGCCGGTTCGCGACGAGGCCTTCAAAGGAAGCCACTGACGGTGGTAGCTCGCCTCTGCCTCAGTTCGACTGCCCAACCAGTGCTATCGTTTGGCACAGGCACAGTCTTATTTACTTTCGGCTTGCAACAAGCTGTGAAAATGCAGCTCGGTCGAGGCAGGACGTGGCACTCGCTGGCCAGATTAACTCAAGGACCCTCATCCACCTGAGTAATCATAGCAGAGTGCGAGCGCGGAGGCTAACGTCGCTCTGCGACGTGCAGCTTTATCAAGTGACCTTTCTCTTCCCATTATCAAGCAGCGCTCCGCAAACCGTGCCGGGAATGTCACTGCGATTCACGGCCAGTCCCAGCCTAGGTAAGACAAAGGCAATGACAATCCTCTGGTGGACATCCAGGCTTGCACACAGGAAAATGAACAGAGTAAAGAACCAGAGGGCATTAAAGTTTTAAAATGGTGGAACTAGGCAGGCACGGCTAACAAGAAGACATTGTTACCGTACACAGGCAATTAACTTAGAGAGCTCTCCTCTGGAACTCCCTTCCCCTGTCTTAACAAATTAAATCAAGGTATTTCTGAGAAGATAGAGGCTGGTTATAAATATAGCTATTGTGCTTGTTTCTCATGCTCGGCTCATGTGATTCAGGCTCGGAGTCACAAGCTGAAATGGACCACGACCCCCCCCCCCCCCCCCCCCCAAACACACACACACACACACACACAAACACCCCCCACCAATTGCAAGGTATGAGCCAGGCAGAATTCAGACTGCACCCCCCCCCACCCCCCTTGCCCTTTCTTGCACAATACAGACCATTTCAAACTGCGCTACTTCCTTCCCCATAAACTCAGAGGAGCCACGTACAAGGCAACTACAGTGGGTGTTAAAATCATCGGAAACACTGCCATAAATGCCCAACTCATGAGAATGAGAATCTCATGACCTACTGTTTTTGTTCAGACTGGGTCAGATGTTGATTGATTCAATTCTGTGCAGATTTTAAGAGCTGCAGTTAAATGGTTATTTACACATGTCCTACCAAGTGTCAGTCAGTGTCTGTGGGAGAGCGTTCGCTTCTGTGCTTCTCATTTTCAATGTTTTTTCGTGTTTGGCACAATTTGTAGTAATTTTTTAGACAGATCTCTGATAGGCATGCAAAATAATAGGAATGACCATGTAGACGTGTTTGTAATTGTGGTGTAGAGACTTCAAAGTCCTGTTTGAGGCTTGATTCTAATATTTTGTCCACCGCTGAACTTGTCTTTTCTGTTTCAAAAGCCTTATGGTAGAGTAATGGTTTCGGCTGAAGTTCCCGGAATCCAAAACAAAAAATATGCATGGCTGTTATCAATAACGATAACACAATAATTATCCTGAATTTTGGAAAAGAAAGATAGCTCAAAATGCCTGTTCTCAAAGTGTGATTGGCAGGTAAGGAGCTGGCTGCGATGCTTAGCCCAGCTCACACAGAATCCACTTTGATTTCAACCATCAACTTCCAGTTTGTACAAAACAGATCTCGGAAAAATCTATTCTTACTGTTTTCAAGGTTCCTTTGAACTATTTAAATCAAAATCAAAAAGTGAACACTTTTGATTCCCTGTACTTAAAGATAATTTTTTTGTCTGTGCACTAAAGATAAAGAAATAAAGAAGCTGGTTTTTGAATTAAACATACTGTATTTTCCCCTGGATTTGAAAAAAAAAGACCAGGAAAAAATCTAAAGGAAAATTTGTCAAGCTTCTAGTATTTGCATACACAGAGTTTCTGACCTCGGTGGTGGTATGAAACCGGAGACCACTCTGCAGAAAACGCCCTCAGTCATCGAAGTCGCGCTTAAGTGTCGCACGCTATCAGACGGCCACCGTGGTTACAGTGCAAATATTTCCTCGCGTTTCGAACACCTGTGTAACCTAAGACGCCGCTTTTGTGTGGGGTGACATGCCAAATGTTTAATAAGCCCTTAACTCCCTTCAGGACGGAGGCAAACCGCAATTAAATTAGCACCTGTGTTGATGCCATTTGATTTTCACTCATACTGCAAATACTCTTTCGTTACAGTTTTCCCAAATTAGACTTGTCGTGTGAGTGGTCTGAGGGGCAGAGTTTTCTTCCACCAGGAGGTAGGCTAAGACCGCTATCACTTCACATTCGGAGCTTTCCTACAAAGTGAGTAAGGTCATTTTTTATCCTGGTTTGTCCACAGAAACACACATAAACAGACACACACACACACACACTCACTCTCTCGCTGGTTGAAAGCACCTTGTCGACTCTTTTGTCCCTGATAAATCAGCAGGACCGCGTGAGAAAGCGAAGGTCTAAAAGGACATGTTGCACCTTGTGAAGAGTAATGTATCAGTCACAGTTCGCTTCATCCGACTGGGAGGCAGAATACCTTTCTCCTGCCATAACTCCGACTGTTTACCTAACACCATCCGTCCTATTTATTTTCAAAACATTCCTCTTTCTTTATTACCAGTTACAGCTGGAACAAAATGGCTTAAAAACAAGGGGTTTCCATTCTTTTTTAAATCGTTATTTCCCTAAGACCTTAAGCTAGCAAAAAAAATATGAATGAGAGGAGGTTTGGAGCCAGGAAGAGGGCAGGTGATTTATTTAAAATCTCCAGCAAGTGATAATGATGTCATGCTTTCCAGTACACTGCGTACAGCCTATTGTGGGATGAACGGAATGTCAAGGACGGTTGGGAACAGAAAAGTGCGATTGTGCTGGAAGCGGGAACCTTCGGAGCGCTATTCTGCTCCCAAACCTGCATCCTGTGCACAGAGACGCGGCGCAGGGCAGACGAGCAGCTTATCTCAGACCAGAGCTATGTGCTTAGGTATGACTGCAGACAGCAAGGCTCCATGCGAGATAAAACACACACACACACGCACACACACACATGCACACACACACACACACACACACACACACACACACGCACACACACACGCACACACACACACGACTCACACACGCACTCGCACACAAATAAACACACATGCACTCACACTCAAACACACACACACACACACACGACTCACACACGCACTCACACACACACGACACACACACGCAAACACACACACTCAAACACACACACGCACTCACACAACTCACGCATGCACTCAAGAAAATACACACACAGCCCTCCAAAAAACATAACAGAAAAATAGGGAATATGCATGTACAACAAGTGATAATCTTAGACTGCAAAAAAATTCAAATCATTCAAATCCCATTTTAGAGCACATACTTTCTGAAGGGAAAAAAAAATCCTGATTGAATTATTTTACAATCATTTTTTAGCTTTATCTCTAAAATATAGCTGATGGGCCCAATCGCCCTTCTGTCTGCTTATGGCAGCACTGCGTACAAAATCAACCTGCTGTCACTAACTGCACCTTTTTTTTGGAGCGAAAGAAAATTTTAAACTGAGAATATCTCCCCTTTGAGCAGAGTGCACCGCTAGTTCATTAGCAGAAATGAATAGCTAACACAGGCTCATTTAAATGGGGTGTCGTACATGAGCTCGATGCCGCACTCTGTTCCTGTCACAGGGCTCCAAGAACCATTGACTCTTATTATACATGTAAATGGCTATCATAAAAATAAAAATTTCATTTAAGATTGTTAATGACTTCTGCAGCAGCCTGGCTTCCTTTAATGATTATCCTCGGTTCCCTAATTAAAAGTATTTATCTTTCGAGCATCCACGACTGGGTCCCAGCTACCGCTTGATGGTGTGTTCGGGGAGAAAATAAATATATAAATAAAATAATCACAAAACAAAGTTGCCACGCACCACCTGTCTGGCTCTGACTGCATTATCGTTGATAAAAGCCAGGCTGTAGTTTCACGACGAACGCTTCGTCACAGGCGGGCAAAAGTACATATGTTTACGATTGCTTTTTATCACGAGAAATGACACTTTGAAGGCAGGAAGATAAAATGAATAATAATTCAGATCAAAGAGATTTAAATGAAAGCCTATTATGCATTTATTTTGTATTACATATGATTCATTGCCTTAATCATATTTTCCAAATAAAATACTATTTCTTCTAAGATTACGAAAAATAAAGTTGTATCAACTGTCGACTGTTCTCACAGCCGGTCTGGAGTTATCAGGTGGGAAGTGTGAGAGTGTGTGTGTGTGTGTGTGTGTGTGCGTGCGCTCATGTCTGTGCATTTATGTGCGCGCGTGTGTGTGTGTGTGTGTGTGTGTGTGTGCGCTCATGTCTGTGCATTTATGTGTGCGTGCATTTAAGTGTGTGCGTGTGTGTGTGTGTGTGTGTACATGTGTGGAACAGCAGGTTGCTGACAGAACGGTCCTGTAAGTGTGAGGGCTGATCATAAAGTTCACATCGAGTGACTTTGTGCTTTACTGTCACGTCAGCGGCTGTCACCTCACCGGACAGCCCACTTCCCAGTCATGGCGGTCTCAGGCGACAAAAACAGACACGACCGTGAATATTCGGGGAAGGGAAGCCGTGAGGAGGACCGACCGAAGCTCACTCGTACCGTGCACTGTCGCGCGCAGCATCTCGCTGTCGCTCCACATGTGGTCCACGGTGCCGTTTCTTCGGTCCTCTTCCTCGTCCTCCTTTGTCATCAGGGCGTGGCCCACCCTGGGCGACGCCACCTCGTGATTGGCCAGGCTGACTGGGCTGGCCTCCCCATTGGCCAGGCCATCCTCCTCTGAGACGAGTAGCTTGTCGTCCTCGTCCGTCTCCGAACCCGTTTCCAGAACATTCTCATAATTCAGCACTGTAGGGGGGGCACAAAATAGAGGGGTGGGGGGGATTAGTAAGGAATCAGGGTTCATCTTACTCTTATAAACCCAGCAGCTCCCGCCCCTCCACTTGTACTCAAAAAAAAATTAAAAACAGCCCCAATTACAGCATCATGCCAGGAATCCCTGTCAGAAGGGCCGGGGTCGCCCTGCTTTCAGCTGCGGTGAGCCGTCTCTACTGCCGACAACCAACACCATTCAGATACTCCCCCAAAAAAAGGAATATCCCCCACGCATGTCGGGCATACCACAAGCGTTTGGTACTGACCACCACCACTCCTATGCATAATGAATCACATTTGGATTAAGTGCCCTACGTCTGTCAGGGTCCTTAAGACTAAGGCAGCCACACTACTCATTTCAAGAGTTGGGAGCCGTATTTCAGCCGATGCGCAATCCCATCCCGTTACAGACATCGCACCTGGCTGATTTTATCCTCCCCAATAAAGGCACAGATAAATGCTGGCATGTGACCGCTTGGGACATTTATAATAATAATGTTAATCCCAACAGGCTTATTAAACGTCATGCCCACCCGTCCATCTGGTCCCCGCTCCTTGATTTCATCACCGGGGAAATTCGGCGCTGTCAGGCCCTAACATTAAACTCGCGAGTCTCAGCCTGTCCGGCCCGGAACGCATGCCGGTTCTCCTTAAAATAGACAGCCCGTGAATGAGCCTCGCCTGCTCAGTCGAAGGAGCCTGTTTCTGAATTAGTCGACTCCTCGCTCCGTACTCTGGCCCGAGTGCCACAACATAAATTGTCCACTTGTGGGCCAGAGTTAAAAAAGAGATTAGAGTCATAAACACAAAGAATTAGCTCAGTCAAAGAAACGCAGCATCATACACACACACACACACACACACACCACACATACACAAACACAACGCACACTCGGCTGCTGAGCTCACTAACACTTAAGCAGAGTTTACTGTGAGGGTGGGGGGGGGGGTTATCCATTACATCATGGGAACCAGTTTAAAAAAACAACTAGAGTGAGGGGGGTGAATGAAACACAAACAGTTTTCAGGTTCATTTTAAGTTCTGTTTATGCCTAATAAAGCAATCTCTTCTACAGTCATCAGGCGTGCTATCTCCAGGGACCACAGCCAACGAAAGGGCAGGGCGCAAAACAGCCCTGAAATGAGCGACTTTTTAAGAGAAATGCGGTTCGGGGATATTTTTTTTCCCTCTTGACAGTTTTAGGTGCCGACCTGTAGTCACATCTGCATATTTTTCCGACAAATTCCCACGAAAAGGAGCCAGAGGAACATTGCCAGAGAGAGAGAGAAAAAAAAGAAAGAAAATTCCCCTGAAAACATTTGAGCAATTTTAAAAGTTAGCGCACCGGGAACACAAACAGATCGCAGCCCTGGTATCTGCTGAATAATTTGATCTCTGCACAATCGTACGGGCCCGCACTTGCCCTCTTGACAACTGCACAACAGGTGCAAATTAAAATGAAAACAGCCGCGCGCGGGGTGAGCCGGAATGGCCGACCGGTGGCGGTGGCGGTGGCGGTGGGTGGGTGGGGGGGTACCAATCGACGAGGGAAACAAAACCTTTTCAGGAGGTGTGACTGCGAGGGCTCGGGCCGGCGATGGGGAACAGGAGCGCAGGAGAACAGAGAGAGGAGTCAAAGGGAAAGTGGTCCGCTGGGGGTTACACTGTGTGCTCCACATGTGTGCACCTCTTAGCGCCATTCATAACGCGCTTTAACGTCCCCCTCTGCACAGCCACCGAGCCTTAACCATTTCCTAGCAATGCGCGGCCAACTCCCGGAGATTCCCCATGCTGCCACAGGTTTTTGGGGGGGTGGTGGTGGTAAATATTTTGGGAAGGCGGGCCGGGCAGGGGTCTTGAGGGGGGGTGTAGAGTTATGGGTAACAATGGGACAGGAGGCCTGGGAAGCCATCACCACCCCCCCCTCACCCCCATGTGGGGGGGGGCAGAAGTGAATAAAGGCTGGGGCAGGGAGGGTGAATGAAATTGTCTCAGGCTGGACAGATTTTAAAAGGCTTCGCCCCACCCCCTCCGTAAAAATGGGTCGTTTGCCCTGTGAATGTCTTCGTCGGCACTTTGTGCTTCTATATTTTGGGTCCAGAAACTGCACTCGAGCGTAGAAATGAGACACAGAGAGGAAGATAGAGACAGAGAGAGAGGAGGGAAAGCCGGAACAAGCGCGCGGTTTCGATTTGTAAGAGTAACCTGAACCTCTCCTCAACTGGGTCAATTACAAGAAAACTATCACCTTTCCCATAACTTCTAGGCTGCTCGTGCACCCACCAATCACCCACCAATCGAATTTCCTGCAACTTATAGGTCTTTTCGACACCCACCAATCACCTTTCGAGTCATTTCAATCCTGCATCTCTCAAAATATAGCAAGCACATTGCAGCAAAATACATACACATGCTCCATCAGTTCCAATCCAAACATCTTTGTTTCCCAAGCCCAGAACTTCTGTTTACACAATTGTTCTGAGCCATTTTTTTCAGTCGTTTATCTGGGGTACACAAACTAATATAGACACTGAAAGCAATTCCCCTATTTTAAAATTCTCACCACATAATTGCATGAATATAAACAAAAATATACCCAGTTAGAAGTGCATTACTTCTAATACAGTAATACAGATGTCTGTGTTAAGTCTCGCAGTTCATAAAAAAGCATTTAAAAGAAAAGAGTTTTTCAATGTCAAATAAAAGTGTGTCATACAAAAGTGTGCACAGGAGTTTGTGATGTACTTTACACATAACATTGGTTCAACATTCCCCCAAATACCTCCTTCCATGAGCACGTGCGTTGCGGCATTGATTCGAGTGTATGTGCGTGTGACTCTGTACGCCTCTGACTGTGTGCCGTGCATGCATATGTGTATGTTTGCATGGCTGCATGTGCAAGAATGTCTGTGCGTCCGCATCTATGCGTGTGTGGTTGCGTACGCATGAGAGTGAGCAGGTGTACGAGCGTGTATGTGCAGCTGCAAATGTACGAGTATGCGTTTGTGTGCAAGTGCGTGGCAGCGTATGTGTGTATGCACACGTGAATTTATTTGTGCATGCGTCTGCATACGGGCGAGTGCGCGCGTGCGTACGTAATTGTGTAAGCACGTGCGTATTTGCGAGAGTGGCTGCATATGTGTACATGAGAGTGCGTGCGTGTTTGTGTGTGTAAGCGTGACAGCGCGGGTGTATGTGAGGAGGTATGCTTGTGTGTGTGTGTGTGTGTGTGTGTGTGTGTGTTTTGACACTGCTGCATTCATGGACAAAGAGGCATCTCTCTCACACACAAAAGGCAGCAGGCTGCACACTTTGACTCCAAGTCCCGCGGGTCACACGGCATCGCCTCAGTGTTCCACACAAAGGTGACTGATAAAGGGCAAAACCCAGCCAAGCCCAACTAACCAGGGGCAGCCTGGACCCTTTCCTCAACCCGACTGTCCGCGTGCAGGACCAGTACGAAAGGCAAGGAGGGGGAACAACAAATGCCATCAGAGACTATATCAAACGCAGCGACTGCCTCAACAACACGGGGGGGTTCATGTGGGGTGTGAGGTATCAGATTGTAGCAGTATTAGCAGATGCTGGAGAAGACTGACATTGTAAAACTGACATCCCTGACAGATGAGAGCTGGAGCCGCCTGTCTTACTGTTCGCATTGTACTCTCTCCGCGCAGAAAAAAAACCTCCAACCTGCTAATGTCACCAGGGCCATTATTTTCGTCTGTACCTCGCCGCAAATCAATCTTTTGTGCTCATTCCGGGCAGACGAGACAAAGAAACGATAATGTTTACTTCTTGGCAAAGTTCTCCTCAAAATGACACCCCATTTTTCCCTCCTTAGTTGAAGTGTCAGATATAACAAAGGTAATTACTCGTGACGCGCGCTGACTGATGCTACCTGCTTGGTTTCCGGAGCTTTCTTTTTCCTCCCCGGATCTGGGATAAACAAAAGGAAATGTCTTTTTATTTGAAAGCTGCTGATAATTAGGATGACGTTCATAATTGTCAGAGTTGCGCTAAATACCAGGCTAAAGCTCGCCTCCCTGGCCGTTTGAATAACTGTGCCATTGTGCTGTCAGTGACAGAAGTCAGGCCGGCTACGTTAATAATGTATATTGTATTGATTACGATGACTAGCACCTTTCGAAAGGCTGTTTGCGTGGGGGGACGGGGGGAGGGGGGGGGGTGGATGGGAGTAAGAGCTGCACTCGTCTTTTTGATGTCTCATGCTGTTGTGAAAGGGAGAGAGGGGAAGGATCGGACAAAACGCCCTCGCCGCTCCAGACATTCAACTCCGAACATTGTTTCGCAGGCACGGGCCTCTCTCGCCAAAGCTAATGAAAACTATCATAAAATCATTTAGAGCCCAAAGAAAGAAGGCGCTCGATAGCTTCTGAAACTTTCTTTCTTTCTTTAATCAGACGGAATGGCTGCCATTACTCTCTGTGCTCCGGCTTTCTCGCACTGCAAAAGCCTTTAAATACCGGAGTATTTGTAACCCGGGCGATACGTCACCGATCGCCGAGGCCAGACCACGAGGCCAAATGAGACTGAACATGTGGCTCGGTACCGGCACTCCCGGAAAACACAGGGAAACTAATGAAGGAATCAGCGGATGTGTGAATAACAGAGAGTGTTCTTCTCGGGACGCTAACAGCCAAAGATAGGTAGCTAGAGAGAGGGAAAAAATCGGAGAGTGGAGTGCAGCGAGACCCATCTGTAAACTGAGCGAGAATTTCCCGCAAAGCTCCTCGCATTCCACACCGTTACTACAGAAGTGCTTCACAGAGAAAAATAGCGCACGCAGAGAGTAACAAATTTGCTCACAGCCCACACCACTCCAATGACACTGAAAAAACAGGAAAGGAAAACATATAAACTCCTCACCAAACATCCTGACTCGATATCGGACTGCAGCTCAAACCAGAGGAACTTGGCCCAGTCTGGTCACGCAGTAGGACAGCCGGAAGAAAAGCCTACCTTCTACAGACGCGCTGATGACGTGCTGTTTTGCCGAAAAACGCTTCCAACACAAATCCTGGAGGTCCCAGCTCGGACCGCGCACCACTACCCCCTCCATATCCGAACCCTGGCTCAGGATGGGGGCCACCAAAAGAAAAAAAACTCATAAAACTGCTGCTACAAGCCAAAAAGAGAGAAAGAGAGAGGGAGAGAGAATGACAGAGAAGGATAGAGTGTGAGAGAAAGACAAAGTGCAAGACTGACAGAGAGACTGAGAGAAAGTGAGAATAAGAGAGGAACTGAGGGAGAGAGAAACAGACCGAGTATAGAGAGAGAGAGAGAGAGAGAGAGAGAGAGAGCACATGCTGGCTGCTCAGGCCTCAGGAGAATAACTGACAGAGGTCTCCACTTCAGCTACAGCCAGCCGCTGCAGGTTAGCTCCAGGTAACCAGTCACTTCCCGTCGCCTCGGCTGCAGTAACGAGACAGGACGTTAACCCTATTGGAGGCTAAGTGCCCTGTCTCAGCCCCCGTCTCATGAATGAGTGCTGAAAGCATCACCTGAATGGCTCTCGGGGGCACTGATGGCCAGATCATTAAGGTGGAAATGAGGTCACTGCCTTCAGGCTACCTGCTGGACGGAGTCTAACAATGGCCTTTTAACTGCGAGCCTTTGATGCCCTTCTGGGGGGGGTTACATTCAGCTGAGTCAGATTAACTCAGGGAGATACTGCCTAACCAGGAATTAAAGATGATTTCTGTACATCTGGCCATCATCTAACCAACTTAATCCAGACTAATGATTCCAGAAAATAAGACATCTATCAGAAAAAAATTGAATAAATATTCATCAAACGTCCTCTGCTGTCTTCAATGTGTGAAATCGTCCTCTTGGCTGTATAACTGAACTCGGGCGTGCTTTCACTTAGTGTAAGGCAGTCAAAGGGGCTGTTTTTAACCAGGGTAAGTTTAGGCATGGCAATGTGCATGTGAGTGTGTGTGTGTGTGTGTGTGTGTGTGTGTGCTGTCAGAGAGAGTGACAGGCAGAATGGGGGGCTTCCATATGCAGAAGGAGAACAGAGGAGACCACACAAAGCCAAAACACAGGAAGTATCCTCACAGAGCACAGAAGGGTTAAAACTCAGCCAGGTGTTAACCAGCGAGAGAGAGAGAGAGAGTGTGTGTGTGTGTGTGTGTGTGTGTGAGTTTCTGAGTTTGTTTCTGTGGTTGTGCATGAGTGACAGTGGTTGTGAGTGTGAGTGTGTGACTGTGGTTATATCTGTGGTTGCGTGTGTGCGTGTCTTTGAGCGTGCGTCTGTGGTTAAGTCGGTGGTTGTGTGTGTATGTCTGTAGTTTTACGTGTGCATGTGTGTGTGTGTCTGCACATGTACCTGTGAGCCATGTATGGGTGCCTGTTTCTGCAGACTCGCGAGTGTCAGGAAGGAGACGTCCAAGTCCAGCCATGAGGCTCTCACAGAAGCTCCACTCTAATTGAATTAAACTCCCATTTATTTACAGAGGCCCGAGCAACAGGCTGGAGGGGGGAGGGGCGCGGGGAGAGAGAGAGAGACAGAGAGAGAGAGAGAGAGAGAGAGAGAGATATACAGAGAGAGAGAGAGAAAGAGAGAGCTTCACGGTTTGCTGAAGCGCTCCGAAGACCCACCTTTCCCATCCCAGAGCCGACCTGCCATCTGTGCCGCCTAAACACATGTCGCAGCCCCACCCCAAATGCTCAGAGCCCCCCACCGCTGCTGCACACACGCGCGGCCAAAAAAAGAATTAAAAAAACCACAACCAACAATCCGAAAAACAGCAAAAGGCGCACAAAGAGCCTCCATGGGCTGCCCTCGGGATGAGAGAGAGAGAGAGAGAGAGAATGAGCACAGAAATGCAAGAGAGAAAAAAGAGAGAGGGAGAAGAGCTAAAGAGGAGGAAAAATAACAAATATGAGCAGAATCCGCTCGGATTTTGGCCCAGGTGAGGTTGTCTTCCCGCACTCCTCCTGTGCTGACATCCGTCATGCAAAAGAAAGGTTAAAATTAGAAAATTTAATTTATTTGATAATTTCCCAGAATAATTAGAGTTAATATGGGTTAATTAATATGCAAATCTCTCAGCAGATGTTCGGCAGCGGGGCCTTACGCGAGAAAACAGCCTCACTTTCTCCTGCGTGATTTTGGCTGTCAGTTATTGGCTATAATTACTGTAACTAACCAAATACACACAAAACCTTTTTGGAAGATGAAACGGTTCCAGTTCGAGTCCTGAGCAAAACTGCTACTTTTCTCCCACAAAGGGAGACAATTTCTTATTTTCTCCGAGCATAAAAGGCTTTTCATGTTTTCCCCCCTTTCTCCAGTGAATGAGGCGAACTGCTTAAAACATTTTCGATTTAATACGCTTTTTTTTTTTTGTTCCGAGCTCAAAAACGTTAACTGCGAAATCCCGCAGATAAAAGCGCCCGCGGTGGGCCGGCACCTGCAAGATGATTCCGGAAGCTGTGTCGGGACCTTGGCCGCGCTTGCTTACCTATTTTCCCGTGGAACGCGGCCGACCCCGATCCGCAACTTTCAGTCCAGATGGGTGATTTGACATCTCAAAATGAGGAATCAAAGAGGTTTTTAAATGCTTCTTTACGATCAGGAATCAGGTTTCCCATAAAATATTCATGCGGCTCCAAAAAGTGTTCAGCAGGGAGTCCTGTCTTACCCCTTTGTTGTCCGGACCGCATTTAGAAACTCTGTTTCGGTAAACAAGGCTGATGCAAAAACAAAATACACCGGCTACATCCGCGGCATTTCAGCATATTTGGACTAAAAAACGAACCCCCAAACCAAAGGAGGGCTCGAGTCAAGAGAACTTGAGCTGTTTTCATTGTTCCTCAAAATGAATTGCTAAAAAGAGTGTGTGTCGCTTGGATGACTTAAAGGTGGCTTTCTCTTATTTTGAGAGGGAAATGTTTAAATAATTGATGCTAAAATTGTAGCAGAAAGCCTTCCCAAATCTTTCATGTTATTGTCCCCAATTTTTCACTAAAAAACACACCCACACAGAAGGAAAGACCCAAACACGAGCGCACACACTGCGGTCAGGCTCTCAGGTAGAGGAATGCGCTGAGCAGGGGAACTGGCCCTGTTGTTGTTGGTTCCATGCAGGGCGTGGTGAGGCGTGAATTGACGGTCACAGCAGAGTGTTATCGGCCATCTATTTAATACGTCCTGGCCCTGACTCCAAACTATTTGTGTGTGTGCCTGTGTGTGTGTGGCTTTATGTGTGAGCCTGTGTGAGTGTGTGGCTGTATGTGGGTGGGTTTGAGTTTGTCTAAGAATGAGTGCATGTGTCAGTGTATGAGTTTGTGCCTGAGTGTGTGTATGAGTGAGTACTGTGTGTATGCATGTGTGCGTGTATAAGTGTGTGTCTGAGCGTATGCTTCAGTGTGCTTATGTGCTTATGAGTGTATACGTGTGAGTGTGCGCATGTGGGTGTGTATGTGTGTATGAATAGGTGAGTGTGTGTGTGTATGCATGCGTGTAAGAGTGTGTGTGTGTGTGCGCGTGTATGCGTGTAAGAGTTTGTGTGTATCTGCGTCAGTATGTGTGTGAGTGTGTATTTGTGTGAGCATGTGCGTGTGTGTGTATGTGTCTGTGTGTGCGTGTGCATGTGCGTGAGCGCGTGTGTGTGTGTGTCTGTGTATGTATGCGTGTAAGAGTGTGTGTGTGTGTGCGCGTGTATGCGTGTAAGAGTTTGTGTGCGTGTATCTGCGTCAGTATGTGTGTGAGTGTGTATGTGTGTGAGTATGTGTATTTGTGCATATGTGTGTGAGCATGTGTGTGTGTGTGTATGTGTCTGTGTGTGCGTGTGCATGTGTGTGAGCGTGTGTGTGTGTGTGTGTCTGTGTATGTATGCGTGTAAGAGTGTGTGTGTATCTGTGTGAGTATGTGTATTTGTGCGTGACTGCGTGTGTGTGTGTGTGTGTGTGTGTGTGTGTGTATGACTCTAAGTACACGTATAGCTGGCAGGGCAGTGTGGATTATCCCTCAGCCTCGTCTCAGGTTTTAAGGATGGATGCACAGAGAAACCACAGGGCAGAGAAGAGGAAAAGGAGAGAAAAGTTTTCAACAGGCGTTTGTGCTCTGAATGAATGTGCTATTTAATGCTGCATGTTGAATACATTCAGTGGAGAAATCAGCAATGTTTTGTAGCTAAAGGGCCATATGCCCCATTTTAATAAAAAGGAATCCATAAAAATAAATTACTTGCACTAAGTATATGCAAATTCAAATGTAAGCAATCAGTGCAAAATTAATTTTGCCAGAGCTGATTAAAAGCATTAATAAATCTATATACAGTATTGCTTCAATCTGATATTGTAAATTTATTACACTTCCTGTAAGATTAATTAGAAAGCTACAATAACATATTGCGGTGCCAGAGCAGATTACAGTATGTTTTTGTTAATAATAGTTAAGCAGAACCTGAGTTGTAATTATGCACGGTAACAAAGTCGTTTGACAGTGATTTCTTATACTGTAAGTAGAAAATATTATGAATTTCTTATTATCTAAAAAAAAACTAGTTTTAACTGGTTTTGCCTGCCTGCAGGTTTCATTTATTGCAACAGAAATCTGTGACCGACTGCATTTCTGATAGACTTTTGTTTTTACTGTTCCCACTAAAACCCTTTCACCTTTTCAAGCTCGTCAAAACTATCAGGCAGACCCTGAGATAAGAGGGAGTTAAAAACAACAGTACAATCTGCTCAAGGTTGTTTTGCATTCTTTTCCAAAAGGGTTCCAGTGCCGAGAAATGCTAAATGAGGCTAAAGTCGATCACAAATCGCTCCAAAAAAGACACACCTTTCAACAATAACTTTTTACAACTCATCCAAAAAATACATACCTGAAGTCTTTGGAATCTAACCAACATTATTATGGTTGTTCAAGAATAGTGGTCCATTCAGAAATGAATGAAACTCTGTAATTTTTATTTCCTAATTAGCAAATTTCATTAATTCAAACAAGCTATGAGAACAGAGTGAAAAGGAACGAACGTCAATAAAAATATTCCTCAAGTTTACTGAGATCCAGGGAGGGCATTTTTTTATTTATCATAATTTCTTTCACATCTCCCCTTTAACGCAGATCTGGCAGCTAATATGACGCCCTCGTGCAATTCACCACCTTTTTCAGAATAAAATATTAACGCTTTCCACAGGATGAATAAAAAGTAAATACATTCAGCTTCGCTACTCCAGCTTTGCCCTGAAATGTATCTGAGGCGGTTGCTGGGTGCTCGCCGTCGCAGACAACATCTTGGAAAGCTTCCAAATCTCTGTCGGCCCGGTCAAGCTTTATTGTGAGTGTGTGTGTGTGTGTGTGTGTGTGTGTCTGTACGGGGGGGGATTTACCCAACGCGTTTTAAACACAATGAAGGCACATTTTCTGAATAGCATCTGTGCTACGAGCTGTGGAAGACTGCTTACTGCCGTAAAAAAAAAAAAAAGAAAAAAAACCTGGGCTGCTGCCCGGCTGGAGGTCAGAAGGGCTTTATAGCAGTCATGGGGCGGGGAGGGGCGAGCTCTTCAGATGGGGTAAAGATCAGAGAGACGAGCTGGTCAGGTGAAGCCCACAGCCCCTGGTCTGGCCAAGTCTAAGCAGCTCATTCAGATGATAATGAGTGTATAAATCACATCTGCTCCCCCCCTCGGAGCCTGGATCTTTGTCACCTGAATAGCACACCCACCAGGTATCAAACGAGCCCCAGGAAACGAGCTTCCTTTTCATCCTGCTATCTCCCTCTCTCCAATCAGCAAATGAGGCCCTGACAACAGGGCCCGGACGCCCTACGGAGACTCCATCCCCCAGAAGCCTACACAGTTACACTTCCCAATTAGTCATTACGAGCACAGCTCCACTTCATCAGCGGCGTAACGTCGGCCCGCCTCGCGTTCGCGCTCGCTAACTTTCGTTGGCTTCAATTAGACACCCTTTTTTTTCCTCGAATGTTTATCTCTCAGGTCATGAAAATATGGCTGGAAGCCCAAACCCAGTGGCCCTGAGGACTGGTTGGAGAAAGGCCTGTCCCTTCTCATAAGTTATGCACGGCCAGGCTGCGCGTAGACCGTGTCGGAGCAGGTGTCGCTGGCTGCTCTACCGCTGTTCTCGCAGCCCACCTACCTCTTATGCTCAGTGATAGATATTTAGCGCCGTTAAGGGCTCTACCTGCTGCGACAAAAAAAAAAGGCTTCCCAGTTAGCTTCAGTTACGTTCCCAAACTGGAACACGAACAAATGTGGTCTTCTGTAGGCTCTTTGTGATGCTAACGGGACTGCCTTCTCAAAACACCTAATCTTTAACCAGAGCCGTCAAACAAAACAGCCACCCCTCCGATGTTTATTGCGTAACAAAATGATTTAGCATAACAAAGCCCCTAAACAGCCCCATATCCATCTTATCTGTCTTAAACTGTAAAAAGCCCTTCCACGCAGAGGATTAATGTATACTTTTATTAATTAATTGTTCCCTCTGAATTGCTCTGCCTTAATCTTGCCCGATTAAATCGCCCTATAACATTTTTCAAAAGGCCTTGACATTTTGCTTACCTTTGCCCAATGCTAAACGATTAGCAGCACAATAACAAACCCCCAACAACAACCCAAAGACACAAATAATGGTTTAAATGTTTGGCACAAAACAACAATGTGACCGGTGTCGCTACACTAGCGTAACGCTATCACATTTTTCGCTAATACGAGAGCTACGTTGTGTGGGGAAGGCCAGGGAGTACAATGCAAAGCCAGAAAAGAACAACAGGAGAAAAAAGCTGTATCTATGCACAACACATGTGAATGTTTTCGCTGCCAATCACACGCATGAATGCGCATACGCTACAGCGGGCTATACGTAAAATGTGTGCTCCCTACATAATTGAGCGGTTCTGCGCGTGAGAAGTCCGCAGAGGGACCTGAGACTGCTACGTATGTGAAAGAAATTTTGATCTGAGGCTTTCTCTCTCTCTCTCTCTCTCTCTCTCCCACCCTTGGTTTCTGCCCTCCCCCCGCGCGCTTCCGTCAATCCGAGCCCTTTTTTTGATGAAGAGCTTGAAAGCTGGAGCACGTGAGAATGCTTAGGTACCTGGGGTACGGAAAGGTGCTAATTAGCACGGTGGGATAATTGATGTGTAGATTACATCGCCAACAAATGCTTTGACTTGTTTGTTCTTCTCACTTTTACCATGCTGTTCTCTTCTCTGACCCCCTCCCACCCCCCACTTCACTCTACCTCTTGTCGTAATGAACTATTTACCTGCCTTGTTAAGCTGAGGCAAATGTCCTCAGGGTATGCTTTTTTTTTTTTCAAAGCAGAGTTATTTCCACAGGTGGTAATACCCTACCCTTTCAGTCACATGCCTCTCCCCTATGGACGCTGGTTGACATGCCAAGGAGCTACTATAGAGAGAGAGAAGTGCTCACATAAAGGACAGAGGGACTATGCAGAATTCAAAAAGGAAACCATTTCTAAATGAAAGAGTCCACCATTAGGGCTCAGATGGGCCTCCATTGTTCCTTCCCTATAATGCCATTTCCTTAATCTTTTGTCTTTGGGAAACTATTATTAGTTAAGCACCCACAGCTGTGAATACATTCAATGGATTTAGATTTGTTCATTAACAAGTGAATATCAGCAAACACACTTGGTGGAGGCCTGTTACCACTGCTAATAAACTCATAATCACAGCTCCTTTAAATGGGAAAATGGATTGCAGGAGAAAAGAGGTGGCTGCACGTCCCTCCCTTCGTCCATCTCTCCTCCGCCCGAAGACCAGAGAGAGGGCCGTCAGCAGGGCAGATCGGAGCCAAAAGGTGAAGTGGGGGCTGTGCCCCGAGTCCGATCTTCAACCTCCGATTAGCTTACAAGTCAAACACAATACTGCGATTATAGACTCGCGTTACTACGTCCGCGGTGTACGCTTGCCTCTCTGAGGAATTCTGGGTATCAGTGTCTGCCCGTGAGCCGTCGGGATTTCTGCGAGACCGGCAATTTCGATGTCTACGGCAGGAGTCGGCTCCTTCGCTGCGCTATGGCTGGGCTTCGCTCGGCTCCTCGCTGGTCCCTGGATGTGTCTTGTTTGCCTAAGGAACCCCCTGCAACTGAGAACGTATCAAATTTTCATTTAAACCGGAAGTGATATTAATTCTGCCCACAGAGGGCTCTCAGGCTAAATGATTTGCACAATGTAAACTGAGGGAAATGTTCGGGGAGGAGGGCTTCCAGTTCTCTCATTAACTCCATAAGCGCCAAAGGACTGCCTGCGTAACACAAGCACGCGGCGTGGATGTGCTAAAACTTTCTTTCCTGCCCAGTAGCGGAAGTGCAGTTGTATTACAAAGTAAACGCTACTCGATCTGGAACCCTGCGAACCTTCAGCACCGACACAAAGAAACAGAAGTTTTGTTTTTTTTTTTTTACAACTGCAGACTTCCGTCTCCGAGTCCAGAACGAGACACCAGAATCTTCCTCAAAGCTCAGTCACCGATTCCCTTCAGGGAGGTCAGCACATCGAAGGCCCTGTTTAAAAAAAGGCTTACTTGGAGCTCCTGCGAAATTAGGAGTCAGACAAACTGGCAGTTTCCGTCGCCAACCTGATAACTCCGCCGACATCCCTCACCAGCCATAGCCTTTTGTTTCTTCTCCCTCCCTTTTCCTGTCGCCATCTCGGTATTTAATCTACCGCCGGCAGGAGCGTTTATTTTCCCCCTCCCTGGAAGACGGCGAGCGTTACGGAGGCCGGAGGAAGAGCAGGCCGGCGAAGGGACAGCGTGGACTGGGGCGCAGGAAACCCAAGCCCACCCCGTTACGAGAGCCTTTCATCTTGCGTTTCCTCCAGACAGTAAATGTCCAGCAGTAAGCTCCTTTCAAGTGCCTACCTGATAGGGAAACTTTCCTTTTTTTTCCGAGGAGTGCGAAAAGTATCCCCTCTGTACATATTTCAGCTCTCTTTGAGCACATGAAACAGTCCTTTCATTGCTCTGAAATACGGTTCCTTCTGGCTATTGCTGAACTCAAAGCAGGTAATTTAGGCTGTCGATTCCAAGGCTCACGGATACTGTGTAAGAGCTGCCCTGATCTTCTCCACTTCTGTGATAAAAAATACGGTAAAATAAACATGTTGTATGAGCCAGACCTGGCCAATGGAGCGAGGGCACTGGGCTTGGAGCCCATTTAATGAGTTAGAGCCTGATCCATCTTAGTCTTGAGTCTTCTTGTAAAGACTGTGTGGAGCGGGATAACTCATAGACATAATGTGATATTAAGACTGCGCAAAGAGGAAACGCAAATAGACACATTTACTTTTGGGGTCCTTGTATGGGAGACAGTCATAAATGCAGTCTGATGTATGGACAGTGCGCAGAGGAAATGCTCATGAATGCACCGTCGTGTAAGAACTGCATGCAGGGGAAATCCTCATGAATGCATTTTCATGCAAGAGCTGCACGCAGGGGTAATTCTCACGGAAGTATTTTGATATAATGACAGCCTGAGGGGAAATGCTTGTGGATGCATTTTGATATAAGGACAGGGTACAGTGGAAAAGCTCATGGATGAATTTTGATATAAGGACAGGGTACAGGGGAAATGCTGATGGATGTATTTTGATATAAGGACACATTGTCGGGGAAATGCTCCTGAACCTGTTTTGATATAAGGACAGGGTATGGGGGAAATGCTGATGGATGTATTTTGATATAATGACAGGGTACAGAGGAAATGCTCATGGATGCATTTTGATATAATGACAGGGTACTGGGGAAATGCTGATGGATGTATTTTGATATACAGGGTACAGGGGAAATGCTGATGGATGCATTTTGATATAAAGACAGGGTACAGTGGAAATGCTGATGGATGTATTTTGATATAAGGACAGATTGTCGGGGAAATGCTCCTGAACCTGTTTTGACATGAGGACAGGGTATGGGGGAAATGCTCATGGATGCGTTTTGATATAAGGACAGCGTGTTGGGGAAATGCTCCTGTATGTATTCTGATATAAGGACAGGCTGTAGGGGGAATGCTAAAGAATGCATGTTGATCAAAGGACTACATGTAGGGAGACACTTACGGGCACACTTAATGCCCGACTCATTAATCACGGAGGAAAGGTCAAAGACTGCTGGTAAAATGGGGACACTTTACTGGTTAGCATGTTCCAAAGGGAGTAGCGTGCCATCGCACTGCATTTCGGCATCCATACATCCATCCGTGCCCGGCTCAGACAGAGATTCTCTCCACAAACTGCTCGCACGGGGAAGGAAAACTGCTTGCAGCTGTCGTCTGAGGGAAATAACTGTAGTTAAACTGAGACTTTCTCTGTTAGCGACACCGCTAATAAATACAGAGGGTAAAATGAGCCAGGTTTGCACAGCAGGTCTACCTACATGAACTGTCAGAAAGGGGGTTCAAATAGGCACATCGAATGATTCCAAAGAGAAACTTTTAAAGGAGTTATTTATCAGTTGTCAAAGAAGCTGGGTTTGAGTTGCCTGAAATATAATGTTGCAGGAGACTTTTAATGACAGCAGCTGTTTCATAACAAAATATGTCTTTTGAGATATAGTTTGAAAGTACTCATTCTTGGTGGTCTTACAACGGATAACGTTAAGTTCAGATGCGTATTGGCGAGGTCCCTGTAAGACCTACTAGTACAAAGACAACTGAGTTTTCAGCAGATGTTGTTGGCTGACAAAAAACCTTTCATTTGGCGGTTTTTGGTACCATGCTACCTCTTTTATTTTACCATTGTGTGTGTGTGTGTGTGTCAGTGAGTGGATGTGCAGTTATTATAAGTCGGGCAGCATATAAGGTGGGAGAAGATGAAAAGCGTATGGTCTCTCTTTAAAGTGCGCTTGCTGGCTGACAGCTACCCAGCTAATGCACAGTACTGAGGAGTCAATCGGCCCCTTGCACCTTACACCCGCTGCCCCGTCGCTCTCAGTCAGCGCAACAAATTGCCGTCCTCCTCAAATACAAGGTGGCAAAGGACACGAGGACAAAGACATACATTCAACCCCCGAGACTTCTGTGTCACGGCTCCAAATCGCAGCCAACGTTCAGCAAAACTGGCTCATTTATAGAACCAAAGCCCCTTCATTTGATAACCAGTCAGTTAAAAGCATCGCGATTTTTTTTCTTCTTTGGTTTAGTTCAGAACACTTTTATTTTTTTCCCCTCCAATCCGAATGCCAGCAGAATTTCTCCTGAGCGCGAGTCGCCGTCGAAGAGGAGAAAGCAAATGTCTGAAATCAGCTGAGATGTCCTGGATTGCTCATTGTCGGTTTACCATTTTCACGCCCACTCTCTGAAAGAAAACAGCGGCGACTGTTCCTTCGAATGACGCTCCTCTTTGTGGATGTAAATTTCGTGGGGTTAAAAATAAACGCGTAAATACGATGGGAGGATAAAAACAGACACCTGCGCCATTCAGTAAACAAGCACACTGAAGGGGGAAGCTGTCTCCAATTAGACAAAGTAGTAATCTTGTTCTGACAGCCAGGATTATATTTTGTCCCGGTGCGACTCGGGAGCCGATTTCATTTCCTGTAAAACCCCCTCAGATGCTGTGAAGTTACCTGACTCAGCTGCTTGTAGGAATCAAATTCAAGTCAAAGATAACAGCTAATCATTTGTCACCCTGAGAAGCAATTCCCCACAATAGCGGAGAAGGGATGCGCCACTTCATCCTCCTGGCCCTGACAGACGACCAGAAATTGAATTCCGCCGCGCCTAGCCTCCGCTCTCCGGATACTGCCATCAGCTGTCGAAACGTCGATTTAAAAAAAAAAAAGAAAACGGGCCGTAGAAAAAGAAGCGAAATCCCATTCACCACTGACGCTTCTGTGGAACTTCAGTCACCCTCCCCACCCCCCAACCCCCCGAACGCCACCTCGTTTTCTGCCCCAAAACGAGGGCCAAAGACGTCCAGACGCTACGCAGCTGAACGTGACCCCCCATCCCGCACATTCCTCCCCGCGTTGCTGAACATCGCGCTCCATATCGTAATAATTGACCAGCAGTCCCGTCTGCGGCCTTGCTTTCCCCAACCGAAACGAACTACGGCCGCCCGGCAAACGCCATCTTCAGGCCTTCCGAGAACACGCCACGTCTCGTGTCCGCAACCGGTCCGAATGCGTCGTTGGTTACCCCCCAACCTGCATCCCTCCATTTGTATGTATTAAGGTTCCTTATTAGAAAGTCCTATTTCAGGTTCAATAGGGGAAAAAAAGAGCTCATCCCCAGTTCATGAGGTTTGAAGTGCAGCCCCAGACAGAGTGTCAGGAATGCAGCCACACTGCATTGGCCATACTTAATTGCATTATGTGTGGCGTTGAGCTGCTTCTATCAGACTCTATTGCCAGTGTGCAAAAAGGACTTATAACAACTAGCAAATGTAGAGATTCATTTGAAAGAGACTATTTTATTCGATTAGCACCGGCGTGTTAGCTACTGTTAAGAAAATGCCTAACCTGACTGAAATAAGACCTTGGCAGCTATGTAAACGCTAGGGCTGTTTGTTTCAGATAAGGCCTGCACTCTGGTACAGTACGGGCTTGATGTACTCACATGTGTGCGCCTGTGTGTATCTGAAGACAGGAGTGAGGCAGGAGGTTGGAGGAGAGAAGCGCCTTATCTTTTTTTTTCCGTTAAAAAGGAGTGAGTCAGCCCTTCGGTTTTGTTAGAGGACACAGGGGCGACTCGGCGATAGCGGGAGTTCGCAAACCCCACGCTTAGCGACGCTTCGCCGGTTCAGGCTGCGGCTAACGTGCGCGCCGCGTGAAAAATACCAGGCGCCTTCCCGCGTGACGACTGTGACATATTTGTACTAAGTACAAACCGACCACAGAAAAGGATTTTAAAGAGAGGACAGGTTATCTGAACCCACTGACACACTACCGCCTCGTGAACTGTGAAAAGAGGCGAGAACCATGGCTGACGCTAATTTCAAGTCGGGCCGTCTTCGACCAGGAGTTAAAAGCAGCACAGCAATGATAATGGGAAAACCTTATGCAAGTTAGCGAAACTGTAGCCACGGGCACTGACACATTTACACGGAGAGGTGAAGTGAGGAGTTTGAGGTTAAAATAAAGAATGCATGTGCGCTTCAGGTTTGGCGTGATGAAGCAGTTTCAGCCCTTCGCCGTCTAACCTGCTCTCGCTGCAGGAGAGGAGTCGGCTTCCTGCGCGGCTGAATAATTCAAACGCCCAGGTGGAAGCGCTCCAGAATATTTCCACTCCACACACACCAGGAAACAGATAGATCTCGAATCTGTAATGTTTCCTTTAATGACTTCTAGCCTTCGTAATGATTTAGCAGGGCATTGTGCAGTGTGTCATTGCAGGTATAAATAATCCAGTGAAGGGGGTGGGGGGGGGCGGTTGGAGGTGCCACCTCCACAATGGGGAAGGGGTTTCTCAGTGACAGGTGGATTTCATGTTTTTTTGGTTGTTGTTTTTTATTTATTAATATATTTTTAAAGAGATAAACGTAAGGAAAAAGGGAATAAAGGGAAGCTTCGTAAGAAGAGAAGGTCAAATTTAGCTTCCACCTCAGTCGGCTCAGATGAGGGGTAAAAATGGCATTCTGAGTCAGCGCCCCCCCGGTCCCTCTGCCAGGTTTACGGAGGTGCCAGGGGCAGCATTCTCCATCTCTCTCACAAATGTGGGATGACACGCTCAAGCTCACGCACCGCCTGCGTACTGTCGAGCTCAGGTCGTCCTCAGAGAGGGGGAGGGCTTTATTACACACGGCTGAGGCGGAACAGAGAAGGGAGTGAAGCAGGGTGTGTATGTGTGTGTGTGCGTGTATGTGTGTGTGGGCGTGTGTGTGCATGTGTGCGTTCTACTGGGGAAATTTTTGGGAAGTTATGACATCTTGGCCAGTCTTTACAACTACAAGGGCAAATAGTGACTTATTGGTTAAGGTTAGGGTTTAGAATGAGGGTAAGAGTTAGGGGTAGATTAAGGTTACAGTAAAGGTCTGGGTTACGCCTGCTTGGTTATGGTTAAGATTAGGGAAAGGCTGTACGGACGCATAAAGAATGAAAGTCAATGTAATGTGCTCACAAGGACGGAGGTACAGGGATGTGTGTACGTGTGTGTGTGTGTGCGCTTGAGTTCATGCATGTGCGTGTGTCCATATGTGTGTGTGTGTATGTATGTGTCTGCGTATACATGTCTATATGTCTGTGTGCATGTGCGTGCTCTATTGTACGTGTGTGAGCATGTATGTGTTGGTGCATGTGTATGTGTCTGCGTGTATATATGCACGCCTGTGAGTGAGTGTGTGTGTGCGTGTGTGTACATGTGTGCGCACGCGTGAGCTGGTGTATGTGTGTGTGCATGTTTGTCTGTGTGTGTGTGTGCGCGCCTGTGTGTGTGTGTGCGTGTGTGTGTGTGTGTGTGTGTGTGTGTGTGAGGACTGCAGGCAGCACCCTGCTGTTACAGAGGGGGCACCTACACACTCGTTCAGCACAGATGTACACCTCCAGGACTCTGCCTCAGGGCTGTCAGGGGACAAACAAGTGACATCAGCCTATTAAATGGAGAACATGGCTCGCTCTCCGAAACCTGAGACGGCTCAATCAGAGCACGGCCTGTGTCTGCCACAGAGCCGGCATATCCCTGGAGACCGCACAGGTATGCACCGCTAACCGCTAGCGTCTCTCCCACACTTCACCTGCTACGGTATTTAAGAAAGAACAGGCGCAGGTATAGAGGGAAATCACTGACTGGCAGAGTTAAAGAGTGACATTTCAAACACGAACAACAACAGGCTCATTGTTTTTGTTGTGTGGTTCATTAGTTCACCGCAGCCCTTTTCCCTGCTCTGATACTAAGTTAACAGGAAGAACAAATTGCATTTATCGCTCAAAAGGACCCCATACCCTGCAAAATATTTACAGCCCGTAGTAAGCAAACAAAGAGAAGTATAGTACGTTGTCAGTAAGTAATAAAAATCAATAAAGCAGCACCCCCCTGATGGGGAAAACCACCCGGAGTGAAGTTCTACGCACACCGCAATGACTGAGGTTGCCTGTTTTGTGGCTCAAACATCGCTGGCCCAAGGAGGAACACAGAACAGGGTCCACAGCAGATTGCGATGGTACAAAAACAGGGACCCACTGAGGACAGCACCCAGTCCCAACCCCATCTTCACTCACTCGCTCCCAGGGGTAAGGATCCACGCTGTTTCACACTGTCCCGTTCATGAAATGAACAAACAACCTGAGCCTTTTTTGAAAATCATTTTCAATTTAAACTTGAAAAACACATGACGATGCAAATAACTCAAACGACAGACCAGCCCAAGAGTCATCTGCTGTTCAACATTATGTTCAGTCAGTTAGCCAATAGACTGCAGGGTTAGAAATCATGTAAAACAAACACACACACACACACACACACACACACACACAAACAAACACATGCCGACATCTATACAAACACGCATACATCCACGCAGACACACACACTCAAACATTCTGCTGGTAAGGTAGGCTACTGAAAGGCACGTGTTGTATAAAACGTACAAAAAACAACCGCAGAGCCTTTGAAAGTAAAATATTGTGACTTCCATCAAGTGCCTTGGCTAAGACACATTTCCTACACGCAGATCATATCCAATTCAAATCTGCATTCACCGCGGCTGCTCGTCCTTTCATCAGTCGCGATGAGAGCGGGGGGAAAGCGGAGAGCGGCGCATGATTTCTAATTACAATCCCAAAAGGAGCTACCCGCACTTCACCCCTCCTTCTCCCCCAGCCTCTCGTCGAGCGAAACTCTTTTTTAAGGACAGGGAATTTTGAAATAAACATGACCCTGGTGGATACTCGCCGGCCCGGAAAAAAAAGAGCCACCGTTTTTGCCGGAGCTTTCTGAAAGGGCAGTGAGGAGAGGCCCTTGACGATGACACCTCCTCTAACAAAAGGACGAGGGCCTTTATCGAACCCTGGGTCTCCTCCGATAGCACTCGGGCCCGCGGAAGTGCCACTCGTGGGCCACTCCAAGCCGCGGCGCTCCGTGACTTAAAAATAGAATAAAGTTGTGTCGTAAATGAGAAATTATTACGGAGAGGTACAAGTGGGGGTGAAGGCAGGGCGTCGTGGAGAGGAGCTGTTCTTCGTAAAGGAGGGGCTCTCGCTTGAAGAGAGGTATTTGCAATCTTCCGAGGAAGAGTTATGACACAGATAATAAATATACTCAACCTTATAAATATTTTAGCTTGGCTACTCCCAGGGCTTAATGTGCTGTACTAGCTCTAATTAAGCATGCATCTGATAGATGCCACTACATAATGATGTACTGGTGTCTAGGGGTTGGAAAGAGGAAGTCAGCTGTAATGTATTACACTCCTGCCTTTAATAATAATAATAATAATAATAATAATTTTGGAAGGACTACACCAAAGCTTATATTGCTGATTGTGTCACTTAGTAGTAGCACCACAACAAGCTAATTTTGTAGCGCTCACTAATGCACTGTCTTTATATTTCTCCTCTCTCTGTCAAACCAGAAACACACAGGCACACACACACACACACACACACACACACACACACCACCACCACCAGCCCAGGCACACACAAACACAGCTCCACCCACGCACACTGCAACACACACACACTCACACTTACACAGAAACACACACACACACACAGCACGTGAGTGACGGTGTCGATATTGTTATGGCCCCAATTTGTTATTACATTTATAACACAACAGCAACAGCAAGGGATGACAAACACAGTTTTAACAACTAAAACACATTTAATTTTTAACAAAGACAAAGACTAATAACAACCTACAACTAAAGACCAAGATTGATAAATAAGAAAAAACAGAAATAATTACAGTCCATTTTTAGTGGGGTGGCTTGGTGATGTCCTGGATGAAGAAAATGCTCAAACACAGGCAAAGAAATCCACAAAAGAAACGTCACAGGTCTTGAACAGAATGGCATGTCTGGTCATCTTCTTGCAATTTCTCCTACTACTTTACTGTCTCAATTCTTTTCCTTATATACTCTCTTTCAGACCCCACCCACATTTAGACCTCTTTTTTTTAACTTTCTGAGACTTGCCCCAGACATGTTCAGGACATGTCTAAACATGACTCCAGTCTGAGCTTAACAAAAAAAAGGTAAATACTGCCATCTAGTGGCCTATATTCACATTACACCTCCATTCCAAAAGGGAAAAATTTTGACTCATAAAGGCAAAATTTTTATTTTCAATACAAAATGGTGAAGTGAACACTTGTCTATATATACATATCATACAATATTCAAACACATGATATATACATTCAAACACGGGATAAGCAATCAGCAATTACATTGTCTGTACCCTTCACATGCTTAATTTCCAAGTCAAACTCCTGTAAAATCAAACTCCAATTCAACAATCTCCGATTCTTGTTTTTCATCTTACTCAAAAACATTAACGGATTGTGGTCAGTGTACACAATCATTGGCTTTTGTCCTGAACAAACATAAACCTCAAAGTGTTGTAAAGAAAGGACCAGAGCCAACAGCTCCTTCTCTATTGTGGAATAGTTCCTTTGGTGGCGATTGAACTTCCTGGAGAAGTATGCCACGGGATGCTCAATGTCATCAGAGTCACTTCTCTGTAGGAGCACAGATCCACAAGCTTGGTCGCTAGCATCGACCGCGATGGAGAACGGTTTGTTGAAGTCAGGAGATTTGAGCACGGGGAAGTGACACAGCAGAGACTTCAGGCGATCGAAGGCTCTCTGGCATGCATCATCCCAAGTGAACTTTACACCTTTCTTCAGTTGGTTAGTTAGACTGAGAGCAATCTCAGCAAAGTTCTTGCAGAACTTGCGGTAGTACCCGATCATTCCAAGGAAGCGGCGCAAAGCTTTTTTGTTGTCAGGAACGGGAAAGTCCATGATGGCTTGGACTTTAGCATTTATGGGTGCCACCTTACCCTGGCCTATGACGTAGCCAAGATAGGTGACAGTAGCACAACCAAAGTCACTCTTGTTCAGGTTAACAGTCAGGTTAGCCTGTGTCAGGCGCTGGAACAACGTCTCTACATCTTTTAGATGTTCTTCCCAGGAGTCACTCCATGTGATCAGGTCATCGATGTACGCACCCGTGTGTGGCAATCCGGCGATTGTAGACTGTATCATCCTTTGGAACGTGGCTGGGGGATTTTTCATGCCAAAGGGTAGGACTTCATACTGGTACAATCCAGATGGTGTGGCAAAAGCAGAGATGCTCTTGGCCCTCTCAGTTAAAGGCACACACCAATAACCCTTCAATAAATCAATCTTGGTCAGAAACTTTGCTTGCCCTATACTATCAATACAATCATCAATCCTAGGTATTGGAAACACATCAGTTCTAGTTATAGCATTGACTTTGCGATAATCTGTACAGAATCTAGTACTTCCATCAGGTTTTGGAACTAGCACACAGGGTGAACTCCAATCGGAGTTGGAGGGTCTGATAATATCATGTTTTAACATGTACTCAACCTCTTTCTCAGCAATCTTTCTCTTTTCAGGATTCATCCGGTATGGATGCTGTTTTATTGGTTTGGCATCACCAACATCTACATCATGAGAGGCTATAGTAACTCTCTTTGGAACATCAGGAAACAAATCCTCATATTTCTTGATCAACCTTTCAAACTGATCTCTCTGTGAGGGTTCTAAGTGCTGGAGTTTTACATCAAGATTTTGCAACACTTCAGTGTTTGACAATTTACATGAAAGAACTTCAGCTTTAATTCTTGGTTCATCATCTTGAAACTCCCCCTCATCTTCACACGTTTCGACCATTGGAGAATCTGAAGTGACAGCTGCAACCCTAGCATTTCTGTCATGATAAGGCTTTAGCATGTTAATATGACACAATTGTTTTGGTTTTCTCCTATCTGGAGTCTTCACAATGTAATTGAGATCATTGAGTTTTGTCAGAATTTCATAAGGACCATGAAATCTAGCCTGCAATGGATTGGACTGCAAGGGAAACAACACAAGGACCTTGTCTCCTGGTTTAAACTCACGGCTTCTAGCCTTATGATCATACCAAGTTTTCATTTTTCCCTGACTTGATTTCAAGTTCTCTTTGGCAAGGTCACAAGCTGCACGCAATCTTTCCTTGAACTTGCTAACATAGTCTAACAGACTGATTTGCGGCTCTTCCTCTTGCCATTGTTCACTCAATAATAGCAAAGGTCCTCTCACTTCATGACCAAACACTAGCTCAAATGGACTGAATCCAGTAGACTCCTGCACTGCTTCTCTAGCTGCAAACAACAGCAAATGAACCCCTTCATCCCAGTCTTTCTCATGGTCATAACAATAAGTCCTCATCATTGTCTTGAGAGTGGAATGAAACCGCTCTAAGGCACCCTGACTTTCTGGATGATAGGCACTAGAAAGAATCTGTTTTGCACCTAGTTCATACACAACCTGCTGAAACAATCCTGAAGTGAAATTGCTACCTTGGTCTGACTGAATTTCCCTGGGAAGACCAAACAACGTGAAGAACTTTATCAAAGCCTTCGAGATTGCAGTTGCCTTGATGTTACGTAGAGGTATGGCTTCGGGGAATCTGGTAGATGCACACATGATTGTCAACAAGTACTGATTTCCAGATCTAGTCTTGGGTAATGGACCAACGCAATCAACAATGACCCTAGATAATGGCTCCCCAAATGCTGGGATAGGCTGCAATGGAGCTACAGGTGGGTCTAACTGGTGTTTTCCAACTACCTGACAAGTGTGACAGGTTTTGCAAAAGTTGGAAACGTCTTTCCGAAGCCCAGGCCAAAAGAAGTGTTTCATGATCTTATCAACAGTCTTGTTAACACCAAGATGACCTCCTAAAGGTAAACTATGAGCCATTGTTAAGATCTCATTCCTATAGACCTTCGGAACAACAATTTGCCTGACCACTGCCCAATCTGCATTGGCAGGGATATCAGGAGGGCGCCACTTCCGCATCAACACACCATCCTTGAGATAATACCCAACTGGAACTGCATCTATTTCTTTTTCAGGAAGGGCTCTCCTCTTTAGTACACAAATTTCAGGATCATTAGTTTGCTCCTCAATCAACCGCTTTCTGGACAGAGACAAGTCTCCAGACACATCAGAATCACCAGACCCATCCGGCTGGCTGAATAGAGAACTGATAAAAGTATCTGATAAGTCCTCAAACGGAGAAACCATAGTAGGCCAATCAGAGTCATGAGGCGAACCACCTGAGTCCTGACTATTCAATGTACTGGACGGCACCACAACATCATCTTCTTTAGCCTTCTTGGCCATAGCACGAGTCACTGCGCAAGAAGGATACAGAGATGGGTCCTCATCCCCATCTTCAGTGCTCCGCTGTGAAGTAAGATGTACAGGGGGAACTACTTTGCCCCCAGCCAGGTCATTGCCTAGCAACAGAGAAACACCCTTTATAGGTAGACTTGACATAAGTCCCACCTTTACCTGTCCTGTAACTAAATCTGACTTCAAGAATATAGAGCGCAGGGGTACAGATACAGTCCTCCCTTCAATACCTTGTACAAGTATGAAATCCCCTGAAGCGGTCTCATCACGTAACTCCAAGGAGTCCATCAACAAAAGTGACTGAGAAGCTCCGGTATCCCTTAGGATATATATGGGGACAGGAGTAGTATGCTCATTCAGAGCCACAAATCCCTCTGACACAAATGGAAGAAATTCCTCCCTCACAAAGTCAGCTGTATTAGGCTTTTTAGCTCCACAAGAAGCAGGCAATTTAGCAGATCGGTTATCTACTACAGGGGTTTCTAACCTTGTTTTCACAAAGGCATTTGGTTTGGTATCCTTTTCTTTTTCTTTCTTAGCTTTAAGGAACCAACAGTTAGTTGTAACATGACCAGATTTCTTGCAATAACTGCAAACTAGACCACTTTTGTCACTGTCAGCTTTCACACTTAGATCAGACCTGTTACTGGATTTCTGAGCACCATCACCAGATTTGTCTTTGTCTTTGGGTGAGGAATCTTGGGTATCACCGTAACCCTTTTTCTGAAATTGGGACCATCTATTGTTACTGCTAGACTGAAATTTGGACTTATGAGTGAGAACATATTCATCTGCAAATTTGGCAGCTGATTGCAAGTTCAGTGCTTGCTTCTCATTAAGGTAGGTCTTAACATCATCCTTAACACAGTTCTTGAATTCTTCAACTAACACCATCTCTTTTAGTGAGTTGAAATCATCCTTGACCTCCATAGAAGTACACCAGCGCTCAAAGCAAACCTGCTTCTCATTAGCAAATTCAACATAAGTCTGATTTTCAGATTTCTTCAGACCTCTGAATTTCTGTCGGTAAGCCTCTGGAACCAACTCATAAGCTCTCAAAATAACCTTTTTGACAACCTCATAATCAGAGGAATCATCTGCAGACAAAGCCGAATAGGCTTGTTGAGCTTTACCCTTGAGGACAGTTTGCAACATCAGAGGCCAGTGTTCCTTTGGCCACTGGCAACTCTTTGCTACCTTTTCAAAACACTGGAAATAGTTGTCAACATCCTTTTCTGAAAATGGAGGCACCAGTTTTACCTCCTGACTGGCACAAAATTTATTTTTAGTTTCAATTTTAATTTTTAGTTGCTCCATTTGGAGTCTTTCTTCTCTATCGAATTTCTCTAATTCAAAATCTCTCTGTCTCTGTCTCTCTCTTTCTGCTCTTTCCTCTTTCTCTCTCTCAAATTCTCTTTGTTTTTCTTCTCTTCCTAATTTTTCTAACTCAAACTGCCTTTGTTTTTCTTTTTCTTCCCTCTCAAATTCTCTTTGTTTCTCTTTTTCCTCCCTTTCTTTTTCTCTTTCTTCCCTTTCTTTCTCTTTTTCCTCCCTTTCTTTTTCTCTTTCCTCCCTTTCAATCTCTAGCATTTTTAATTTAAGTTCCATTTCTATATTTGGATTTTCCACTGGAAACTGTTCCAGATCTCCTGGTGCAAACACATTTTCATCAATGTAATATTCAACTATCTCTCTAGCCAGTCTTGCTTTTCGCATGGCTGGTTTTACCTCTGTCAGCTCCAACTGTCTGCAAATTTCTAGCAGTTCTGTCTTTTTAAAAGACTTCAAAACCCCTACGGTTGGTGATGCCAAGAAATCATCCATTGCTGTTGTCAATATATATCTAGGAAAATTCACAAAAACAATTTCACAATTTGGAATGTTTGATTTTCAATAAATTACTCACACAATGGTCTATCCCGGACGAGCCCCCAATTTGTTATGGCCCCAATTTGTTATTACATTTATAACACAACAGCAACAGCAAGGGATGACAAACACAGTTTTAACAACTAAAACACATTTAATTTTTAACAAAGACAAAGACTAATAACAACCTACAACTAAAGACCAAGATTGATAAATAAGAAAAAACAGAAATAATTACAGTCCATTTTTAGTGGGGTGGCTTGGTGATGTCCTGGATGAAGAAAATGCTCAAACACAGGCAAAGAAATCCACAAAAGAAACGTCACAGGTCTTGAACAGAATGGCATGTCTGGTCATCTTCTTGCAATTTCTCCTACTACTTTACTGTCTCAATTCTTTTCCTTATATACTCTCTTTCAGACCCCACCCACATTTAGACCTCTTTTTTTTAACTTTCTGAGACTTGCCCCAGACATGTTCAGGACATGTCTGAACATGACTCCAGTCTGAGCTTAACAAAAAAAAGGTAAATACTGCCATCTAGTGGCCTATATTCACATTACAATATTGATTCACATCAGCACAGATTGCTCGCTCTCTTCCCTCTATTAGGTAGAAGCACCTTTTCAGCAGTTAAAGCGTGTCAAGCATAAGTGTTACTTCAGTCCACCTATTTGTAAATTTCCTGCTAAATTTTGCAGTAGTGAAACCGGCGCATGTTCTGCTGATGAAGTGAAATTGGCCTCGTAAGACTTGCTTTGCCAAGCAGTACTGGAGCCATGATACAGCAAACCAGCCACACACACACACTTAGCAAGCCTAATATGGCCCCAGTGTGTGTACTGTAGGAGAAACAGACACAAACAAAGGAAAGACCAAACCCCACCTCAACCTAACACACACCTCACAAGTCACTGTGCAAGTGGGGTCAGCATTGCAACCATCGAAAGAAATTTCCTCTAAGTATAGAAAGTTAATTTCATATTTACGAGGTGAGATCAAACTGCTGTCATTTTAAAGCCCAGCCATTCTACTGAAGAATGGAAAAGCCGTATATTTTTGTACACGCCATTCTGAAACACTTTACAGTTGAAACGCAACAAGAAAAGTTCAAATTGTGTTTAGCCCCCAGGGGAAGAACACTGCGATTTCTCCAGCACTTCCCCTGATTTGAGGTCTGACAGGGGTTGGCTGCGGAACGCTGAAGACGTCTTTTCAATTCTCGGGGTTCAGGAGAACTACATTCTGTTTGCTAACCTTTCAGCTTCCATATTTCAGCGGCGAGTGGCACCTCGTTTCGCCGAATAAAGGGAAGAAAAAGAGAGGAAAAAGGGGTCGGGGTAATGCAACGAGAAGGAGAGAAAGCCTCCGCACACTTATTTTTCTTTTCCAGCTGATTCATGTGCTAACCACCTGATCGATGCAGATTAATAAATGTAATTGTCATTTTGGCCGGGCTCCACGCTCCGGCCCACCTTGTAAAAGCTCAGCAAATAGTCCAGGCAGGCAGGCGGGCGGCCGGAATGGCTGTGTACAGAGCGGGGATGGAGAGATAGTGAAAGAGAGAGACAGAAAGAGAGAGAGGGAAAGGGGGAGTGGGAGTTTGAGTGAGCAGGGGGTGGGGGGGGGCTGGTAGGTGGTACTGACAGACACAGGTATCGGGTTGGAATCCGATAACGGTGTCACACCCCCAGCTTCCCGACTCCAGGTCAAGCGCGACCCCATGTTTGAACGATTACGCTCTCGCTTTTTAACGCTGAACAAACATGGCTCCCAAGCACCCACGGAACAGCCATAATGAGAATATTAGTGTGTTTGCCTTAGATAAGGTGAACAGCCCGACTAGATAAGTCCTAGATAAGGCTTTTGTTTGAATGGGGGACGTGTATGTAAGGGTGCTGCGCTATTCAAGAGCTGACAAGCACTTCACCTTTCCGCTCAGCTCAACGAAGCGTTCGGTAACAAACGGGCCATTTGGAGCAAGAGGAGGGCAATAAACTAGCGAGAAACAGGGCTGCGGACAGGGCCAAGTTAGTTTTTTTTTTTCCTGCTGTTGTTCAAAAAAGGCTAAATTCATGCACGCTGATCAGATCTGATTGTGCTCGATTTGGAGTGCTAATTAATAACTGATATTTCCGCTCAGGCGAGTGGGGATGACCCAGTAAGCATCAAGCGAGAGATTAAAGGTCATTGAGATGATCTTTAACCCCCCCCAACCCCCAGCCAGCATTTCGACTCATCGCTCCCTCCAGCACTTCACATTTAGAGCACCCTTCCATCACGCCTGGGCTCTTCTCATTCATTACCTATTGACCGAACTTTAGGGGAAGGTCGCAAGTACACGTGACATAGATTCGGTTAGACAGAACCAAAGCAAATAAAGCTAAATCAGAGCCAGGGCGGGGAAACAAAGGACGAACACGCGATCGCGAAAAAAGGTATCCGTGCCTGTCAATTCGACGCATTCACACTTCCTGAATCGAAGACTTCCTGTCCCCCCGGTGCCACCTTCAGAGCGCCAGATGTGCGTTTCTCGACATGTGACCTGAGACCCGCCCCGGGCAAGAGCTGGAGAATTTCCCGCCCGCGCTCCCCAAACCGCCGATTGTAGCGGCTTTCTGAGGTGAGAGGAACTGACAGCGCTAACTCTCCAGGGCAGAACTTTCCAGTCAAGTGGATCAGCCGACTGAACATCGCTTATGAATAGTCATTAGGCCTTCATTACAAACCCCTCGCAACCCCAGTTCTTTCCGCACAACCAAATGCCTTTTGTCATTTTCGCAAGGTGCATCATTTAATTGCCAATTGATTTTTTTTCATATATGACAACATGTCACATTGCAAAATGCAGCCTTCCCCCCTTCCAGGGCACCCGACTGTTAACTCTTGGCAACCTGGACTCCTGTGAATGCTGTCAAACGTGTAGAGAAATCTTCTCCCCGACAGCTGAGGAACTGTGGAGAATACTCATAATGAAATAACAAAATGGGCTTAAAAATAATTTTCCTCACAGGTAGTGCAGCTGAATTGTTTTTTGGACAGCACCAGTTATTTATTTAATCGGTTAGTTGTTTATTGATTACCGTACTTAACGGTGAATTGTTTTTTATCCCATCATGTTCTGAGTTTTTTGTCAAATTCACCGGGCAAATTTGTCTCGGATCAGAGCCGCTCAATCGCACAGGGGACATTCCGTGTGAACCTGGTCACTGTCAAGCGCATTAGCGGGACAAGCAGCGCGCCTCGAAGCCAAACGCGAGACAGTTTCGCTGGTCACGAAAGAGTAAAGCCTCTTTCGCGCTCGGGAAACATTTATGTGACAGGTAAACAGAAGGCCTTTCCGATCTTTCTTCGAGACGTCCTTCTGACACACCTCGCGTTCCAGACGAAGGCCTCGGAGGGCGAGGGGAGAGAGGGAGGGGGAAGAAGCAGAGGCCGAACTCCAGGGATGCCGCTTCGCCTCTTCGTTTCACAGAAATAAAACTCAGTTGACCTGCAGAGGATCTCTCTGTCGTCTGTCCGGCTTTCCTGAGTAATGGAAGTGACTGCAGTCCCAGCCGGAATAATGTACTCCGCAAGGGAGAGGTAAACGGTCAGGTGTTCCCGGCCCCAAAACTACAGTAACTGAAATAAATACATGACATTTACGCAATCCTGTATTTACAAATTTCATCTCCCCGAATAGGTTGCTCTTTCCTTCAAAAGCGGGAAATCGGCACGCCTCCCCTTTGACACGAAGCGCGGCGCGATTATCGAGTCGGTAGGACCTTAATAAGCGGAATAATGAGGGAATTTCAGAAATGCACAAGCGCCATTATGCGCTAACAATAGCCGCTCGGAGCGAGTAACCCAGTGTGGGGCACAAGGTGGGTGTAGGGGGCATAATGAGCGCAGTGTCGCGGTAATGTAGTCGCCATTGTGAGCGCTGTAAAGGCCCATTTCTTCCCGTACACAGGGACGGCATTAAGCCAGACTGAAATTTCCGAAGAATGCCACTGTGAGGCTCCTCATTTCTGTTTTTTTTTTCTCTCTTTCTCCTCTTTCTCTCCCCCTTTCTCTCTCTTTTCAGTGACTGGCAGAAGCAGAGACTGGCACCAGTGCCGCTTCTTGAAAGAAGACATTATTCACCACGATGTTCTGCAGGTGTGCCAGCCTTGCCAATGCGCGCTAATTACATATTTTCCTGCCGAGTGACAATTAAGGTCACCGAAATAATTGCAGGTTTTTAAATTCTGCTTTAACAAGGGAAGGCTGGGAGGAAGTGGTGTATTGTACGTTGGCTTTCTGCAGTCCTTTCTCCTGTTGTACCTGATCTCTGTACACAAGGATTTTCCACAAATCTCCCCGGGTCTATTAACTACTTACTCGCCCGGGCTGGGCGCATTAAGGGATAAAAAAAACAAAATGTGAAATAAAAAACAAAAAACCCCAATGGGGCGTCGGGAATTCCAAAGGAGATTCATCTTACAATGTTACATACTGTATGAATTGTCTCTCGCATTGCTCAATAACACATTTGTTTGGCTTGGTAGGCAAAATGACAACCCTTACTGCACATAACTCTGGGGTGGTTCTGCAGTTTTTGGGCCAGAATACGTGAGGACCCAGCCCAGGATTACAACTTGGATACCAAGGTACACATGGCACAGGTTTGAATTTTACATACTTCATTAAAAGAGCAAATCCCTCTGATCCAAAGGGTTGACAACTTCTTTGTTTTAAGAGTTCATCGACTGAGCCTCGTATTTGAATAATTAATTCCCAAATGCTCCGGTCCAAAATCACAGCCGGACAAAGCAAAGTAGAGTTTCTGCATTTTTTTCCCCCTACCATTGCAAAACGATGCAGTGTGCAAGAGTCAATTTCTCTGAAAAAGTATGCAGTGTTCTCTTATACAGAGCTCCTGGGCTTGCCATTCTGGCATGCAAATCCCATGATAATTAACGCAATCCTTGCAGGGTACAGGTGTGTCTTATACATGGATCCATTTTTCTGGCTTGAGTTTTCAGGTATTCGGTGAACATCATTCATAGAGTTGGCCACAAACAGGCCTTTGCTGAGACCTAAAAATGAAAGCACAGTCTTGGTCCCTTATCTGCAAAAATAAAGGCGTAACGAGAATTTACGGCTACGTGCGTACTCCATGTTTACGGCTATCTAACTATAGGGAGCGAATCCTATACATTAAAGTGAGGTTCAGTTCAATATACTTTAAGTATATTTCCATTTGTAGGGCCTAATCTTTGCCATTCTTTTTACAAGCTGTTAATATTGATTGTCGCAGAGGATGGAGGTGGTTCAATCACAATAACAGCATTCCATTATAAAGCGGCAGGGAAGCCACCTTACGTTCATCACTCATTCACTGATAGGTTTAGAATATTATCAGATTGATACTGGCCAAAAATTGATTCGGACAATAAAGTGACCGCACCTTGAAGGGCCGCAAGCTTCTTGATTACAACCGCTATTATCAAGGTCACCATATATCACTGTTTCTGCCATTTTGATCACCCTGGAACAAAACCATGGAGGAGCTTTTACCCTGAGATAGCTCATAGAGGATGCAAACACAGCAGACTCTATGTATTGCCTTGCTTAAAAAAATCACTTTCGAGAATAAGAGGAAGTAGGGATGTATGAGAAAAACACCATACCGAACACATTACACCTTGTAGTACAACGTATTACATCCATTAATGAGATGTGCGGAGTCCGCCACAGCTTAATTAGCATTTTAGGAAACCTGATGGCTCTCTATTGAGATGACATATGCATGAGAAGCCACCTGACTATCTCTTTTTTTAAGCCGTCCTCCTCATCTAGCATTCTTTCGCGCAACTCCTGATGCATGTCTGTACACCGGCGAGATTGGGATGACAGTTGCGAGCAAAAGAGCCGTCACTCAAGCATTTCTGTTCGTCCGCACGCCGACATTCAAAGCAGTTTGTATCAAATAAAACCTGGCGAATTGAGTATATGCCTAAGTAACAGGCAGAAAATGGAAACGTCTCAGTTGCTACCTGGACGGGCTCAACGCCCTGAACCCGTCACTCAACGTACACGTAAACCGACAAAGTAAAAGTTGGGCAAATATTTCAATTCACTTTACAAACAAGATTGCAGGGACACTAACAGAAACGGGCTAACGTGCTAAACTTAGCACTAGAGTGGTTAGGTATAGGCCAGGGGTGGGCAATTCCGGTCCTGGAGGGCCGGTGTGTATGCAAGTTTTTATTTCTATCAGTTACCCAGACTAATTGAACTAATTGGTTGTATACAATAACAAAGATTTGCACATAGTTTAGCAAAAAGAAAAAAATCTTTATGTGGGGAGAAAAGAACAGACTTTGGTGGTCATCAATGATAATTTAAAGAAATGCAGCAGAAAAGTCAGATTTCATAAATAGCTTGGTTGCTTCAGATAATTAACTAATTAAAGGCCAAACGTTGGAGTGAAAACCAGAGATAGATACGGCCCTCATTGCCCACCTCTGGTTTAGGTGGTCTTGAGAGGGTCAGGAGTCATTATAAAGACCAGGGCAGCTCAAACAATGGCGGAGTCAGTTTCCTTTCACACAGAGGGGCTCGTAATAAACCCCGGGCCTTTGTTCCAGACGCAGGCCGCAGAAGGATGACCTCAGTTTAAAACAACAATAAAGGACCTGTAATGCTGTCTCCTGAGGGCTGTTAACGGTAACTTTGTTTCAGCCAAATTCAATTTCTGCAAAAATATACACAGGAATAACGTTGCCATTATTAACTATTTCATCTCGGTAATTGAGTCAGATTGTTGGCATTGTTGGGCGAGGGGAGCTACATCCTGCCAACTCTCCCCGGAACAGAAAACTCCGCCCCAGATTGGGAATGCCATTCCGCCAGAGACAGAGAGAGAGAGAGAGAGAGAGAGAGAGAAATAGCGAGACAATAAATATGCAGCTATCAATCAAATATTGTACAAGCAAATTTTAATTTCTGACCTGAGAGAGAGCGAGAGTTAAAACACCTTTCTCAGAACCCAACATTTGAAAGCCAAGCTATTCAAGCTCATATGTGATTGGCAGGCAGGTAAAGTCTATCTGAGTTCATGGTTCTATTCCTGTCAGGAGTGACAGTATTTCTGAGCACTAAGAGAGGAACATGTCCAGAAGGTTCAGGCTGGGAAACCACCGCAAGACTTGGAATAACAGACAAGTTGTGCACTCTGTAATCTTTCTCAACCGAAACTGAATTTGAATACAGTTTCGTGAAATTTATTCAGCATTTCACAAAAACAACAGTGGTCCTACCACAACAACTTATTCTAAGCATGGTGCTGCTTTCTGATATATCTGGGATCTAAGTAGCCCTAGAAGCACATAGAAAACAAAGAAAATACAATTATTTAATTTGAAATAAAACAATAAAAATGTGATGACATTCCAGAGCACTTAGTTTATTTTATATTAGTAGGTCTGATTTGCAGGTTGCAATAAATATGCAAAATAAGGCATGTGTGTATGAGAGTCAGGCAAGATATGCTCTTGGGTGACTTTAGGTCGGCGGGTGAGCTTGTTTTGGCGTGAGAGGAAGTCCTTGGTGAATTTAAACGCATGTTTGTGGATTTGTGTTTGAGTGTGTGAATTTTGTGTGTGTTAAAGGGCATGTTAAAGCATCAATGCTCGTGTGTGAGAGAGAGTTAAACTGAGTATGCGTGTGTGTGCGTTTGAATGCGGCAGTGTGAGTGTCTGCGTGTGCGTGAATCTCAGTTGACCTGTGTGAGTGTCTGGATGCATGCGTGTGTGCGAATGTAATCATGGCATTGCCTGTGAGTGTGTGTGTGTGTGTGTGTGTGTGTGGGAATGTGAGTTTGATAGTGAGTGCAAGACTGTGTGTGTACAAGTGTAAATGTGATTGTAGCTGTGTGTGTGCGCGTGCGTGTGTGTGTGTGACAGTGTGTACAAGTATGTGTGTGGTAGTAGGTAGAGGAGGGTCAGCACAGCAATGTTAGAGGATTTGATATCTGGGCTACACAAAGGCTGGGTAGTAGGCCTGCTAAGTCATTAACTCCCTATAGGTCTCTCAGCGGCACATCTTACCAGCAACCACAGACAGCTCACAGGACAGCCAGCCACACTTGAGAGCAGGGACACACACACACACACACACACACACGCATGAGGGAACCCAGCACTGGAGGTACTCCTGTCCCACAGATCCTCCAACTCCAGCCTGAAACCTTCATCTCCACTTAGCATTTTATACGCACATTTAAATTATTCATTCTGCCAAAAAAATATGCGCCTGAAAATAAAACAAAGCTGCGCTTTGTGACTGGAGTGTCCAAACATATTTGCTAAACCTCTCCCAAGTAGTGTTTCTGTTCATTTTTCCGCAAAACAACTCAAAAAAAAAATTCAAGAGTCAATTTCGTGGACAGGTTGAGAAATATTAATAAAAAATAGCCTCTAGTGGCCTGGCCATCAGCTGAAGAGCTGCTCAAAAAGCAAAAATCACCGAATGATGAGGCCACCAATCAGGGACAAACAGGCGAACTCAGCTGCACTGCTAAGGTAGAGTATGTGCTTCTGCTAGCTGCTGCACCAGTAAACAGGCGAAAGGTGCGTATTAACCGTGACATAACATTTTTTCAACGCACTCCTGCCTTAGCCACGCCTGTTAGATTTTGACTGAGTTATTTTGCGAGTCAGATCAGGATTGGTGAAGGTTAAGGTTAGGGTACAGGTTAGAGTTTGGGTGTTCTTTAGAGTCTATATTTACAGCTCAGGTAGCATCCAATTAAATCGATGCTGAACTTTTGTCATAATTGTGGGCGTGGTTACGGCAGAAGCGCATCGCTGGTGTTTGCCACGAGGGCTCTAGTCTCTAGCGAGGGCCATCCGGTCACCTTGTCAGAAGGGGGCCCGGTGAGAGGGGGCCACTCGCTTGGAGCCACGCGTTACCACAGCAGGCTCGCCAAACGCAGACACAAGCACCAGATCCAGGCCAGATTAGCAGTACTACACAGGTACAACAGACACAGTAACATGCTGCTGAAATTCCTGAGTCATTCTTCAGTCACAGAGCTGGCTGAAAAGTTGATGCCCAAACCCCTCTCCATTTTTAAGGGGTATTCCCCAGTACACACATGAACTTTTTAAGATTTACCCTGCCAGGTCCCCTCAAGTCATTCCTATCATTTCCTCACTCAAATACATATATGAATGTAATATATAGGACCACATATTACATTACGCTATGCCTCATTCACAAAAAAAAAACACAAATAAGACAATAATATTTTTCAATGTTTCAACTGCAAATGCGCAGCATTCAAGATACCAAAAAATGAAAATGTTTTTTTTTTTTGCAGGCATTCATGTGGACACCTAACTGTAAGTATGGGTGAAACAAACCACAGTGCGTTTCTGTTATAAGGTTGAAGGGACATCCCTTCAAGCTTGCTTTGTTAACACTGTCCTCAGATCAGTGCCCCATTGAAGAGAAATCCATTTTACGTGCGGTTTACTGAGCTTGTGTACTGTCCATACCGTTTTTAATCTCCTAATTATATTTACTGATGTCACGAGAGCAACATCCAAGGTGAGCTCCCGCATTTCTCCAAACAGACGTTTTAATGGCTGTGGCTCACCATAATAAGGTGCCGGGGCTTAAATTAGACATTAGCTTAGCTGCAGTTGAATGTCATCTGATTGAAACCCACGTGTAAATCCCCCCTTGGTCTAGACGAACCTCTTCGCAGTCCGAGCTAATGCGCTGCCGTCAAGGCTGCAAACAGACCAGCCGGCCTATTCTACACGCGGCGTATCTCAACGGCAATAATAAACCCTGACACTGCTGCCTTTTTTTAAAGGAATCAATTAAGTTTTAAAAAGGTATTCCTGGCCATAGCAATTATCATCATTCCGGAGGTACTTTTAAGGAAGGATCAGGAGAGTGTGGGGGTGGGGAGAAGGAGGGATAGACTCGGGGGGGGGGGTAGTTTCTCTGGGGCGTTTAGCTACACCCCCTCCCCACCCCCCGCTCCGTTTAAACCTCTCTCAGTGCCCTCTCACAGTGTGAAGTTTTATTTCATGCCGACACTGTGGCCTTAAACTGTTACCTTCTCCATATAAATCTTCTCGGGTTTCACCTCCAAGTGTCTGTGTACTGATCTCTGCGCGGCGGCCCTCGCGGTCACATACAAATCTAGCCCGGAGGGCACTGCTGTAGTGGAGCCTGCTCTGCCCTTGTCCTGTCACAGTCAGTTTAAGATGAGCTATCCCTTTTCAAAGGGGCCGGCCAGCGCATCACACAGGGGGGGAAATGGAACAATGGCCGACAGAAACTTCCTCCTCAAGGGAGGATAGCGGGCATGTAAATGTTGAATGGCTGTATTAAAGTATAATGGGCTTTAGCCAACACCTGGTTACGCGGGATTCCATTGTTTTAATGCTGCTACTTTTCCCTCATCCCTCAGCTGAAGTGGGTTTTAACCCTTAGAGCGCTAAATGCAGCTACTGTTGCTCAATGATGTAAGATATCAAAATCATAGCTGTAGAAAACCTATCATGTGACGACTTGTTTAAAAGAGCTCCCCGACGGGAGCTCTTTTAAACAAGTCGCCACATGAAAGGTTTTCAACAGCACCAGATAATTAAATTTATATTTAAAAAAAAATTATTTCAGCGCTCTAAGGGTTAAAGATGAGAAGCTAGCCTGGAACTCATCTATTTGGAGTACATATTACAAGAGTCATCTTCCCAACCATCTCCATTGTGATTGTGTGCGAATATGCATGTGTTTACATGTTAGTGCGCGCGCATAGGTGTGTAGATGTGTATGAGTGCATTTGTGTGTATCCATGTGTGTGTTCACAGGGTATTTATGCGTGTGCACACAGTCAAGTTGATCTGGCCGGTGACTTTCCAATGTCTCATGATCAATTCGGTTATGATCCTTCATCCTATTCAAAGGCTCCGTCAGAAGTTGGCATTGACTCTAGCTGGAGTTGATTCATTTCACATACTGTGTCTCAGTCTTTTTCCTGTCACCGACTAGATTTAGACACTTCCAATTACACCTGAGAATCACTATGTCATATTTAAACTCTGAACAAAGGTGACACTATCGTTCAGCACGCAGAAGAAAGAGACCTGCGTTTTTTTTATCCCTGTTTGCAATGAGGAATTATTCTCAGCAGAGAGACAGATCTTTTCCTGGGAGCAAATATAATAAAAATGAATGAAATTCTCCTTAACAGTAGGGCGTTCCTCGATGGCAACAGGCAGGTCTTCGACATATCCAGCTACGACTGAATTCAAACTTTTATTTTCCACTGAATCCATCCTCATACAAATAATAAATGTCTCCCTCAGCATTATTAGCATTTTTCCCCCACCTTCACTTTCTCATTACGTTTTTATTTGGCAGATCATTACCGAGTTTTGCCGTAGAATGCTCCCTGCTCCTTGTGGACAGGGAAATTCATTTCAATATATTTACCTCTATGAAAACGCATTTGTTTTTTTGTTGTTTTTTTTTCCTATGGAATAATAAAGAATGGGTGGGGTTTGCCCTGACTGTATGCTGGTGCTTGGAAGCAGCACATAACATTAGAAAGGGAAATTGCTCTCAGCAGGACGAAAAATCATTGTGTTACCCCAGGTGAAAAATATTGTTGCTTTGCTTAAAAGTGCATGCAGGCCAAGCTACATTATTAGAATGTTTAAATATTAATTCTTCTGCTGGGTAGTAAAGATGATCGAGCGGCAGTGTCAACTGCTTTATATTTTCTCTTCAAAGCCACAGGAACCTCTTCCAAGAAACTTCCTTTTATATTGTTCAACATTCTTGGCAAGCAAACAACGGCTTCATTAGTGTTGCATATGAGAAATTGTGCAAATTCCATAAGGTATGTTAAGCGATATGGGTAATGTAGGCATTGTATAGTGTTTAAGTTCTACTTGAGCGCATCTCTCTATGAGTCGTAATTCTTGGACTGGCTGGTTCATATTTTAAATACTTGAACACCTCAATTAGGAATCAACGTTAATAGAAAGAGGATGGTTTTTAATCGTTAGTCTCAAACTGAACATTTCTTTGCTTCAAAAATGAATAGAATCTTCCCATGCCTCGAGAACTCACTTGACTGTTCGATTTCAAGGAAAATTCAAGCTCTATTCTCTTCGAATGGCTCTACTTGTTCAATTTTTCCCCGTACGCTTGTAAGGACAGACCCTTTTAAAGCTTCACAGGTTCCTTTTGTCGCGAAAGAACTACAAATAGCTGAAGATTTGCAGGTTTAGCTGACTAAATCCGAGTGGTATCTTAAGTATTCTTTTCTGTCGTTCAGGTAAAGCGAAAAAGTCGTTTCTTTTTCTCGGCAGATCCCAGTCAAAGTCGGAGGCTTTGGTAGGGGATATCTTAGCTCTACGACGGGAGACACTTCGGGAGTCTTAACAAGGAATTGGAAAGAGATACAAAGAAGAGCTCAGATGGAGAGACCAGGGGGAGAAAGAGCGAGAGAATGGGAGAGAGAAAGAAGATGGTTCACCGTCACTCACGGCTGATCTGGCAGTTGTTCCCACCTGAGACGTTACGCGACTCGTGTAGGAATCACTCATGCACAAGAAGCAATACACAAGTTGTACAGCCACTTTAAAAGCTCATCAGGAGCAGGCTTTGCTTGTAGGAAATACCTTATTCATGACGGAGCAGCCTGGGCCTAGGTAATTACTGGAATCAAGGTGGCCTCGAAAATGTTTAAATCTACAAGGACGCCGAGAGCATGAATAATGTAATATAATTTGCATCTAAATTTTTTAAGTGTTCTTTATTCAAAAACTAAAATGTAGCTGGAATTAAAGTTTTATGAGGGAAAGCAGAGAGCGTGCAGCCCGAGAAACACTACTTATTTGCAGAAATGATTTAAAATAGTGATAAAGGGGTGTAGGGGAAGGGAACGTATAAATGTTGACAATGATAAATCTTCAAGTCATGGCGATAAACAGTAATCGAGAGAGCGAGTTTTCGGACACAGAGGCAGTTGCTGGGGCCGGGAGTGCGTTTTGAAGAACAACTTCACCACGGCGAATGTTTGCAGCGGTGCTGATATGACAATTCTGGATTAACACGGCCCCGGACATGAAGAATACTGGACAACTAGAGATGAAATCAGTATGTCATACCCCTAGCACCTCAGCTTGCTAATTCCAACACACTCCACTGTAGCCCAGCTCCAGATTCTTCATCCTCTACAGGAGTTTAAGAAAATGTATTGTTCTCATGCACATTTTTTTCTTTGATTAACTGAGTTCAATGAGCTTAGGAACACCAAGGCGGACACTGTCTCTCAAAGAAGGCCCAACTTAGCTCATCCCACATCCTTAGACATGGAGCTGACCAGCGGGTAGTAGCATGAATGAAACAAAATATTAGCGAAAAAAATAAAAAATCATATTACACCTACCATAATTCCAGGCAGAAATGAGGTGTTATAAAATCATTTACATAAGCACGAATGGCACGAGAAATAAAAAAAAAAAAAAAACATGAGTCTGAAAGATGTTTTGCATTGTGAATGTAATGCATGCAGCTAGCAACTGCCATTCATGAGGAGCTGAAGAAATATGGATCATGAAATTAGCATGCACGGTTTCTCAGGCCTGAAACCAATGCCCTGAATGACAAAAATCTAAATTCACTTACCTGCTTTGGAAGACATCGACAGCGTTGTCACAGGTCCACCGCACCGGGAAGAGAAAGAGGGAAAAAAACAACCATAATATTAATCGATTTAGCATTTACAGCACTTCCCTGTGGCTTGCTAAAGATTTCAGGCAAAGAGAACCCACAATGTCTAATGATACAGGACTGTACATTTGAATTAGTAATGATGGATTTTCTGAGTATTATGACAAACTATATACTCCTGTCATGCACTCTAACATTTATTATCAGATTGATGCCAGATAGAAAAGTGTTTCTAAGCAAGAAACAGTTATTCCAAGCAATAATAAATCAGCGTCTCTGCGCAAACTGATCCACAACTCTCCTTTTAAATCTTTCATCTCAAGCCAGTACGTTAGGTTACAGACACACCAAAGATAAGTGCAAAAAAGAGAGGGTTAACATGTTTATTCATTAGCAGCCATGTCTCAGTCCCTTTTTGGGTGTCATAAATATCACTGAATTTAAACAATAATTTTTTTTCCCCATCTAACTATTTGCTGGGCAAAAACACAGTAATAATATGCTTCTTATAGCAGTGTCTTTCTGGTCTGCTGCATATATATAAGTAACATGCTAATTATTACTGTCTGGTATCGCTTAACTCTATTTGCATTTAACCTAGATCTTGGGACCAACAGACATTTCTACGCCACGCATGCTTTACTCATTTCAGCGAGCTGAAAATAGCGTCCTCAGACACTCACTTATTTTTGTTTCATAATTCAATTTTCAACAACTCGCATTATGTTGCTCCATACCCGCCAGAAATAGGAAAACATACCTGCATTAAAGTGACACTGGTCTATTTTTGCTCCCTCGCACAAAGGCCTCAAAGTATCACTTTAACTCATAAAACAGATCATTTATTCCATGCGTTATGCTCATGAAAACACGTCCCCCGCTGCAACATGCAAGCATTTCCCCTTCTACAGCAGTTACGTAGCACTGCAGTCATTAACCAGCTGCTTGTAACGGAAAGCACTTATGGCGCAGGATAAACGTAAGAACGCTCACCTGTTTTACAATTCGAGCCACGGCGCGAGACTCGGCTAAAGGTATTCCCAAACCCCACAGAGTACAGGTACAAAGCACGTTAACGACGCTACATTAGCACTTCCAAATAACTGTCTCAAACAGACTATATATCATCGCCATATTTTTGTTTTCTATGGCAAACACAAGTGGAGTGAGAGGTAGAGTGTTTTGGGGGTTAAGGGGGGCGGGGTGGGGGGTGGGGGGGGGACAAAGGACTCCCCTGAGGCTGCACACCCCCCCCCAACCCCCAGGCCCAGTGGGTCACCTACAGTTGGGACAGGCCTGCCTTTCCCACGCTAACCTCCCTGCTGATTAGCACGGCATGAGACGGCGGGGCGATTATTTTCAGGTGAGCTGTTCTCCATAGAAATGTCCTGCGATGAGCTCCTGGCTCTACGCGTCCCCTGGTCCCGCTTCTAATTGCGACTGACTGGCACCAGACACAGGCAGCCCGCTCCAATCAGAGCATCGCGTCTGGGGAGAGCTGTCCTGACCCCGCACCCACCGTGTGCACCATCGCGCAACAGCTGCCTGAGGTACACACGGCACAATCTCAAATTTAGCCCCCAAACCCCCACTCCGTACTCTTTTAACAGCCACCAACAACAACAAAAAAGAGAAACAGAAAAAAAGCATAAATCTCTCTTTGTTCAGTGTGTCATTCCCCCTAGGTGCCATAAGGTGTTCTTTTTTTCTTCCTCAGGGTGGGGAATGGGGTCCATGCTCGTCTATACGCATGAAACAGTCAAACTGGCTCCATATTGGCCTCAAATAAAATGACGACGACAACTTTGCACCAGAAAAAATTCCCAGAATTGTGCAGGAAAGGACAGGCCAGATCAGAGGCCCATGAGTGGTAGTTGTGAGCATGTGAACGTCCCTGGTGTTGTGCTTGTGTATCAGAGCAGGGCTACGGAGGACATGTTACAGCCGCCCTGAGCTGGGCCCCTCCGCACCGCCACAGGCCGCGAGAGCCCTTCCCTTTCTCTCCATCGCTCTGTCTGTCTCTCTCTCTCTCAGAGCGCTGTAATTATCACGTATCCGAAAGCAGGGATTGTAATCTCCTGCCCTGATTAAAGAGGACAGCCCGTAAGAGAAGCCTCCCTTATGAGTGCACTCAGAAACACACACCTTTCAACATGAGAACACACACACACACACATGCAAACACACTAAAGTCAGGCCACTGGAGCTCACACGCCACCAAACAGAAGGCTGCAAACGAGCGACACGCAACTGCCGCAGCTGCAGAATGCCACATAATCTTTTATTTTTTCTAGCCTTTTCCTTTTCTATTTCATTCCATGGCTTTATGCGGCCACTTCACCTTTCTGGTTAAAGAAAGAACAACCTCCTCTGATTTTTCAAGTCCACGATAAAACGAAAAAAAAAGGCGTAACGAAACTTTGTTTCGGGCCTAAGTTTCAGCTTTCCCCCCATGTCTCTTTAACAACACATCAAGAGCAAACTGCACAAACGCCGAACACCAAATCGTGTCTTTTTCTTGGATTCATTGAAGATGCAAATGAGCAGAACAACACTGACAGGGGACAGTCCCCCCCCCCCAATACATTTCCCCTCTATCCTACATAATTAACCAAAAAATGGCCTCAGCAGGCTCTACCCCGCACACACCCACCCAACTTTATTTCATTTAGAAATCGCAAGAAAGATGCTATTATATATTATTAATTTGCGCTGTTCTTTGGCTGGGCTTGGCGATGAGCTGCGGATGTTGGAGCAGTGTAATTATGTTCTAGCCGGGCAGCCATCCGTTTCCTTTCAAAAACGTACAGGATTCTTAATCACGTTGCTCATTTGGGCGCGCGGAGCGAGCAGGGAGGAACACAAACGGGCTACGTCTGTTTACCCACGGACACCTGCTTAGCATTGATAGCAGATGTCAGTCAGTGAACAGGATGAGAAAGAAGCAAAATGGAATTAAAAACGCAAGCATCGCCAACTTCTTATTATTTACTCACTTCGAAATGAACTACCATTTCGGTGGGAATGTTATAACAAACAGCAACCTTACTAGGCATGGTAACTCAGCTTTTTTCACGCTGTTTACCCCACCTCTCTCTGACAGAGGACCACGCATCCTCAAAATGATGAGATTTCGCCACGAAATTACGAATAAATCGTATTTTTATATATTTATTTATTAAGTCTCATAAAATGCGTGTATGCGTTTTAAATTTCTACCCGTTTGCATCAGGCTTTGCTGCATAATTCATTCGCATTATAGTGGTGGGTAATTAAATCTTGCCTGGGATGTAGTTGCGTTTAAATGAAATGTGAATATTTTACTGATGAAAATGCAGGATGCTGCTAATCTAGTTTCCCTCTTTTTATAAATGGATGGCTATGGGCAAGCTTTGAAACACATTATTGTGCTTGCCTGTCTTGGATAAATAGTTCATTTTTAAGAAAAACAATCACCGGTGAAAAAAAGAAAACGTCCGCAGACCTGTTTCAATAGGCAGAGACACTCAGATCACAGTCTCGACCAAACTGCAAGCCGTTATTGAATAGTTCTCCCTGAGCGGTTGTACAAACACCTAAAAAAGCATACGTTCAGGCAGCGGCTCCTTTAAAGACCATTTGGCCTGAAGATGTAATAAAATTGACATATTGATTCCTTTGAATTTACGAATGCCTGTTTCATAAACTCCATTTCCAAGGCTCAGACCTCTTCAGAGTACTGTCATTTTTCCCCCAAATGGATCAATTATGTGGCCCGTAATCCCGTTACCTGTGAAATCCAGGCTGCAGCTCCCAGGCGGCTGAGCTCACATTATGTGTACATAAACAAACTAAAGGTTTCCACTAGTATCAGGGATTGTGTTCTCACTCCTTCTAATAAACGCTCTCCAGGGGTTTATAATGCCTCATCTGAAGAGGTAAATAAACGCGCACATGCAAAAACAAGCGCAGACGCAGATGCAGGGAACACACGTGCGCATGAAAAGAAGCCTGCCCACGAGCGCGCACATACGGACACGCAGAATCATGTTTTCACAGGTAGACATGTCAGTCTACAGCCAGACTTGGCCAGAAGCAGGGTAATTGTGCCCATATACAGCAGTAATCACTTCTGCTAACCACACTGGCTACCTGAGGCAAAGACCCAAGCATGTTAGACCCTGACAGGAAGCCTTTGACGGATTCAGGAAGGTTTTTGACCGCAGCAGACCAGCATCCCAACACCCAATTCCTCTCATCTGTCTCTCTGTCCACATAACCCACATTCACTTTCATTCCAGCGAATAAAAAAAGCCTTCTATTCTCAAGGTGGCTGCAACAACCCAAACTGAAAAACACCATTCAAAACACTCACAAACAAAAACATGAAATTTTGGTTAATAGTTTAATGTGTGCACTCATATTGGAGAGGAAAATTGGTTCAATCAAATAAGTTCACATTGACCATTGCTCATGGAGAAAAACGGTGTTAATGCCTATCATGGGTTCTGACTCCAGGCCCCGCAGGAGGGGGAATTAAACGATATCGTGATCTTCAGAAACACATGAACTGCACCGCTACATTGGGGTAAACAAAGGGCTAACGATTCCAACACGCAACCAGTGGACGGCGCCACGTCGATGTCAACGCAAATGAACTGCATCCAGGTAGCTGCTATGCGGTTCTTCTGCCAACGCAAACCCCTTTTACTATCTGACATTCCTGAAAGATACAGGAGGGAAAAAAGAAAAAGGAAAAAATAAACAGTCCTTGATCTTATTCTCCACACTTCAACAGGCAACAAGCGGTTCAGTTACACTACACTAGCGCCGAACAATCTGTCTTGTGAGGGTTCAGAAAATTCAGAAATACCTTGTCAGATGCTGCCTGACCTGTTCACTAGACTGACTCAGAAAATAATAAAATATAATCATAATGGAGGGGCATGCAGGATCGAGGACAGCCGAGAGGGGGGAAGGGGACAGAGCGGGAGGGAGAGGCAAAACAAGGGACAGAGAAGAAGAGGGGGACCATAGATAGAGAAACAGAAAGAGTGGTCGGGGCAGAGAGAGAGAGAGAGGGAGAGCAGTACCGCTCAGTAACAGAGGTACCCACCCCAGCTATTGTGTGTGGGGGGCGGTGAGGATAAGTAGCTGTGTGTTATAACCACATTTGACACGCAGTACAAAAGCAGCTACCTTGGTCCCAGGACACAGCCCCACACAAAATACAACTAACAATCCCCGCCAGGATGTCAAACACCAAGAAAAGCAAAACAATTTCTCACATAGCTGTAAAAGTTTGGAGGTTTGTGGCCGGCCGTGGGGGGGGGGGGTGGTTATTCGTCTTGAGCAGCCTTGCTTCCTGGACTTTATGTCAGCCTGGGGTGGGTTACTGTGCAAAGCTGTTCTTATACGCTTTACTTTGGCCCCTTTGTTTATGTAAAATGGTACGGGAGCAGTAACATGTGAATAGTCATGCCTACTCCCTGCCAAACTGACCCCAGCCACTGTCTCAATCCTTCCACCAACTGTAGGCCAAAACCAGGTCTAAAGATGGGGTGTATCAGTCCATTTTCCTGTATACTCATCCATCTTTAGTTTACAGCATGGGAAACAAGGCTTTCAATTACTATTAAGAATTTGGGGGAAAATTTTCAATGATTATCCCCATTATGCAGATATACTGTTTGGAGATAGGCAAGCTTACATAATTAGACACACATACATAGTTTTGAATGCACTGATAACAATCCACAGCTAAACAGTTGCAAATGGAATCAATTGCGGCATTTCCATCTTTAAATTTGTAAATGTTATGTGGCTCCATCTTCATATAAATATGAGTACAAATAGATGTGAGAGGTGCTTGAAAATTTGATACTCCGCGATAGCGGGGTCATATGGGCAAAATGGAAGTAAGTGAGTGAGTGAGACACAATCCTTTCATACTCAATATCTCAAGAATGGTACTAGCGTTATTATCTAACTTTGCACAAGAACAGATATAATGTAGCAGATGAGCTGATTGAAATTTGGTTGAATCTGTGAAGTTGCATCACTATGCAAATATATAATATGCAAAAACGCACCACATCACACAGTCCTGTAAAATCCATTAGGACTGCAAATTGTTCAATCAGTCGCTTGCTAATAAAGCTAGCTAGCGCATTAATAAAATTATTAGCGATTCATTCAAGGCCTGATAAAGGCTCAATTTTACCAATGGTTATGATAGGGATGTTTATTTTGTGTTTCTGGCTAAGTTGACGTGCACTGCTCTGACGCTCCTTGTCCATACTGTCATTTCACGTTTATAGTAGCCAGCTAGCTAGCTACAGAACTACAAGAAAACTATGGCATAGAGCAGCTCATTATTCATGTAGCTCTGTAGCTAGCTAACTGGCAACCTTAAACATAAAATTATGCTGGTTGGGTTGGAATAACGTCGGCATTACTTTTACTAGCTAGCTACATTCTCAGATCATGAGTTTACAAGCGGCACTTAAGCCTCCTTGCATTATATTTAATTAAGATGCAAAAAGATGCCACATCACAGAGTCCTTGATTGTACATTGCTTATTGTCAATATTACACCTTAAAACAAATTATTGATACAAGGCTCCTTTCTGAAATAAGTCTCTCTCTCTCTGACTCAAAAAAGATATATATATATATTTTTTGCTTTTATACTTGCACTTTTTTGCTTTTATACTTTTTTTTTGCACTTTGACATTGAAAGGATACAATGAGGAAAACTGTCAGCTTTAATTTAAGGGTTTTTATTTTTTCTTTTTGTACCTAGTACCCCCATTATTGGGCACATCAAAAATACTGAACAGTTTAACAGAAAAGTGTGATCGCTTTACACATTTCATCCCGTATCCTGTGCAAAGACTGCTTGAAGTCACTAAACATTGGGTATCTTCTTCCTTGGTGATGACAAGCCTGCTGGTTTTAGGGACTTTTTGCCCTCAGCCTCCTCTTCAGCATGTAAAATGCGTACAGTTTGATTCAGATCCAGTAATTGAAGTGGCAAACAGAACTAAAATAATAAAAAAATGAGTTACTGTGCAATGAATTGTGGTGCTCATCGTATATATACTGTATATAAATTAGTTACTGTCCAATGAATTGTGGTACTCACTGTATTTATACTGTATATAAACTCCCTCCCCACTCTCTCTCTCTCTCTCTCTCTCTCTCTCACACACACACACACACACACACAGACTAAAATAGACTGAATTATCACAAATCCTGGTATACACTAATGAAATTGTCTTTAAAGCCTGAAACATTTGCTCCATCTTATTCTCGAGCTGACTTAATCAGGACAGTCAGAAGATGAACACTCAATTAATTAAAACACCATACATTTGGAGGTACAGTGTAGGCCATCAGTGTCTATCGAGGCCTTGACATGAATTATCAAGAATATATGACGGAAGCGCCGATGGCGGCTCAAGCCACAGACAGAAGAGAGAGACCAAAAAGCAAATGACTGTTATGTTTCTCAGAAACTTTCACGGAGAGTCCCACTGAGCAGAAATGAGACCGAAGTGAGTCCAACAGATAAAACTATTCAGTTAAACTGAGACAGAAGTGAGTTTGCCATGACAATCTCAACCCTTAAACTACAAAGTAAGATGACAGGAGCGAATTAGGAAATACTTCCTTAAAAGCAAGACAGAAGTGAGAAAAATGGGCAAAACTCCTCCTTTTCACCAATACAGGAGTGACTTAAATGAGCAAAACAATTTCTTTAACCAAGACAGGAGTCAGCCAAATAGGCCAAACTCTTCTGTTAAACCAAGGAGCCAAATAGGAAAACCTCTTCCTTTAAACTATGACAGCAGTGAGTCAAATGGATGGAATACTTCCTTTAATGCAAAACAAAAGAGTAAAACACTTCTTTTAAACCAAGACAAGAGTGAGTTAAATGGGCAAAAACTCTCCCTTAACACAAAACAGGGGTGAGTCAAAGAGATAAAACACTTCCTATAAACCCTATAAACCAGAACAAAGGTGAGTGATATTGGGAAAAACTGTTACTTTAATCACAGACAAGAGTGATTCAAATCACTTCTTTTAAACCAAGACAAGCGTGAGAGGAAGACGCAAAACTCTTGCTTAAAACCTGGACGGGAGTAAAAAACCAAGACAAGAGTAAATCAAATGCGTAAAACACTTCTTTAAAAACCAAGACAGGTGTGAGTCAAATGGACAAAACTCTTCCCCTATACCAAACTGGCTAAACAGTCCCTTTAAACCAAGATATTATTGGCAAAACACTTCCTTTAAACTTCCTTTAAACTAGGACAAGAGTAAGACAACTGGGCAAAACTCTACCTTTAAATCACGGTAACAGTGAATCAAATGGGCAAAAGTTACCCTTATACCAAGACAGGAGTAAATCAAATGGGCAAAATGCTTCCTTCAAATCAAGATAGGAGCTGGTCGAATTGGCAAAAATCTACCTGAAAACCAAGACAGGAGTGTGTCAAATGGGTAAAACACTTCCTTTAAACTAACGGTGGGGAACTTCATCCAGAAAGGGCCAGTGTAGGTGCAGGCTTTCATCCCAACCAAGTAGTGACCGACCCGATTCTACCAGTCAATGTCATCAGCAAAAACATTAATGGTTATTTGGTGGAATCAGGAGTGTCAGCGCCCGGATGGAGTGAAAGCCTGGACCCAAAACTGCCCTTTCTGGATGAGGTTCCCCACCCCTACTCAAAACCAAGGCAGAAGGGAGCCAAATAGATTGAGCACCTCCTTTAATCTAAGATGGGTGAGTCAAATACTCTTCCTTAAGACCAAGATAGGAGTGAGTCAAATAGGTGAAGCTCTTCCTTTTAACCAAGACAGAAAAGAGACAAATGGGTAAATCTCTTCCTTTTAAACCAAGACATGAGTGAGTCAAATAGGTAAAACGCTTCCTCTAAACCAAAATAAGAGTGAGTCAAATAGGCAACACAAATTCTTTAAACCAAGATAGGAGTGGGTCCAATGGACAAAACTCTGCCTTTATGCCAAAGCAGGAGTGAGTCAAATATGAAAAACTCTTACTTTAAGCTAAAATAGCAGTGAATCAAATAGGCATAGCAATTCCTTTAAAGCAAGATAGAAGTTAGTTGAATAGGTGAAACTGGACTTTAAAACCAAGATCAGGAGTGAGTAAAAAATAGTTTAAAACGCTTTAAATCAAGATAGGAGTGAATCAAACATGCAAAAGTCTTCCCTTAAACCAAGATGGCTGGGTGAAATTGGCAAAATACTTCCTTTAAATCAAGATAGGAGCGGGTCAAAAGAGCAAAACTCCACCATTACACTAAAGCTGGAGTGAGTCAAATAGGAAAAGCTCTTCTTGGAAACTAAGACATTAGTGAATCAAATGGGTGAAACACTACTTTCAAACCAAGACAGGAGTGAGTCGAATGGGCAAAATAAATCCTTTAAACCAAAACAGGAGTGAGTTAAATAAGCAACTCACTTCCTTCAAACCAGGACAGGAGTGAGTTAAATAGGCAAAACACTTCCTTTAAATCAAGATAGGACCAGGTCAAAAGAGCAAAACTCCACCATTACGCTAAAGCTGGAGTGAGTCAAATAGGAAAAGCTCTTCTTGGAAACTAAGACATTAGTGAATCAAATGGGTGAAACACTACTTTCAAACCAAGACAGGAGTGAGTCAAATGGGCAAAATAAATCCTTTAAACCAAAACAGGAGTGAGTTAAATAAGCAACTCACTTCCTTCAAACCAGGACAGGAGTGAGTTAAATAGGCAAAACACTTCCTTTAAATCAAGATAGGACCAGGTCAAAAGAGCAAAACTTCACCATTACGCTAAAGCTGGAGTGAGTCAAATAGGAAAAGCTCTTCTTGGAAACTAAGACATTAGTGAATCAAATGGGTAAAACACTTCTTTCAAACCAAGACAGGAGTGAATCAAATGGATAAAACACTTCTTTCAAACCAAGACAGGAGTGAGTCAAATGGGCAAAATAAATCCTTTAAACCAAAACAGGAGTGAGTTAAATAAGCAACACACTTCCTTCAAACCAAGACAGGAGTGAGTTAAATAGGCTAAACACTTCCTTTAAACCAGGACAAGAGTGAGTCAAATGGGCAAAACTCTTCCTGTAATCCAATGCGGGAGTGAGTTTAATGGGTAAAACACTTCCTTTAAACCAGGATAGGAGTAAATCTATGATGAGAAACTTTTTTCCTTCATGTGAAGCCGGAAATAGTCCAGCACGAGAAACTCTTCGCTTAATGTGGCTGAACAGGCTTTGCGCTTCCTGAGATACACAATGGCTTTGCCCCGGTGCCTGTCAAACTGTCACAAGGTTCACGCTGTTGAACACGAATTCACATTATCGGCCCATATGTGACATGGCTGCAGGTAGGGAGGAGGCTGGCATATGTCGGCTCCAGGCTCCTGCCGCTGCGCTTGGCTTTAAAATCAGCCACCAAGCGGAGCGCGCGAAGCCAAACCTAGGTAGACGAACGCCCGACGCTCAACAGCTCCTAATATTTTGCAAACATGTTCACCTGCATGCTGAGAAGGGGATGAAGTTGAGGAAAGCAGGAAGAGACGAGGCAAACGAGCGTTTATACAACCTCCGCTGCTCTCCTTTTATAAATTACCTCATCAGCCAGTGAAATTAACACCGATTCTTGCAGGCAATTTCTCAATTTCCAATGCTAATTACGTTTTTCTCTTTACTTTTAAATTCCGTACCACCTGTTTAGGGGAAGACATCTTAGGCAGCGAAGCCGCATTTAATCACAATTTTAATTAACCGCCCCGTAGATGTGAAAAAGAAGCAATTATAATGCAGATGACTGATGATTTTTCCACATTAAATTGTTTTGTTTCGTCGTTATGTTGATTGCATAAATGCAGGCAGAGTACAATTTTTATCTATTGTAATTTTATAATTGTTTTCCCAAAAAAAAACTGTTTTGGATTGACTGACTTTATCTGTTTACAAATTGTTTAATTTTGTTAACCTTGCAATTGCTGTAACGAATGTGCAAAATGGCTTCCATTCAGGCCTCCTCTGATTGGCCAGTTTTCAGCACGAAGAAGAGAATAACAACAGCAGATTTGATAACACGAATGTTATATGAGGTATCCCATAATTCATTATGGCACTAATTGTTGCCTTCCCCGGGAAAAAATAAATGCATTTCAGAACTGAGATTATGGGAAACTTATCTCCAATTTGTTGTTGCTAAAGCTCCAGTTATTAATTATTTTATTTGCCAATGACACATTATCAACAATTACCATTTTCCCCCCATGTAATTACCCACAATTAATTTCACAATCTCAGCGTTAAGTAATTTCAAGGAAGACAAACCCAAAGAAATTGGGAGTTGACATGATGCATATTTAAATTTTGCTCCAACTTGTGCCCGTTGGAAGACAGGGTTGCCATTTTCCTCTAACGCTCCACAACAGGCTGACAGTAACCCAGCCACTTTTACTTTTTCTAGCCACCAGAGAAGCTCTATGTAAACATATAAATCTGATTACTTTGAGGCTAAGCTAAGTACATCATTATATTCCACCTCAAACTTTACAAACCATTTAAGAAAATGAAAGGCTCTCACTCCATCCCTTCTGCAACCACTTGCTGAAAATCAAACCGCATGTGAGGGACAGACTCATAATTTTTCAGGACCATAAAAGCTTTGCAGGTTCTGAAGAAGAGCCGCACAGAATGGAGGGTTTCTACCGGCCAGGTTAGTCGAAGGCTCTACTTTTTCGTATTAATACCACAGACTGCTATCACAAAAAAAAAAATATATATATATATATATTTATATATACAGTATATATATATTAGAATAATGAATTCATGCATTGACTTCAAACAAACCAAAAAAATGCTTAAATAAATAAGTGCAAAAGAGTCTAAGATAGAGTTGACAAAATAGTCTTGAGAGGTCCCCCATGATGATCTGGCAACCCTCTCGTATTTTCAAATCAGACTATGGGACCAGCCCCGAAGTGGTGGGGGGGTGTGGGGGTGTACGGGCAACTTTTTTTTTGTGGTGGAGGGGGGGGTCTGGGAAGATTAAATGGCCGACACAGAGACACAGACACTGACGCACCACACAAAGTCTCCGTGGTCAACTTGACAGTCCGTCTGGGGCCGACGTAGAGGCGCTAACACTTTCAACACTGCCCTTCTTTCCCCTGATATCTGAGGGATAACAAAAAAGTACCTGACTGGGCCTGAGGCCCTGGGCCTCGCCTGAAGCGGCCTTCCCCAGGCCTCACACCCTGACCTGGCCCGACATTCCTGCCTACCAACCAGCCCTTCCCCATGGCTACCTCTACACAGCTGCCCGCTCGCTAATCTCACTGCAAACATTATTCAGTTTAAGCAGAGACAATGCGTGGGGCTGCGCTAAGGCCGACATGGGAACACCTTTATCACAGCTCAATGGGCCGGCTGTGGGAGGACAAGGGGGGAGGGGGGGGGGGGTCTGATGAAAATGCACACAGGACCGGGTGTAATCCCACTGTGCATTCATTTGCTTTCTGGTGTTTGGTGGTCATCAAATTTCTTTAAATTTTAATCTTATCTCTACGTAAAAGAATTCCACCCTTGTGCATTTTTTGCCTTGACTGGCAAAAATTGTTTTTTTTTTTAATTACCGGAAGAAAAAATGACAAATTAAGCAGGTGAAATAAGAAAAATTCCCTCCAAGTTCTGAAACTGAAAAAAAAAAAAAAATAGTGGACTTATTTCTGTGTAGAAAGAGTTAACTAAACACTGAAAAATGTTATTGTGTATCTATATGTATACTGTATTTATATATTTTCTGAAGAGCAGCCCCTCTGAATATTAGTTTTGACGGCTGGAAATAAACAGACCATTAAATCCTCCAAAACTGTGACAGGGCCAATATGGGCGCAGACAATACGAGGCCGGCACCTCCGATCCTTTGTTCCCAGCTTAACAAAACTCTGCCGTCACACCACTTTAACTCAAAGCTGCCTGTCGAGCGGCCATCAACCCGTCAGACCCACGAACGCCTCATGCAAAACCACGAAAGAAGAGCAGGACGAGAGAAGGAGAGCGAGGCGCTCCGGGGGCTTCGTACTTCACAAACACGTATTCGTATAACTGCACGTGAAAATACAAAAAAAAACAGAGATGAAAAAACGTAACCATGCAGAAATAGTTCATCTCCCGCCTCCCAGACTCGCTTTTCGATGAGTATATACACCGAGAGGCTTCTGCGGCTCCTGCCAGCTTTGGCCTGACGAGATTTTGCTGTTTTACAATACATTTTTAGCCCGCTTTGTGTCACCGTATAGACAGAACTGGAGCAGGGAGACGCACTAAAAGTTTCTGTACAGAGGGACTTATTTTCTTAAATGGCACAGTGTAGGAATGTTCGGGGGGGGGATAATAATGTCGCGCATTTAGCTTGCATCCAGCCCTTTCATGTTTTATTTGTCCAATCCCATCTGATGGACACACACTGTTTCTTTAGGGTTTATTATGTAAAGGTACACACTGCCCCGACTGGTAAACAAAGTGAGAGGGAGATTCAAGGCAAGCGAGAGCAGAAGAGGAACAAGTGTGGTGTGGATTTTACATCTCCCCTCCTTTTTATCTTTCTTCTTTTGTTCCCTTCTTTCTGAGGGAGACAGATTCTCATACAGACAGAGACTCAGCGGAGCGTTGTCGCCGACCACACAGAGCCAGCGGTCTTCATTTGCTCATTTTCTTGTCAATTTTCCAAACAGGCAGTGTAGGGAATACTGACATAGAGGCAACGCCCATGTCAAAAACTGTTACCCAGGAGGTTCGCTGGTACGGGTTGGTTCCACTGAATGGGGAGCAGAGCCATCCCAGATAAGCAGAAATTCTAGCAGTGCAAGACTGTCTCAGTTTCCAAATCTTGACACCCATAACCCCTTTGAGCGGACACACTTCCCTCTCCCATCCCCCGCCAACCCAACTGCTCCAGTCCCACAACCTGGCTGCCGAACTGCCCCTGTCCCAACCCCTGTCAACACTGCCATCCCAGACACAGAAACACTACCTCGCCCTGCTGCATTGCTGTCGCTGCGAGGTCGCTTGCTGGATGCCCATTTCCTGCTAGCAAGCTACTCACCAGTTGCTCATTGGTTGCTCACTGGCTACGAAATGGCAGCTCCCTGGCTGATCACTGGCAAACTTGCCGGCTACTAATTGGCTTTGTTAGGTGCTCACTGGCCGTTGACTGGCCGCTCCCTAGCTGCTCACTGGCAGCTCTTTGGCTGCTCGCTGGCTGCTCATTGGCCGCATGCTGTCTGCTCACTTGCTGTTCATTGGCCGCCTGGTAGCTGTCTCATCCCTGGCTCCAGCTCTGACAGGTTTTGGCCTGCCAATTCCAACTTGAAGCTTGACTAGGCTGATGTGATGCAAATACCTCCAGGGAGTCGCCTGAAACTGATGAACAGCTATGTCAAGTTGATTTTGCACCGATGGGAAAAGGTAACCTCTGCGTTGGAGGAAAATACACTGCAAGGTTAAAGAGACAGCGAGGCACCGCACATGTCCCGATTCCGGCCCTCGACGCCCCCTCGCCCAGACTCACCGCCCCCCACAAATTGTAGCTGTCAGTATAAGTACTAATTGCAGATGTGCCAGGCTGTCGTTATCATAAAACTGGAGACAGTGCGCACATTAAGCCTGGCTCCCTCATTTGTGTGGCTGTGGAAAAGGTAGCATAAATGAATATTTCATTACTTTAATTACTGAGGAATACTCTATTCCGCCAGTCTCAGAACGAGTGTTGCTGTAACTAATTATGAGTGCAACCCACTAAAACATGAAAACTAATAACATCTGAGATTCTATGATGGCCGGGCTACAAGGTACCCCTGGATGGCAGGATGTCGAGCGTTAGATTACACCATTTCAAAATCATGCGTGCAAGAAATTCTGGGTGCTAGCAGTTTGAATTTTTTTCCCGTCCACCAGATTAATCCTTAATTTTGTCCAAAAAACAGCCTAAAATACCGCAAGGGGGCTTCCCCTATCCCCCGTTTTAAATAAGCACTGATGTGGCCAGACACCTGAACCATGAAGAGCAATTTGATTAATCCTTAATTCAAATGACTAAGTACCTGTGTAGTCCTTCCCCACCAGCCCAGAGCCAGGAAGCACACATTTCTGTGATTCGGCCTTAGCGCTTCCCCATCTTACACAGGGACAACGAGGAGCCTACAGCCGAGTGTATCGTGCTAAAACACCAAACTAAATGTGAAGATCGTGTCGCTTGACATAACGATACTGGCATATTCCGACGTAAGGGAAATAGGAGGGGGTGGAGAGAAGGAGTTATCAAGGGGGCAGGCGCACTGTTTTGATTGGCACGTTAACTCTGATGCCTTTAAGTAGTAAGAATAACAGAGATACAGAGTTTAGCTCAGGAATGTAGGAATCATGACACTAAAGTGATAAGAAGGCTCCTCCCTCCTGTGATGGAACTAGGGAGGATGGTCAATTAGTCAGCCAGCAAAGGGAAGGATAGGAGTGAGCGGTAAACATGCTGACCGCAGGTACGGGCGAGGAGGTTTGGCACTTTATTTCTGAGCCGGACAAACTGAGGGTGAGCTGTCTCCCTGATTATCCCCCACTACCTGAGGAGGTGTTTGTTTGACATTCATGTCTGACAGCACTGAGACACTGAGCCTTGTCTGAGACTCCCACCCCAGCCAAAACCTATTAGCATGTGTGCTTACATTTCAGAGCTTTTAACAGGCCAGACTGATTCACCCTCAGTCTTCACCAATACCCTACTCTCTGGCTAATTCCACACATTCTCTGAAGCCGACAGTGCCAGTGCCCTACTTGGAAGCTCATAGTCACTGCCCAATTCTGATGCTAAAAGAGTGAGTGCCTGAATTTTAGGCGAATAGAATCAATACCCAACCCTCAGGCTGGTGGAGTCAATAACCAATTCTGAGGCTGATGGAGTCAATTCCCAACTCTGAAGCTGATGGAGTCAATGCCCAGTTCTGAAGCTGATGGAGAAAATACCCAAATCTGAAGCTGACAGAGTCTATGCCAGATTCTGATGCTGACTGAACCCATTCCCAACACTGTAACTGAAAGAGTCAATGTCCAACTCTGAAGCTGATACAATCAATACCAAAATCAGGCTGATAGAGTCAATACCCAATTCTGAAGCTGATGGAGTCAATACCCAAATTTTGAAACTGACAGAGTCTATAATGCCAAACTCTGATGCTGATTGAACCAATTCCCAACTCTGTAACTGACAGCGTCAACGTCCAACTTTGAAGCTGATAGTCAATTCCCAACTCTGAACCTGACAAAAGCTGATAAAGCCAATACTCAAACCTCAAAAAGAGATAGACAATGCCCAGCACTAAAGCTGATGAAGTCCTTGCCCAACTTGAAGCAGATAGTCAATGCCAAACTTTGAAGCTGATAGAGTCAATGCCTAATTCCAAGGCTGATAGTGCCAGTGCCCAACTCTGAAGCTGACTGAGTCATCAATGCCCAACTCTGAGGCTGATAAGAGTTGTACCCAAGCTCTGAAGCTGATAGGATCAGTGCGCAGCTCTGAATGTGATAGGAAGGACTGCATATTCCCTGCGTTCCTCACCATTCAAGTTAAGGCTGAATCACCTTTTAGACAGATTTCAGGTTCGACCGCATGTGTTTGATTACATTTTCGCTTTAAAAAACAGAGCAAATTCAATTACAGCAAAGCAACCCCTCCACCCCCTTTCTGCCTCACTCAGTTAGGACCCGGCTTGATCACTCATACAGCAAATGTGCAAACGTGACAAAATAATGAAATAAAAATCTGCTTTACTATAGATGACTAAACATCCTCACAACAACCGTTTCAGACTTAACACCACAGATTGTATCCACACAGTGACAAAGAATTCAAACCGATTCAGACGGCAGTGTTCTGGAAGGGATGTTCAAAAAAAAGAGAGAAATCCCACTCCAGCTCTGGGTATCGACAGGATAAAAAAAGAAATGAAAGCTCGCAGTAATGAGGTAAGGCATACATTAGCTGCCAGTGATGTCAACAGCATCCGCGGCGAGAGCTATTCACCCATATGTGAAAGAGACCTAGATACCCAGATGTCATGATACCTTAATCTGCCGATCTGTTATTGATCGCTCGGCGCGTCCGTGACCTTGCCAGAAGTGTTCTTCCAACCGACAATCAAACACACATCAAAGTGTGCGTCTACACGTGTGTTTGGGAAAGAAAGCTGCAGCCCTCGCACAGCTACTTCAACCAACGAAGCTAAGGGCAGGGTCTGGCTCCGTCTCCTCTGCCTCCGTATTTAAACGCAGATTACAATTCAGAGCACAAGTACAGAGCTGACCTGAAGCATATATCAAAGGGCGATGTAAGAAATAAAAAAAAAAACTGGGCCTGTAGAATCATACCCTTGCATGTCCCTCTCACACACAAACACGGCAGTGCTTCTAGTGAGCCTCCTCTATCATTTCAACTGTCATTTCGGCAGTCAGCAAAATTGCATTATTGACCTTGCAAAACCTACATTGTTTGCGTTGCAGGGGAAAGAGAAGTACAAATAGAAGAGAGGCAAACAGCATTTACTGTATTTACTTACGCGCATCAACACCAATGACTGGGAAAATGGCTTAAACCAACTTTTGTTACCTTGGAAATTTGTGTATTCTCTTTGCCGACAAAAGGGCGAGAACAAGCCGTAACTAACAGAAAGACTGAGCGCGCTGCGAGCTGTATTGATCAAGCAGACAAACGCACATAAATACAGAAATGCATACGCAGGATTAAAACAGACCTTATGGTGAAATGCAACAAATTTGAATGTTAGTTTACACCTGTGAAACATAATTGCTGTAAATCCCACCTAGAGTATCTTGCAAATAGAAAAGTTGACACATTTCGAAGATCACAAACAAGGAGTTGTGAACAGCGAATCTCGTCAAGGAAAAAAAAAAACAAGAATGGACAGATAGAAACTTGTGAAATGAAGCTCGATACTTCAATGTGTTTCCTTTTTTTGCTACTTTTCCTCTTCTAGATTCATCACCAATTATGGATCTGCATATTCATATGCAAATGTAAAAAAAAAAAAAACTACATAAATTCCAAGCCGCAGCCAGTCCATTGATTTAAGAGTGCCAGTGTTTAGCTCTGCGGAAATGCCACTCAAATTACAAAATCAGAGAGTGAGAGGGGACTGGAAATGAGTGCAAGTTTAGCGGAGGAGTCATGACATGGTGCGGGCGTGTGTCAGCTCACAAAGAAGTAGATAGGAGCTGTCAAATCACAAGAACACACTGACAGAGAGGCTGGGGCTCTGCACCAATGGAAGAACAACACAGCAAACACCTTTAATTCTGTCACTTCTCCTCTGTCGCTCCTACTTTCACACCAAACGAGCTGCTGGGTCTATGACAACCTGGGCTAGTGACAACGCTGTACGCGCATTCGTGCGTGTGCACGAACACTCGCGCACATACACACATATGTGCACATGTGCCCATGCAAGCACACACATATACTCTCACACACACACACACACACACGCACACGCACACACATGCACCCACAGAGGCATTTACTCACACACGCACATGCGCAACACACAAACACACCCGTGCTCATAATCACAACCGTGCATTCGCTCACACACACCTGCTCACAATCACACACGTGCACGTGCACACACACACACGCACGCACACCCGTAAATGTACATGCACACACAAATGCATGCTCGCATATGCACATACCCACACACACACAAACATATACACACACGGACAAACACACACACACACACACGCACCCACAATTCACACTCAATACATGCACAACCGCACATATGCACACACACACACACACATGCACACACCGACACACGTGGACACATGCATGTCCACACCCTCAAACACACACACAAACAGCAATATAGTGCATAAAATGCTAACATACTGCACAAACATGTCTATGCGCTGAACACTGGGCTGTTGTTGTCCTTCATTAGAAGTGTTTTTACTTTCCACAGATTTATAGTCAGAATTTAAGCATGCCGTTGAAGCCAGGGGTGACTGAAAGGCTGCCAGTTGTGACACTGTCAGCCAGGCTCGTCAGCGTTTCAGAATCACCCCATTTCTGTTTTCTCTTCACTCTTGCGATGAAAGTGTTGCACTTGGTAGTATTCTTGGTGTAACAATTTATTTTCAGCCATAGATCGGAGTGAAGGCTGGGGATTGGTTATCGTTGCGTGAATCGCGTTAGTCACCGATGACGTTCGTCGGAGAGCGGCAGCCCTAGTGGCATTCCCTGTTCCACAGAACGTTGGAAACGAGGACGAGGGAAGAACACAAGGAAAAGCTAGAGCAGTGTTCCCCCTTTGAAAGACAAAGCGCAAATCCGGAACCTTAGAGCAGTTTCGGTTCCTTCCCGGAACTGTGCACCTGACAGCGTCACGCGCACTGGACCGAAGTCATCTCTCCATCAACACATACTGGGATTGTTCGGCCGAGAAAACTACACAGAACATCGCTTTAGTTTAAAGCAGAACAGAGGAAAAACTGGTGTTTCTACATCACAGCGTCTGTAGCTATCGTTACCTTCATCCATAAAAAGGCACTTATTTCAGTTAAAAAATAGCACTTTTTCCCATTCGAATCCCCACCTTGCCGGCCTCCTCCCACAGTGAGAATGAATCGACTTCGCCAAGAGGACAAGTAGAGAGGAGTGGCCAAAAACAACAGCCAAAACTGGCCCTGTCCCCCCTCCAGGGAGCGCGCAAAGAGTTAACCAGGCTCCCTGGCATCAGAGCACGGGTTAATATCGCACCGGCCTAGTGCGGCATTATCCCGGCACCTCCCCGAACAAAAGGCTCCTTTCGCAAACAGACTCCTGCTTTCCCCCTGTGTCCAAAGGTGTTTGCTGAAGTAAATCTGCCCAAATCCTGCACAGCTTGGGGAGCGTAAGGGGGTGGGGGGGGGAAGGTGTACACATAATCCTTTTTCTTAACAAAAAGTTCTGGGGGAGAGAGAGAGAAAAAAATCTGGAATTCATATCACATGATGCATTTAAAGATGTAGCATCCCCTTTCCCCGGCTGCCCCCGGATTTGCATACATGATTCCCCACTGGGAGGGGGAGTGAGCTTCTCGCAATAAAGACACCACACGCACCGACTCAGGAACACAAGTTAAGGAGACCAACCAGATTCTACCCGCTAATATCTCAATATTCTGCTTATGGTATAAACCGAGGAAGATTGAAAACATTCTTAAATATTCCAGGTTATTATGATTATTATTACTGTTATCATTAGTAAACACCAATCATTACCCCTCCAATTATCATTAACGAGAGCATCAACTCTTCTTCACATACTTGTCAACCAAAGCGCATGCCCGTGTATACACACAAACACACACACGCACGCACACACACACACACACACACAATTTCTAGGACCACTTAAAACTGCAGGTTTGAGACAGAACAGAAAGCCTTTCGCGGGAAAGGGACGAGGCGATCAACGGCGGCCCCCGCTCCGATTATAAAAAAAAAGAAACGAAAAACAAATACAATCCGTGTGCTGCACGGATACACCTGCCTCAAACTATTACAGACTTCTTAGAGCAGAACCCGATCCCTCTTAAGTACTTTTTTTCCTCAAGTGTTCGAGCGAGTGGTCATGAATAGCACAGGCATGCCATCTTGTAACACTATCTGGCTGTCAAAAGAGCCCGGCCCAGCACAGCGCTATATAAGGCTTGTTACCAGGGGAGGCCCAGGAGACAGCCACAAACACCTAAGTTATGTTGCTCCCCACCCTCCCTTCTCTCTCTCTCTCTCTCTCTCTCCCTCTTTTCTTTCGCTCCTCTCCCGCTCTCCTCCTTTTTTTTTTCTCTTTTCATCGCAGGCTTTTCTGATGTCGAATGCAAATGCAGCCTGCTGGCGGTGAAAGGGCCGAATTGTGATTAAGCCGAAGAAGAGGCCGTTTCTTTGTTCTCGCCTCCGGGGATGTTTACTGGGAGAGACACGGCGGATCAGATATGAAAGGCATTCAGGTCAGCATTGATGTGAGCGAAAGTGAAATCATACCTAAGGCATTCCAGAGACCGCGGTGTCAGAGGTAGCGAGCCAGGGCTGTGCGCGTTCTCCCCGACAGGCCAAAATATCTTCACAGGCAAGACAGCAACACAAAAAAAAAAGAAGAAAAAAAATGGGGGGTAAAAAAAAATCACAGACATTTTTAGGGGGGGAAAGTTTCCTGTTACTTCCCACAGAAGGAGAAATAAGTGTATTTTTTCTACATTTTTTTAGTAATCCATACTGATGTATCTCTGCACGGCAGCCTGGCCTGTTTGAATGCAAAGATCTCTCTTTGATAACAGCAACATACAACGCTGCTACAGAGCGCCCAGTGTAACAGGTAACATCATCTCATTTTGCACCCCGGACCGTTCTTCGGGATTTATCGAAGTCTACCCGTTAGGAGGCAAAAATTGTGCGAGGTTCTGTGGATGACATGCTATAAAGTCAGACATCTCCACAACTGGGGTCTTCACACCCCCGTCTCCAAATTATTCGCCCTGCTTTAAGATTTCGCAGTGATTTTTTTTTTCTCATGAAGAAATCTCTTCACTTATGAACATCGTTGTAGCATGCATTTCATTAGCCATGACCTAAAATCATAAACCGGAACTATTTTTTATCCATATATGGGGGGGGGGATTACATATTTAACTTCTAATAACAGCTGGATAATTTGTAATTTCATTTCATATGGTATGCATTAGATTACACTATCACAATACGAAAAACTGAGTAGCTCTTCTTGGGGAAAATCATAGCAAAAGGACAATAAAAATTTGAACCCAGTCACCTCTTTAAATATAGAATTCCTTAAATTGGTCTTCATGTGACGGATTATTGAGGGCATTCCTAATTCCCAGTGGGACGTATACCCTCGAATTTGTGCTGCATTAATTGGCCAAGACGACATATTTGTTTAAAGGTGCTAGCCAACATATTTGGTAAAGGAGAGATACGGCAAAACCATAGAACTGCATGTACATTTCATTTCTAGTAAAATGCCTCAAATAAGCTTTAAACAACACCACGGCGTAGGAAACAGCAATTAGTTTGAGACGTGTTCTTGCAAGCAGAGTGACAAAATATAAACCCCAAAAGGATGGCGAAAACTAAATAAAATCACAAATCGTATGACATCCTCAAACCTTCAGACCTCAGTGGAAAAAAAACAGCCCAGCTCAACATTTTTCGAAGGCCAGTGAAAAAGGGAATTGTAAAATAGGCAGCGATGGAAATGAGGATATCATTTTGTCAGTCAAAACAAATAAATGTCCGCTCATTAAAAAACCCTTCATCTTGCACACTTACAGCCCCAAATTGTGATACGTTATCGCCGTCACCGAATTCAGAATCTGTAAAGCATTATTAAAATGTATTTTAAGCAGCAAATCAATAAAATCTAGTCAGCACAGAGGTCTCTATCCCTCTCTTCTAAACTGCCATTGCGAATAGCGAGGTGTCCTGTTTGACGGAGATTATTTCCTACGGGCTCATAAGATCTGCGGTAATTATTTCACTAACTTAAACAAAATAATCCTTTTCCTAAACAATGATGCACAGCAAACCATCCCTTGGCATTTTTTTTTCCTGCCAGACCAAAGAAAAAAATGCACTAGAGACAAAAAAAAAAGTGTCTACTTTGGCCGCTCAGACAATTGCACTCTTGTGGGAAAGCTGGTGCTAACAGTACAGTGGACACCCCAGCACCATTGACGTTATAAACATGTAAATTAAACACATTACGACTGACAATCAGTTGTCTGTGAGCACAGCGCACCTCCTCTCCCTTTCCCTGCAACAGCCAGAGAAAATACAGCCTACCTTGAGGAGGGGAAATCTATGAAGAAAAGAGGGTGACAGAGGAGCTTTTCATCCCACCAATGGGAGCCAATGCACCTTAAAAGCAAAGGCATAATAGGGATGGACAAAATGTTTAGACTGGAAGGGATCTGCTATTGTTGGGACTGAATGCAGAGCCAAAGCTAAAGAATTAGCATGCCCCTCTTTCTACCTTTGGAGTGAATGCACAAGGCTTTTTTATAATCACATTCAGTGCATTGTATTAAACTCTTGGAGCTGGACGAGGTAGCTTTTTTTGCCTCAAATTATGTAATCAATATATTCCAGTGGGAACATCTATTATTGAATGGCTTCGCGTTGATTGAAAATGAATTGCACTTTGTGCCATTTCAGGAAATCTAAAAAAAAAAAAAAAAATCCATTGAACAGAAAAAAATAACTTTGCAGAAACTTGACGACCTACATTCGCGGCTAGTGTATTTTGTGACATTCGCTACTTATAGAGATGCTGTTTCCAAGTTTCATAGCCACTCGTTTTCTTAACGGGAGAATTAAAACAGCGATAAAAAAAGCAAATATGGAAGCAGTGCCACTCTTCAAAGAGCTACGATGAAAGGGCACATGTGCATAACGCACACGAAGCATCGCGCTTCTCTGGACGCAGATATCGTCCACAGGCAGACGTCGCTTCGTGAAAGACATTTCCCTTCATAACAAGGAGGCTTTTTACCAAACAATCTCAGCAACTAAAGTAAAATACAACTGTAATAAAAATTACATATTGCGTTGGGGGGAGGGGGGGTTACGTTAAGTGGGGAGGTAGGAGGGTGGTGTGCTGAGTCAAAAAAAATAAATCATTTTCTCTTGTGCTGTTTGACTAATCTTAGAGTCTGCAGACAACTTCAAAAATCCCGGCACACGCTCACACCTTCATGTGACCTGGCACACCTGCCAGCACTGAACAAGACCAAGCTTTCCACGTCACCCTTATGGTTCTGCAGGCACGCAAGGAAGACTATGGATGCGGATACAGTCACACCAAGGATGCACTCCTGAAGGCAAATACATTAACGTGAATGAGCATAGCTCAAGCATAGCTAAGCACGGGGTTCATTTAGCTCCACACAGAATACGATCAGGGTCCTAACAAAGATGATGGAATGACTGGACCACAGTGGTTATGCTGACCTTACAAACTGGTTGCAAGGCAAGAAGCGACCATGGAATGACCAAATAAAGGAAGTACTAGCACTCCAGTTCACTGTCATGTTTAGACTTGAGAAATCTACATAATTGGAAAAAAAATCAAGTTCGCAATAACACCAAAGTGTGTTGAGTCCTACGTTTCTGTCCCATTTAAGAGGAAAGATGTGCACAATTACATGAAATTGAATATCACTGCTTTCACTGCAGTTACACACTGAGAACATACTTTTAAATACAAGACATACCAATATTTCCTCCCCCAGTGCTCCAGATTTCGGATAAAGGGCAGGACCTTGGATGCCTAGAGCAAAATGCGAGGACACCCCCCCCCCTCCCCCCACCCCCCCGCCGTCCCCTCACATACACACATCCCCCATTCTCACACACACGCACATCCAAGTGAAAGTGTAACGAAGTTGCAACATGCATTATGTGGTTACAAACCATCTGTCTTCTCTCCCAACCACTCAAAGATACACTTGTTATTACAAACGCGCTCCACAGAATGTTAGGCTATTGGGGCATACTATTATTATTGTTATTGTTATTATTATCATTATTATTAATCATAACAATAATAATAATAATAGCTCCAGGTAGCAATAATTAAAGACAAAAAGAAAAATGAGTGATAAAAATAATCATGATAATAATAATAATAATTAACAACAACAACCACAAGAACAACAATAATAATATTAATCCCCATACATCACCCCCCCCCCCCCCCATTAAAATTTCTCAATCCCCGTTGTCAGTTCACGCAAGCATTGCGTTTTTTCCCTCATTTTCAACGCAACTGTCCAATTTTGTTTTCCAAAGCCTTTTTTCTTTTATTTTCTTTTTTTATGAATTTCTTGGAATTTCTCTATCACTCTGATAAGCATCATCATATTTACTGTTATCGGTCAGGACACAAGCTGCAGCTCTGACATCTTTTCCTAGGAAGAAGAAAACCCTCTCAGCTCCGACGAACCCGAGACATTCCCAAAGGACAGGGCCCTGGGAGCACCGCATGACCAGAAAGAAATTTTAAAAAGACGGAAAAAGAAAGGAAGCAGCTTAATATTTACCTATCCCACCGTCAAAACAAACAAGCAAACGACACAGCGACATTATTCACTAAAACGGTCAAAAAAAGGAAAATAAGTACAATTTAAAATGTTTACATATTTTAGTGAGATTTCAGTTTCCTTTGTGATTTACATGCAGTTATTATGGCTGCCTAAAATAAATCCCGCAGCACTGCAGTTTTACTGATTAATTGACTTGGAAAAACACGTTTATTTTAAAGATGGCTTAGGGCAAACAGTCAAAATGTTTTTTTGTTTTTTTTTTAATGTCGTTATTTTTAGCGACACAGCCTTTCCAGTGAGATAATATAATATAAATGAATTACAGGTTATTTTATTTAACTACACACTGTCTCCCTAAACCGTTTGGCTGTACAGAGTTGAATTAGGGCTACTTCACTCCGAGCTTTTGTTATTCAGTAGATCAGCAGCGTGCTTCAAGCTACTTGTGAGCAGAAAGGAGCCTCAACAACTGACATTGATTTTGCCAAATCGATACACAACATTTAATAAAGAAAAGAAGTAAAACATAAAATAGATGTGAGTATGCCATTTAATCCCTGCATTAAAAAGGAAAAGGCACTGGAAAGGCGCGCGTGCACATCGATGAATTTCTACAGGGCTAATATCTTTAGGGAAAAAAAAACATAAACAACGGTTAAAAAAAATTATAATAAAATAAAATAAAATTAGCCTATATGGCACAAAACGTTACGATCGGACGTGTTCTAAAACAAGCAGTACCCTCTTTCCAAAGCACTTGCACCAATATTAAAAGCAGCAGCTATCCCATTTGATTTTTGAGCTGTATACGGCCGGCTTATAAAAGACACAAAAGGGAAGCTACTAAACGCATGCTCCTGTATACAAATTCACCAGTCACTCCCCATAAGCATCAATAAATGCAGCACATACTGATTCAGCGATCCAAAAAGCACGAAATGTCTAGAGAAGACACAATGTGCCTTCAGATCATCTGATTAAAAAGGAACAAAAAGCTCTCACAACCGCTCGCTAACTGTCAGTAAACAAGAAACATTTCTGCGGCGATGAACTGCCAATACCTCAGTCGATTCCACAGTTATTTTCACGATTGCGTGTTTATTTATGGCTTTGTTTGTTTGTTGTGCAATTAAGGCTACAAATGTGAAAACAAATCGTGACCACCCAAAAAACCAAATAGCATAGTTATATAAGTTTATAATCTCCGAATTCACAGCGTCAATAAGGCATGAGAGATAAGCTAACGTAATTGGGTAAATATTACTTGGAGACACCGGGTTGTATAGTGTGGGCCAGCTGCCGAATAAATAAATTTAGCCCATAGTCTGTATAGTAGGCTAATGAATGAAATTAATCCAGCAGCACCTGACAAAGTAGCGGAGAAAGTAAAACTGAACAGTAAGCAATAGCCTGTATGAGTCAAGAAACTGTCCGATGTGCAGCAAGCGCACAAGCGGCAAAAACTGTTGACGTCTCCAAGCAGAATCCACAGGTATTTCAACTTAGAGGAAACGGGCTCCACAGTCGTATAACGGTTTTCACCTTATGGGAAATAAGAGTGTCTGAACCGTTAGTTAAGTCCTGAACTTTCGAACAGCCCTTCCTTCCAGACACCATGCCATCCCACTTTAAACTCTGTAAATTCAACTCGCAACTTTCGTGGAAGCGGATTTTAATACAGTTAAAATTTTAAAAAGCCGGCTTTTAAAAAAAATCAAACCAGAAGAAATGCCGATTATGCGCGCTCACACGCTTTCACCACTCTTCCCCTCTGTCTGCAGTCAACTCCCATTGAAACGCAAACGGGCGACAAGAAAATAGCTACAACAGGCGATCCCTTTCAGCGGAGCGAACGTCCTACCAGTGACAAATTACAGCCTAAGATCCTCACACATCCCTCCGTTTATGTCTTCGTCCTTTATTTCTTACCGTTTTTCCTTCTTGGGTTGGCTTGTTTTCTTCTCTTACACCTGGGGCCATCCGCCATGATCTCGGGCTTCATTGATAAGAGTGGATCAGATGGCAGTTCGCATGGACTCGACTCCTTGAATCGGCAGCACGCAGGCTCAATATCTAACAACCAAACACACCAACAACATGAGCTCAGTGCGATTCTACCAGAATGCAGGGCGGCAGGATGAATATTGAAATCATATGAATATGATAAATAATAACTTCAAAGACGATTAACCCCTGAATATTTCACTGACTCCCAAACGTTCTGCCTCTACCGTCGCTTGATCTTTTTGATGAAACTGTGATCAAATGAAACGTAAGGACAGAGGACGTAGGCCGGGCAAGAAGGCAAGGCAGCGGGAGAGAGAATTGCACCTTCGCTATTACTCATAATTCAGAATGACTGCCTAGGGGGAATGTGGTGTTTTACGGCGTTTAATTTAAATATGAGCTGTCTGAGCGGTTTCAAAAAAGTTTTGCCAAGAACTGTTCAGCGTCAATGGACATTATATCTTCTGACACACTGAGATTGAATTGAGAAGTAATATGTGAAACCTGTTGTAGGTGACAACTGCTGCTCATATTTTCCACAGAAACTTATTTAAACAACAAAGTTACATATTTGAAGCTCTAAAACAATTTGCTGGATAGCAGTGGCCCCGTCACAGGCAATACTCCCAGTGTGTCATACAAAGTTGCGTGAATGAGAAAGTATGGCACTCGGTCAAATTTTGATTTTTTTCAGATGACAAAGGGGTCTGTTTGATCAGCACAGTTCGGGATTGATGCAAGCGGGTGACGGACAAAATTATTACATTGGAATTTAACACATTTTCTCCCAATCAACACCAACCAAATCAACTTTTGTGGATATTCTTCCAAAAGTCAGTTCTGCAGTGCACGTAAGTTCAACTGTATAAGATCATTTTAAGATTTGTTTATTATAGACTATCTATAGCTACTTAAAGCACGTTGGTAGTATTATGCAGTCTTAATATTTAATACATGCAAAATAAACATTCACGGTTCGGGGGCAGCCTTACATGTTAGCAAAGAACACAAACACAAAACAACAGCAAAAAAAATCGCCTCATATCTTGATTTGGTACACTATGCAAAGGTATGGATCAAACAGAACATCTCAATGACATCTGCAAGGCTGGTGTTTATTTTTAAGAACGCATCATCTTTGCTTGGCTTTAGTCTTCGTGTTGCATCGCAAAGGGAAACGAACCATGACAAGGAAAACAAACAAAAAACGCTCAGAAAACACTAACAAGACACAAACCGCGAAATCGTGACGAGAGCGCTTTGTCAGATCTGGGAATATTAGCCCATAGAAAAGGTTGAATCTCACTTTTGGGTATGTCTGACAGTATTAATCAAAAGCTAAATACTTGTCATTGTCACTAACTAATATTTACATAGGTTACACAGGGAAATGATACAAATGTGTTTTAACAGTCTACCCAATTCGCTGAACTAGCTTCAACTATAATAAAATAAAATGTAGTTGCATTGTTATTGCGTGTTAAAAAGTGAACTAGGCTATTTCACATGGCAATTATATATTTTTTTTCTCTGGGACAGAACAAAATGTGCCTGTTTTCATTCTTGTTCAAACAGTTTGAGGGAATGAAAAATAACAGTCAGGAGTATTTGTTTGCTTGTTTGTTTGTGAGTCAGTAATCAATGTATGTGAGAATACAAACGTAGATCATTCCGCACCTTTTCACCTGCACAGGTAGGTGAAGTTTCACGAAAAACGCTGAGAGAGAACCTATACAGCGGAGGCAATAGGAGACGTCTCTCTATTAGTTGGTCAGGCAGTTATCTATTGCAAAAGTGCTAACATAAAAGCAGAGAAATCACACCTACCTTATTATTCGTTACTATCTTTTCAAAGAATTCGGGTGAGGAAAAGCCGACTGGAACAAAAGTAATGTGGAGAATTGAGGATCCTTACAAAATGGTAATAAGCCTTAGAAATAGTTGGTAGAAGGACCGTTATTCCTGCTGGGCAGGTTAGAACTGATCTCTTTCAGCCAGTCCAGGAAACAAACCTGGGGACGGACTGACGTTTACGCCTCTTCTAATGACATTTTTTTCTTTTTCTTTCGGTAATACTGAGGAGACCCTGAAACACACGCCACCTATCTTCACGGAGAGGGATAATTGAGGAGCACCAAACGTGAGCATCTTCTGGAAACGTGATCAAGTTATTTCTCTCTCTCTCTCTCTCTCTCTCTCTCTCTCTCTCTCTCTGTCTCTCTCTCTCTCTCATTCTCTCTCTCTCTTTGTTTATGGCCAGAGAAAAAGTAGGCTAAGTTGGAGATAACCTTTCGAGCTAAGCAAGAATAATATCAGAATAAAGCTGAAACGCCCTGTACGGGTTTAATCGCATCCACAAAAATCCTGAGGAATAATCTTGAGAAAATTACTCTCACAAACCTATGTTCAACAAGCAACGCTGTAATATTTTCAACCAGGAATCCAATTCCTATTTATTTGTTTGTTTATTTATTTATTTGTTTGTTTCATATCTTTTTGTTTACTTTTTTCTAAATGCTTTATTTTATGGAAATCCTTACGTCAACACAACATGAGTGTTTGTCTACGCCTGGATTTCACTGTGCGCCCAGAATTTTTACAAGAGATACGAGTTACTCTTTTGCTGGATTAGGTACAATCCTATAGCATCCTATTCAACCAAGGCGTAAGACCAGGTGTGATTTATTTCAGCAAGATGCATATTGGTTAAGGACAATACCCGAGCGGTAAAAAAAATGCAGCACTGAAATAAAACGAAGTTATGCCCATGTTTAAATGCTTCTCAGTGACCCCCCCACTCCCCGCCCCCCGTCCCCTCCCTCTAGAGAGAGACGAAGGGCTGCATAACCCGAAGTTCATATTTATTCATTTATTTGTTATTGATTAGCGGACTAACTTACGTGCCCCAACTAACTTGTTTGCTTGATTACAGCGTGAAGACGTTCCAGTCTCAATGTGTTTGTGTCCCTTCAAACGCGGATGGAAGGAAAGGCTCCACCTTTGGAGAGCAGTGATTGGTTATGTAAATAAAGTTTTTTTTCGCTCTCTCTCTCTCTCTCCCTCTCTCTCTCTCTCTCTCTCTATCTTTATGCAGTTATCTACTGTATGGATAATTAAATCATCAATCAAGGGGCTTGATGCCTTTGTTCAAAGCCAATCGGGTTCTAGGGAACTGGTAAGCACCGAGCAAAGGAAAAATGCGCAACATCTGGATTTCCGGAATCTCCTAAAGGCTGTAGATTAGTGGCAGGACAAGCAAATTTCAAGTCCTTATCCCAAGAGAGTAATTTCATCTCTGCAACTATTATTATTATTATTATTATTATTACTATTTTTATTATTAAGATTATTATTATGATTGGCTAGGAATATCTAGCCTATAATAATGTTTTATTTTCATATATTCTTTCCTCTAATTTTAGTAATGTTTTTTGATCATTGATTACTTATTATTGATATGTGGATCTCACAAACTGGGAGTGTGTCAGACCATGCTATGCTTTTAATGATCGTATTTTCACTGTGGATTTTTTAAAAAGTCCAAATCTGCATTTTTATTTATTTATTTATTTATTTGCTCAATTGCATTTGATTTCTTCACACGCAGTGATTTCAGGCTCCGTGCTGACGTGCAACCCAATGATCAATTTCATGACGCGCTTCTTTGGGTAAGTAAATGTTCTTACTCTCCTACTTCACCGAAGCAATTATTTTTTGGCTAAGGTGTTCTTGTTTATACTTTATCGCAGCTTTATCACCCTCTTTTTGCCTTGTTTTTTACAATGAATTGACCCGTTAAATGCGGGATTAATTGCCGGGATAACGTCTTATTTTCGTGATTTTACTTGATAATCATAAATCGAGTTGTGCTTCGAATAAATCGAATGTGCTTCGTTTATTTACGCGTGAATTGAAACATGAAGCCGTGCAGCGAGACGACTGACAGCCGGCGTCTTGGCGCTGATGCGTCACCGTCTGCACTTACTTGTTAAGTGAACCTCGTCCACAAGTGACACCCCTCTCCTAAAATGGGATTACAGCGAGCGCTTTAGGTTAATTTCTCCCATATTTTAAGAGGGAGAACGTAACGCATCCACTGTTACCTTTTATGATTGTTGTCGTGATTGTTTTAAAAAGCCTGTAGATTTTTACTGTCAACTTGGCCGATGAAAGAGGTTAACATCCGTTTTGTTGTCGGCCTGTTCACACTCCACCAGGCGGTCATCTATCCAAATTGATGGACTGGGTTATATCATGAGATATGTTTAAATATAATAACTTGGCTATCTGTGCTGTCTTTAACTTAGAATCAAATTCGCTTGTTTTTTTTTTTTTTTTTTTTTAACAAGCGGCGCATTAATTGAAGTTGTGCAGTTTTTATTGAACGGGTAAAGTGCGCAGCTTTGTTACATATATCGCACAAAATGCATATTACTTTGTGATTCTTTTTTTACAATAGTGTTTAGGAATCACACTGATAAACAGGTGTGCAGCGATTAGAACGGTTGGAATGACTCGAAGGGTCACCACTACACGCATGGCCGACTTCGTTTTGCATGCTTAGAGAAAGGCCTTCATTTTTGCAATGCAGTAGAATATTTGCGCCTCCATTTGTAATGTCAGTCGCTCAAAAATGCTAAATGAGATCTTATTTGCATAAAAATTGCAATTGTTGCGTGAATATTTATGTTTACATTTGATAGTTCACGGATAATGTCCATTGAAAATCCCTTACAACAAAATCTTGGGGCCGGGCTGTAGATGAGTGTGGAAACTTGTCGGAGGTCATCTGAAATGATTTCAAATAAAATTCACCCTGAGATCAGAGCTTACACGTGCTTGCTGTTTTTATGAAGCAAATGGAATGTTTCAAGATTTCTATACTCAAGTGAAAGACAGGCAAATCAGTCTTTTCGAGTTGCATCAGACCAATTTCTGATGTACAGGACAGAAAATCTGTGCAACTCCTTGACATCATGTTTCCATGTTATGTCATTGTTTCGAGATGAGGGAATTTAAAATTTGTGACTGAAAGTGGTCCCGATAGAGAGAGAGAGAGAGAGAGAGAGAGAGAGAGAGGGAGAGAGAGAGAGAGAATGAGCAGGTGGCAGGGAATCATTAGCTGGAATTTACTTAATAAAATGGGAGTGAGTTGAATGCAAAGTCCCATCACAGAATGAATATTTTTCACATTGTCCCATTCCGAGCACTTCTGTGCAACATCTCAATACATAAAACAATAATATGAACACAAATTGTAAATGCAGTATAATCCAAACTGTGTTGAGCATGGCATTCGTACAAAATGTTGCTCGTGTAGTTTTCCTGACCTGCCATATAAATCTGACCATATTTTACAGCCCGCAAGAAAGTCTGATTTTAAAAAATGCAAGTTTTAATTTCTGCTTTTATTACAATTTGCCAGGGGATGCACCAAATTAATTTAAGATAAACTCATTTGCTTGAAGAATTGCCCTGCAAAACTTTTGGAATTGTTATTTTGCATTCCAGATTATGCTTGGCCCACATTTGATATTGTACATTATATGAGGTATCGATTATTTAATTAATTAAGTATATTTGTTGCTATTTGCTCAGACAGGTGGCGAATTGAGACGATGCGCAATGCGGAATGATATCTGAATCATTTTCACTTATAAACTGAGCCGCCTTCTGAGTCAACAGCTTTATCTGCCTCTGGAGAAGAGGAGCCCCCACTTAAATTGTTTCCTGCTGCATTCATAATAGCGTATGTGTTACTGCTTCAAAACAAAACATCTGTTTGCTCCACACTTCCATCCGAGGAAAACTATCTCTTTAAAGCAATGCTTACCCAGCCGCTGAAACAACGCATTATTGCACACGAAAATGACGCCATGTCAGACTGTGGCATTACGCATAGCTTAAGCCAGAGAAGCCCTCATTTGTTGTCCGCAAAGTACCGATGGTGGCTCCCTCATCCGATCAGTGGGGTTCTCGGCGGGTTGGGCCCTGATATTTTGATTTGGATGCCGTCGATACAATGTAGTTGGTGCGGTGTCCCTGCTGGCAGAAAAAGGAACACGACAGATTGATGGACAATTAAAGGCCAGAGCCCAGAGAACGAGCCTGATCTCAAGGACTTTCAAAAGTGCAAGATGAATTTGGTTTACATTTGCAAGAAGGCCTTCCAGGCAGGGAGCGCTTTGTTTCTCCGGCCGTTCCTCAAATCTCGAGTCTTCAGATGTTGTTTCGCTGCGCATGAAAGAGAGAGGGAGAGATCGCTGCATAACAGAAAAGCAACAAACAAATTCTCACATCAAGTAGCTATCGATTTTCTCATGTTGCTCTTGTTAAATTTGAAAGCTGGATCCCAACAAACACTGACCATGCTATTAGCAGTGCTACTGTATACAAGTGGCTTTAATAGGACCTGTCTGAAGTTGTGTTTTCAAATTTATTTATTTTTTGTTTTCCTCGAGAACGAGGTCAGGTCCCAAGTGGCCGAAAACTTTTTTATGTGAAATACACTATGTGTTTCTATGCTTTTATTTTTTACCTCTGTTAACCTTTGATAGATGAAGTAAAACCAGGGCCAACATTCAATTAAGGTTAGTGACAACAAACTTTCGCAGTCCTTTTCGTGCACGGTCTCAACCCCCTCATATCTTCCTGATAGTCCTTAAAAGGTTTTAAGAGGTAAGCTAAACATGAGCACTTTCACTCAAGAAATGTGACTTATTGCCCTGATAAATTAATAATTGCCATTTGCTATGATGAATTATTAATCAAACATATGAATAATTGTTTCTATCTCCAATCTCTATGTTCATTTGCATATCTGCCCCTTTAATGTCAGCTACACGTGAAAGCCACTTACTCTTTGGACTCGAAGATATCTTGCGTGTATTTCTCCACTTGCTTTCTCATGTCTTTCTCTCGTGACGCCATTTTGCTGAGGGACTATTTATAGAGGTGCAGGTATAAAACCAAAAAAAAAAGCCCCACAACACAATTGCCGAAATCTCATTTTACAGTCACCACATCATTTATAGATCATTTTCAAATCTTTCAGTCAGCCTTCAATATATTATGTTTGCAATCTCAACATGACTTTTAAAAAAAATCACTCCACTTTTGTCATGGTCTCTCTTTTTTTTGTTGAAAATTTCCATTATTTTTGGGCGAGAACACACAACATGATGCATAATAAGGGAGTCGTGTGTGAGTCATGATCCTTGATCCGAGCACATGAATTGAATATAATTTTGAAAAAGGCCAACCCTCATGGAAAAGCTCGCCTGAAGTCTGGCAACAGCGAAAAGAGAAGACAACAGTCACAAGTGCCATCCGAAATAAACTCTACCTTTAGATCTGTTGTGTTCAACTTTTACAGTTCACTCACCGCCTACGTCTCGGACGATAGCTGGGATTGAACTTAAGGAGATGTTAACTGCAGTTCAATTGATGTGAAACATAAAAGAATGTAATAGCAATAATAAAGTGTAAATCAGTGATGGGAGGTTTAATAGACGAGAGAAGGGGCGAGATACTTTGATAACTGATGAAAGTTTCGAGGGTGAATGTTTTTTTGCTGAATTTCTTGCTAAACCTGTGTTTCAAATTGTATGTGATGTTTGTAAAATGTTTTTTTTTCCTTTTTATGTTGTCATTCATCACTCATTATTCATATGTATGTCCTTGATATGTTTTTCACATTTACTTACATTATTGTATTTTTTCACAGTTGTAGCTCTTGAACCTCAGCATTTTTTTCTGAATTTAGGATGAAGTAATTTCCTATTAGAGATTGAATAACTCAAAAACAACTAATCCTTGATGTTTTGATGCCTGCTTTCCCCAATCCCCATGCATCATCACGACAGAAAATTACGTCATAGAAATAAAAGGAAATTACAAGAAGGGGCTCATCCACAAACTACTTTGGAATGTTTTGAGAATAATTTCCTTCACACAGTTGTGTGTTTCAAGAATGCCTGTAAGTGAGGGAGAAGATCATGACTTTGGACTCAGGAGACAGAAGTCACATGACATGGCTCCCTAATGACTCACAGGAACCAAAGCTGACCACTGCGACTGAGTTTGACGTTGAGAGGTAGGTAGGGAGGTTCCCATCCCCTGCATGTTCAGACAAGTACCAGATCCAGTTCTCAATTAGGCCCTGATCTGTCCGAAGCGCGAAGAAGAAAGACGATCAGCTGGTCGGAATCATTCGTCGCTTGTTTCATGTTTTGCTGTCAGAAACTGAATTTTGAGCTCATTCCTGTCATGTAAATTGTCCCCCTCCCCCCCCACCCCCAAAAAGTGGTGTAATAGTATGGGTCAATAAAATAAGCTTTGAAAAACTTTTCATTCTTTATTTTATTTTTACCAGTTCATTAGCACTGTGACGTACATCGCTCCACGGATGAACTATTTTTTGCAGATACCTACATTTTTCACTTTTCTAGCAAATTTTGTGTGCACAGACCAACTGCCATAATGACGGTACTGAACTGTTTCACGTGTGAACAAAAATGGAACATTTTCCCTCGAGTGATAATTGATATTTCAGACTGTTTAAAAAAAAAAAAAAAAAACAATTTCAACTCTCTGATCAGGCTACAAAAAACTTTGGCGATAGAAGATTGGGACAATCCTCACAATTGCAGGGAATGGCAATGTTGATGCAAGTGTTAGAGTTGTAAATGACAAAAAAATGTAGAAAGCCTCATCGTGCTATTTAAGGTTCAAACTCCATCTACATTCAGTTGAAATATCACTGTTTTCAATTGAAGTGGGTCTATAGAAGCAAGAGAATTTTCGTGAAAAAAAAATTACTTACGTAATTTGAGAATAAATATTAGCAAAGCACTGCTGTTCAGATAATAGTAATAATAATAATAATAATAATTAATTATAATAGCAATTTTTAAAAAGCCTCCGCCCTAGCCCACATCAGGACAGTTCTATGGGGAAACGCACTTTTCAGGCATTTTTGGGACGAATTCCGCCAGCGAAACCTCCCTGGCGAAATTTGACGGCGTATGTCAGCTCGCTGAAAAGAGATCGCTTTCAGCGCCACCGCTGTTTACACCCCCGTCCCTCAGAAGCCACAATAAGCCATCTGACAAATACGCGCCATTAGAGAAATGAAATAAATTACTATCGTAATCATTTTTTTCGCCACTCCGTAGCTCTCCGCGGCGCGGCCCTTCCACCTCTGCGTCTCTGTATTTTTGAGGCACCATAAACAGAAGGGTAGACTGAAGCGAGTTGATTCGGCTTTGATCCCCGCGCTCATCGTCAGAGAGCGCGGGATTGAAGAGACTGTTGGCTACAATTGACTGCGACAATTAGGAGATGATCAGAGGCTGAAAGTGGAGCACTTATAGGGTAATTTACATGTCAGTTTGTCGAATTAAAAAAAAAAGAAGGGGGGAAAAGATATTCGGCTCAGATTTTTTTTTTTTTATTTCTCCGCGTCTTGTAAACTGTAATTTGTCCTCGCTGAAGAAAAAGCTGACAGAAGAGAGAGGACATCCATTAGCATGTGAAAAGAAGCAATCATGAGGCCACTGCTGGCTCATTGTCCACCGCAAATGCTGATTCGCAGCCAGTGGGTTACGGGGAAACCTTGCGTGGAGGTAACCCAGCCTATAGCGGCTGTAAGGACCGGTGCGTTAAACGCCAAACTCGGGCTCTTCCGCCATCGCCGCGATGTATTGACTGGGAGGTGGGGAGGGCTAAACTTCGGGGTGACTCGCAACCTCCCGCGAAGGCGAAGCAGTTAGCAGCATGTAAGCTAACAGCAGGTTGATAGGATAATACTAGTCATCTGTCCGCCTTCCTGTTACACCCCTTCCTCTCTCTCACTCCCCTTCCTCTCTCCATCCCTCCCCCCGTTGCCCCTCTCCGCACCTAATCCCTCCTCCTCTAACAGGCTGGGGTTATTTTTCTGTTCATCTCGGCCACGATAGGACAATGAGCAGTGGCGTTTGTGGCGGTATAAAATAGGGGGCCTGCCCTCTCATCTCAGTGGCTGTCTCCTCTTCTGTAAATGAACTAATCCCGCTTTGGCTGTGAACATAAACTAAACCTGTGTAATGCCCCTGTACCCATGAGGGTGGTGGACAGTATTGACTAATCCCAGGAAATTAACACTGATTAATCTCATGGCCTGAGTCTAACACCAAACTTAGATGTGGGAAATATGACTGTGTGTGTTAATATATGTGTGTGTGTGTGTGTGTGTGTGTTTGCAAGTGCATGTCAGTGTTTTATGTGTTTCTTTGCTTTTGGGGGGGGGGGGGGTGCTTTTACGGGCAGGTAAGCTGATTCAGTTTGCTAACTAACTCTTAAAAATATCAACATTCTTCTTCTTCTTTCAAATTAACACGGACGTAATGCTCCTAATACTTAGGTATATTATGAAGAAAGAAAAGTTGAAAATGTTTTAAAGCATGTTACTGCGAGATAATTGATTCAACATTGCTACGGAGAATTCTGGTGATGGGCTGCCAAAACAATTCGCAAATAAAAGGCCAAGGCTGATTTCTGAATCCTGCACTTAAACAGCGCACGGTGCGAGCAGTTCTGCTCTGTGAGCAAGACTGACTATTTCCAGGTATAATTGGACTGCTCTGCATCGCTCTGGCACCAGCTGAACCGAGGGTGCAGCCGTACTTTGAAGCTGTTCTGCTCTGAATCACCTCCTTTAAGAATGACTGCTTCCCAGCCATTAATATGATACCAACACCATCGCAAACACCTACAGTCCACCACCCCCCACCCCACCTTCCCCCCCCGCCACCACGGAGTCCAGTATCCGACTCATAAAGGTGCATAAATAAAAACACAGCCGCTGAACGGAGAGAACTGAAAGGCAGTATTAAGAGGGCAAACAGAATAATGACCGAGGCGGTCTTTGCGGCAGTGGGTCCAGATGAGAAATCTGGCACAGCGGGGATGTCGCGCCTCTCCCAGGTAACGGCGAAAAAACAAGCCGACGAGTCGTCGTCGTCCTATTGATTGCAGCATTTTGTTCCAGTCGGTCACAGTCAACTTTGACTTATATTTATTTATAATTTTTTTTTTGATTTATCCCTTTTATTTTAGAGCATGTCGCGTTTTTAATGGAGGAATGTCAGGCCAGCTCCGATTCTAGTGAATTTGTGGTGCCTGTCATTAGGACAGAAATGGAATGACTGTTTTTTTTTTCCTTTTAGAAGTGAGTGATGTCATCTTCAAGGGAAAAATCATTCCACGCAGAATACAGCCTCAGTGTGTTTGTTAGGACAGCACGACTCTCTAATACGCTGGCTCTATAAGTCCAGGTTTATCTCTAACGTCAGTAAAATACATTTTAGGGAGTGCATTAATTTATGTCATTTTGTACAGCATCATACGGTAGTCTCCTACAGCATGTACAGATGAGATGCAGTTATATTTGTGATATTTCAAGTACGTTTACAAAAAGGACACAAGTTGGACAAATTCGTATTTTGAATAGTGAAAAAGGCTAAAAACCTTCATGCAATAATGCACCTGCACACAGAAAAATCCCAATTAAACAAACTCTTGTCTGCGACAACAAATTCAAAACAATTTTTTTTCATGTGGTGGCATTCCTTATGCATAATAACTATGTATATCTTTGTCTTTACTCCAACCAATCAGGAGACAGAAGAGCCGTACATCTAAAAGTGCTTCTTCAATTAGCACGGTCCTTTCCGTCACTCTCGAAGGGGAGTGATTTGGCCAGTCAGAGACTCTGACCAATCGGAGGCTTACAGCCTCATTGGCTAACAGATGACATAACTGCCTGAGTAGTTGACTGAGAATGAATCAGCCACTTTCTGACACATATTTTCAACATTTATTCAACTGTATACATACAGAAGCTATTCAGGATAACTAAATAACTCAGAGGTACAGCTGCGGGGTCTTACCATGGAAGACAACTAGATTCATTGAGATATAAGCCCTGGAGTCTGGACAAGAGATCATCAAATGATGGTCCTTGAGGTCTGAGAACTTCTAGTTTTCCGCCCTCACTTTGTCTTGACTTCAGGAAAACAGATAGTCTGGGTAATCAGAAGCATTAATTATTTAATTAATTAGAAAACTTCGGTGGGATTGGGATTTGAGGTCCAGATTTGGTGATTCCTGCCGCAGGAATTATACCACCCTTCAGCCCTTAACTCTGAAACCCTGATCACTGGCACCGTGAACCTGACACAACCAATTTCCACAGTAAGCGCAGTCTGGGTTCCCTCATTCAACACTTATCCCTCAGCAAGGAGAATAAGGGGCTCTACTTCCCCAGATGAAGGGAGTATTGCCTTCCTTCGGTGATTTCACTCGGATCAAAAATACGGGGCTTCGGAGGGAGTCAAGAATCCCGCAGAGAGAATCCCAGACGTTGAGCGCACGTATTCCCCACACTGACAAGCTGTGAGAAAGCCAAACACATATTGAATGAATAAAATAATGCGGCAGTTGCTGTGGAGGGCGGGCAGACATTAAACATACCTGGTCATACAATGATAACAGTATACATACCTATTTGAACAATGCTGAAGTCTGTAATTGTTCACTCAATACAGACTGTATTGTTGTCATATCTTGTAAGCCTGCAATGCTCGATTATGGCCACTATTCAGGTGTGAATATTTAAGGTCTGTGCATTACAGTTATTTTTTAAAGCAGTCCAAAACATCCAAGGCCGAGATGTGTGAAGTTAATAATGACTTATTCACAAAGACGTCTTGCTGTAGTAAAAGTGCTTCCTCGAAGCATGAGTTGGCGGGTGTGGAGACTTGTGAAATTAGGGTGTTGTGGGTTTTTTATTTCAATTTTTTGAACAACTTGTTGTTAAGTTTTGTTTTTATCTTGTTTTTTTTTTGTTTGTTTCTTTGCTTTTGCACATTGAAAGGTTGCATGAAAGTTATTTTATGCTGTCATTTCTGGGTTTACATTTTATAAACCAGCAATTTCAATAAGGGCAGACTGTCACAACCCTCATGTGACTGCATTCAGTGTCTGATCCCATCCAGCACCTTGTGTGTCTATGTGAAGTATTGTCTCTTTTGATTGGTCTTGAATCTTGCGTACTTCCTTGATACTAGCTGTGTCTTATCTTATAGCAACCCGTCCTCACATGTGTGTGACATATTTATACCATTTCCTTTGAGTTTGCATGTTGCTGGATTGTCTCTTGCTATATGCCCTTTAACACCAGTCAGTATTTGCAAGGAAAACTCTTTGTCTTTTAAAAGTAAAGCATAACCTTCCATACTCATAAGTACCCTTCCTTGTTCAGTTTATAGGAACAAGCACCAAATCCTACCTTACAGACTTCAGGATTGGGACCACATTCCTGTTATCCTACTCTCAGTTTGTCCCTCTGGCCAGTTTATTAGGAACAAGCTCCCAAGCCTTCTACGGTCATCCGGATTGGGGCTGCGTTCCTGCTAAACTTCTCCGTCCTCGCATTGGACAGTTCGGCTGTGGTTAAGTGTGCACTCTATCAGGAAGTTGTCCTGGAAAGCCACTGGCCAGGCACTGGCTACGCCCACACAGCCCCATCTGTAACTGACATCTGACATGAACCGTGCTTCCCTGGGCTCCATCTTGGTCTCTATCACATTACTATCAATCAACCCCACTATCCGATGGTATTCTGCCTCCATGTTTGATTTCTGGACTAGATCATAACACAAGACTTTAAATTTCAAACATATGCAAACCAAGTTGTACACAGCAAATTTACAGAATCACAATCGAGCAAGAGTGAGTACAGGAAATTAAGCCTTTTCTACCCATCCCCCCCCCCCCTTTTTTTTTTTTGCAAAATATCAAAATTCCAGGACTGCAAGAGTCGTAAACATACTAAAATAAATTCTAAGGCCAAATTGTACAAATTAGCCTGCAAAGTGTTATCCTAATGCCAGGTTCTGAGATGCTTAGAAATGGATCTCAGCAGATTGTGGATGGGTCAAAGGTGAGTTTTTATTGTTTGATTATTCACTTAGGTGAGTTGATATTAAAAGCCATATCAAGATCTGAGTAGAAAATGCTTAATTAGCTGTTTCCAGGTTTTAGTGCAGAGTGATTTGAGATGATCAAAGCGTAGTCCTTTTGAACTTGATTTTAATTCTGAATAAACCACTTCAAAGATGAGTACGTGTCTCTTCATTTTTTCTCCAAATGTAACAAGAAGAAAAAAGTATATAAATATCCGACAAGACCCAGGGGTAAAACTGTGGTTTGAAAGGTGCTTGGATATATCTGTTCTAAATGGTACTCTCCAACCCTAAAAACTTAGTAGTTGCAATCCTAAATAAGCTTAGATATTCTACTAGATAAACTCCTGCCATCATCAGTTGCATCACCCATGGAGATAAGTGAAAAGGAAGCCGTTGCTGCCATGCATGTCAAAACCAGAACACCCCCACTATCACGTCACAGATTGGAACAGGTGTGTTGGATCTTATGGATTTTAATTTAGCCTCTACGCTTTCTGCTAAACATCACTCTGAAATGAGCGTCATGATCTCATCCATTCTTCAGACCCCTTTCTGGAAATCTGGCAGCTCTGTTGAGTAGTTCCTTCTCCTCAGGCAGCTGTAACCTTGCTGAGCTAGTTTCTGTCCCTTCAGAAGAGTTGTTCTGGTCCAGTTTTTTTAGAGTTTTCTCCATTGTGGTGGCACTTGCTTGGTTTCCAACAATTGAGTTCTTAAATCTCAGAGCCACAAAATGTTTTCCTTGACTTTCACTGGTATAACTCCATTCCTCAAGTTGACAAAGGCCATTCACAGACTCACACAACTGTCAAAAGTCTGGAATCAAGACTAGATACTGAATGCCCTCTTAGACCTGCATTAAGGAAGTAATTCAACACGTATGACTAATAGGAAACACCAGTGTTGTTATTTGGTTCAAGCATTATGTTGCCCTGAAATGGGAAGATCATTTAAAAGTGCCAAATGGTCAAACCCAAGTGTTTAAAAGGATAACCTAAAAATAGCTGAAAATCTATACTTTAACTGCACATGAATATGCATTTACTCCAAGACTGATAGAGACCCACACATTAGCAGCCTGTATGATGTAGTCTTTGCATTGAGTTTTAGAGTTATGCTGTTTTTACTGTGCATTATGTTCCTCTCATCTGCTTTCATGGCGAAAAATTATGTCAGAAATTATGTAAGATCACATTAGACCGGGCAACATTTTTCTATCTCCAATAGTCCAGTTTTGGTGAACATCTGGACTCTTTACCCTCATCCTTTGCTCCTGAATGACAAGAATAGATCCAAGAAAGGCCGTCTGTTGCCATAACTCATTCGCTTCAAATTTTGAATTGTTGTGCATTTAGAGATGCCACCCCTCACACTACGGTCTCAAACACCTTGTTATTTGTGGTTTTCTGTGTTTGTATGAATGTGCGCGCCCACACTCCTCTGACATCTCTCATTAACAAGGAGTCTTCTACTGCGCAAGTCACACCATTTTCAACACACTCCAGAGGTTGTTATGCATGAAAATCCCATGTAGTCCGCAGCTTTGGAGATGCTAGCACCGCTATGTCTCGTCTTGCTGCAAAAAAACATAGCATTATCGCCGTCGCTCAGATCACGAATCTTCCTCATTCGCATCTTCAATCAAAAAAAAAACTTTTTCAACATGAATGCATCCATCATGTACTTAGTTGCAAATAGCAGCCACAGGATTTAATGTTGTTGTCGTTAGACTATTCGCCAGAACTTCAATTTGCTCCTTTTTTTTAGGCGAAGACATAAACATTAACCCAGGAACTGTGTAGGAGCTCCGTGTTCAGACAAACAGAATCAGGTTATTTTCTTTTTCTGCCCCCTCATTACAGCATTGTTTATCAATAGGTGCAGCGAGTGTCAGTAGTTTTTCTCATCAAAGCTCGGCTGACAAAGAGCTGGGGCAGCATGGGAAAGGGGCAGCTAGGTGAAACTAATGCCATGGATGTTTGATTCATCAGGGGCTTATTGTTAACAGGGAACTGTGATTGTAAAGGCTCACTCAAGCAAAAGAGTGCAGCGTAATCACTCGGATTTATAGTTTGCAGGGTTCAGAAAAATCAACTGAAACCTCTGTGTACTGCCCACTCGGTACCCCCCCCCCAACCTGAGACCGACCAAATAAGGTCACGCTGTACACAGGTTTCCTGTCAGGTGACAGGGACATATAGTGGGATTATGGCCATATGGTGCGACCTATCATACCTTCTGACTTAAGATAACAAAGGCCTGCTTTGTACAGAGCTGCGTTTTCTTCCGCTGTGGACACTGGTTCTCTTTCTTTTATTTTTAGTTTTTTCAAAATGGCCACCTCTGAACAGGGGCTAGTATGGAGAGAGAAAGAGAGAGAGAGAGAGAGAGAGAAAAGGGGGGGAAATAACAGTTGAGGATGACAACACACTCCAGCTTTGGATGCCTCAAAGCTGGCTTTGTGCTAAAAAAAATTCTACCAGACTTGGGGAAGCTTGTCCACTGATACCCCTCCCCCACCAACTGTCACTGCCCCTCCCGCCAGCCCCCTGCTCCCCCCCCATCCGCTCCCCTTTCTGAGGCTGTACCTTCCAGAAGCGGGACAGCCGTGCAGAGACCCAGATGTAGGGGGACTCCAGGAGAATGGACTGGTAAGTGCTTGTACTCTAAGCCTAATGGGAAGTTTTATATGCGAGGGCCCTGAACTGATTAGTATAATTCCCTCTTTCATACAGCTGTCCTTTCAGATTAAGGTAAACCAAATGTTGCAATCAGAGATTAGTGTACCTTGCCAGTTATTAACTTCCCCGGTTGTTCCAGTGAGCACGTCACACTCTAATGCTGCGTAAGTCTGCAGCTTGAGGGGGTGGGGGTGGGGGCTGGGGGGGGGGGTGAGGAAAAGAGAAAACAGCTGAAACTTGAACTGTTGCACCTGTGGGAGTCAGGAAGCGGAGGGTCCGGATGAAGGTTTGTGGAAAGCGGAGGCATTCGTACCTGGGCACCTGCTGGATTCTGTCAGCCTGGGAGCCTGCCCAGCTCAGCCAGGTGGTTTAATCTCCTCATGTCCCGATTGGACAGTCGTCAGCTTCTTCTTCTCGACCACTTGGCTCGTTCGCCTAGTTCCACTTCCTGCAGAGGGGAGGCAGGCAAAAACAGCGGCTAGGCGGGGGATTCGAGTGGAACCTCGAAGCGAGTGAACGTGTGCACGCCGCATCGCAATTTCCCAACATCTCTGTCGTGTGTCATCGCTGCATCCGCTAGGCTGAGAATGGCGAGAAGTCATTACGCCGCTGCTGCATACCTGTGGATGAACATTATTCTCCGAAGTGGGTTTTCTTTCTCAGGAATCTATTACAATGATACATTTAAGTCTGTGCTGTTTACCGAGGATGATTTTGTAGCCTTTTGACATGCTAAGAGCTTTCTGTCATCATCTCTGAGGTCTGTGACATCACTCATTCCGCGTCTCTGACAGGTCAGCTGCTAATGCGGTACGCTAATGCTGCGCGAAGTGGTCGATGGGGCGCGGAGAGAAGACTCACTAAAGAAGCTGACCCAAACAAACAGATAATTACCGGCGCAATGCTACATTCCACAGTAGCATGACACTCCCTACAGAGCCGCACATTAAAACGCTCACTTAGCCATTCTGCACACATCCTTTTCACCTGAGCGGAGAGGTGTGATTTCAAATGGGCTAAAGGTTAATAACTCTTGACTCTGGGCCTACAGCAATTGTCTGGATTGTATTCATTTCCAACACGGGCTTTAACTGTAAATCCCATTAACCTGGCAAAGACTATTTAACTGAGAAGCCATTAAGCACATTTTGAAACTCTTCTAACTAGCCCATCACACGGGAACCAAGCAGTATTCCAGCAACAATGAGACTGCAACTCCCTGCCTCACGTTTTTTTTTTAATTTTTTTATTAAATTAAATAGAAATGTAATCCTCTCTTATTGAATACTCTGTGTGTGATTTCACTTACTGACGCGTCACATGCTAGGCTAACAGTGACTTCTCTTAGAAAGATCTGTAACCTTCTTGATGTTTCAAGCTCCATAAAATGTTCTTATTTTTTTTTTGCCGCAAACTTGCTTGGTGAAGAATAAACCTTAACCAATCTACTTAAAACCGTAAGCTTTCAGATAGGAATCATGCTGATGACAACAGATTTGAGACTGAAGCTTTGCGGTCGTCTCACGCACTGGCACGCTCAGGCACTCGAGGTAAATGAAAATATCATGCGTGAAGCAATGCTTCAGTCACTTCTGCTCGGCTCAATCTGATGGAAAATAATGCGCGGAATATAGGTATGCTCACGCTAACGACCGCCCTGACAGCATATCCCAGCTCCGTCCGATTTATCAGGCCTCATTTGGAGGCGTGAGCAATTGGGACAGTGTGAGTTTTTTCTTCCTGACTGCAACATTTTAAGTAGATGTGACTCTTCGGATAGAGGAAACACACTTCGCATGCAGCATCAAATCTAGCGCTACTGGCTAATGTGCCATAATTGTACAATGACATTCACTGAACTGAACCAAAGCATTCAGACATCAGGTTTTTACAAGTTACCGAGCTAGAAAAAAAAGCTATTCTGCAAAAGAATTTTAAACTGCATCAAATATCACAAAAAATTTTTTGTACTTGGATTGTTTTCATCATCAATTTTCTACAGAGAAAAAAAACGCCCAGTGTGACAATGCTGGAAGAAGTAATGTCTTTGTCTATACGCAGCTGAGATGAGAGTTGCTTCATGCTGAGTATGTGAACATGCAGATGTAAAGGAAGTGCGCTAGCTGTGTGTGCCGCTCCGCTGTGAATTCAAACCAGGCGGTGCGGCTACCTCTCCATCTGACGGAGCCACAGTTCAGATGATGGCCTGCCAAGTTAGCGCTAAGTTTACACTGGGGTCAGTCTCTGGCAGGTCTCCTCTGCTGTCAAGAGGGCTTCAGGTTTTCTGATAACAGAGCTCTGGGTGGCTTAAGAGATCTGAGAATCCTGACAGAAGAAAGACAGAGAGCGAGTTTGTCAAGTTTATGTGTGTGTGTGTGTGTGTGCGTGTGTGTGTGTGCATGCATGTGTGCATATACGTATGTGTTTGCGTATTTTTATGTGTGGATGAGCTTGAGTAAGTGTGTGTGTGTGTTTGTGCGTGTGTGAATACACAGTAGGTGTGTACTGATGTGATTTTGTGGAATTTGTGTATCTGTGTGCAGTGCACGTACATGTAAATGTCCATATTTATGTTTAAGGGTATATGGGTCTGGGTGTTCTTTTTTTGAATGTGCTTGCGAATATGTGAGCACTCTGCCATTCGTCTTTGAGTGTGTGCCTGTGAAAATGTGTGATTGGTGCATGCATGTGCGCGAGTGTGTACATGCGAATGTGTGTGCACACGGTTGTGTGCTTGAAGTTTGTATAAAGTATTGGCGGGGGGAGGGGTGATTGTCCTGGGTTGAAATGGACGGGCGGCGGGGGGGAATCGCACTTGTCACAGGGTCCCCTGACGGCCGGCCAGTGTGACTGCGGTGTCTTGCTTTTTCCTGTTGGGCCTCTGACACACAGAGCATTGATGAACTCAGCACAATGTTGAATGGGACATTTTGGCAGCTGAGACACAGGGGCAAAAGCTGCAGGTCAGAGATAACGCCCCCGCGGCTCCCCGTGTACCGCCAACGAGAGCAGCCTGTCCCTCACAACGCAGGAAACGCATCCCGCTGCAGAGCCGCTCTTCCGAGCCGTTCTCTCCCTCTCTCTCCATTCCATCCTCACGCTCTCTCCCCCTCTCGGTCTCTCCTTCCCTCTCTCACTCTCTCTATCCCTTTCTCTCTCTTTTTCTGTCTGTCTCTCCCCCAGTTCAACTAAATTTGCAAAATTGACAAAAAAAAAACTATCACATTTCACATTGCCGAAGAATAATGAGTTATAATCACATACATCTAATGCTGAAAAATATTTAAACATCGAAGACAAGAAACAAGCAACGGTAACCTTAAAGCAGGACTGTAACTGTCCTCTGACAAGAATGCGAATAATGAGGGGAAAATAGTAACTACTGGCCATCAACTTCAACAATAATAAGATGAACTGAATACATAAAAAAGTACATCCAAAGTATACTGTGTGTATTTTCTTTTCTGTCTGTCTTCAGCTGCTTCTTTCTTTCAGCTCATCTCCCTCCCTTTTCCGCCCGTTTCTCCCTTTTTCTCTCTCAGATCATAGAGACTCAAATAAAGTCCTCTTAGTCCACCTACTGTCGTTCGCACCACTCCAAATCCCACCACTTCTGTGTTTCAATCTTTTCTGTCTCTCTCTTGCTCAGGGGCGTTTGACTTTGGAGGTGGTATTATCCTTTCGGATGACTCAACCTCACCTCCGAAGACTGTCCTGAGGAAGTGGCCCTTAACCTCCGCGAGGAAATGATAAGGTGATACTTGTTTTTGTGTTTCAGCGCGAGACAGAAAGGATGTGGCAAACCTGTGGGCTCCTGGCGAGACCTCAAGCTTTCCCTCGGTGTAAGGGAGCGCTCTGATGAGCGGCCGGCCAATCGGAACGCGAGCCCCACTTCTGAGAGTTTCTCTTAGGAAGGAAGTGAATTCAAGGTATGACAGTAAAACAAAGTGGTGCGATCAATTATGAATGAGCACTAAGACGTGAGACAAGTTAAGCTGTTCAATCACTGACCTATTGTCCTGTCATTAGGCTGAGGTAAAGCTCCTGAAATATTTATACGTATAGATAACAAACAATATAGCACACACCCTATCCATTCGTACGTGCAAAATACACACCATCTATATGCAATTGCACAAGCGTGTAAATGCAAAACAAATAATATTGTGCACACCCCCCCTTTCACAGACGTATGCAAAATACATTACAAACAATCTAGCGCACACACCCCCATCCATATGTGTACATAAAATAAATAATAAACAATGTAGCTTGCGCACTCCCACCTACCCATAATTCATTTCAAGAAGTTAACACCAACAGTCTGTCACAGTCGTACACGTGCGCAAACAGCCTCTCCGTTTTTCAAACTGCTGGCGTTCACTTTTTGAAATGATTCACGCCGTGTTTTGTCTATCCGTTCCATTACTGACACACCGTCTTCAGCGAGAAGCGCCGCTCGCATGCGAGTGCGGCAAACAACGCTCCCCGTAATCTGAACACCTGTCAGAAGCTGCCGGAACATGAAAGGAAATCCCCAGCAGCGCATTCAGGGGGAACACGGCCGAGGTGGTGCAGTATTCATGTTGCGTTTTGACTGCTCATGTCATGAGGAGGATCAGAGAGGTAGAATTTTCCTCCCCCTCCATTCCCACTTTGAAAGAACGTAGGCCTCTATAATAACAACAAAAAAAGGATAAGAGCTTGATCTGGCTGGGGAGTGAGAGAGAGAGAGAGAGAGAGAGAGAGAGAGAGAGAGCTTCCTGGCAGTTACAGAAATGAATTAAATCAGGCGGATTAGCGGTACCTGTAAAGGCCTGTCAGGTAGATTTACAAGGCGCTCTGATAAGCAAGCGGACTTGGGGGGGATAGGGGGGTTCAGATAAATGCGTCTGGGATCCTGGTCCTACCAGGCAGTCAAAGGATGCTGTTTTCCCCTCCGTTTCTCCTGCTGTTACCTTTAATATCTGTCTCCTCGCCGCGCTCGGCTGATGAAGACTTCCTGCGTGCATTCAGTCTCTCTCTGGGTGATAAATTCAGTGGAAAGCTGCTCTGGCAACAGAGCCTAGCAGCTGCCTTATCCATGGGAAAAAAGCACACATTCCAATCAGGAAACACTGACAATACTGAGCCTTCACGACGTCCCCACCGGACCAGGGGGAAGGTGACAATATGAACTCGACCAAAGTAATGTTTCCTCGCCCTACTGTATAATTCACTGCATTTCACTGCATCGTGGCTGCCTGAAAACCTTCCAGTTTCCTTCAGGGTCATAATTTTAGTCAAAGTAACCGAAACCTGTAAATTCACATCATTCATTTTCTTTCATAAAACTATTTCCAGTATTGCGCAGTATTTACCAGAGATGCCTGAACTTGTTTTAAAAGAAAATACAGCGAGTGGGAAACACGGAGAAAGGAATTTTCTTTCATCCAAAAATGTTCAAATCTATATTTTCATCCACTACAAGGCAACAAGCCTTCGTATAAAATTAAAAGACATTCAAACAGGCGATTCGTGAGCGGAGCCGGAAATATCTTCTCCGATGTTTCTTAAACCTCCATAATAGCATGCTGTCATTTTTGGATCTGCAAAGCATGCTTATCTTTCTAAAAACGGAAGTTAAAATAAGCACTGACATCATCACAACACGCATGCAGACTCGCAATCCACAATCTCCAACTCTCTTCTTTGTTGTCACAAAGAGCAAAGGAAGGTTACCAAAGCAACGGGATTGAAAGTCAAGAAACCATTACAGAACATTCACCTGGACACATTTGTAACCTAAATTAATGCACACATTAAATTTACATTTTAGTCTGTTTTCCACACTGGTTTGTGTCGCTAAGGAGCTTTGCTGTCAGAATTATTTTACAATATTATTTTGGACTTTTGCAGAATTAAGTTTGTTATTTTACTAGATTATTTTGTCATTATTTACAGCACTTACATTAATGTTTTATTCATGTTTACCTGAGATACATTAAAGTTGCTTATTCATGTTCTTTTGCCTCAGGACAAAGTAATTTTAGTTCCCACCTGTCAGTAATGCCCCTCCTCCTGGGAATTCCTATTTCCCCTGGATACCTGCCTAATCCTAATTATCCAATTATCCCCCTGCTCTCTGTTTAATGGTTACACCTGTTTCTTATTAGTTAATTATTCTCTTTCTATTTATACCCTAGTTTTCCCTCTCACAGACAGGTAGCCTTACGTTGCAATGCCTTTTAAGCCCCTCTCAAACCAGGCTGCATAGGGGTGCGAAGCAGCGCAGATGGCCACACGCATTAATGTGCATGGAGAACGCAAAGACATCCACGGGAATGCGCAGGGGTACGCAGTAATGCACAGTGGTGCGGAGACATCGAACGCAAAAATTAAACGTTTAATTTTTTTGCGCAGACCGCTGCAGAGGCCTCCCATGCGCAGTGAAACGTGTTACGAGCGCAGTCAGAACGCACCTGTGCGTATTGCACACCTGATCTGAACGTAGCTCGAACGCTTACGTGTTCCGCACGCGATGCACACGCACTTCCATTCTGGAAGGGGTCATCCGTGCTCAGTTACCTGCGGATCTGTCATTTTCGTTGCGTATGGCCATCCTCGCTGCTCCGCACCCCTACGCAACCTGGTGTGAAAGGGGCTTTAGTTCAGAGCACTCCTGTTTGGTTCCATTGTTATATCCCGGTTAAGTTTTACTGTCTTTTTCTAGGGCAAGTTGTTTATTTAATAAATAATATCACATTGAGGGTATTTTCTGTATGGATCCAAACATTTGGGCGTACTGCCCTGCTATGTTGTTGTTGATTAACCCTTTCTAGGGCACTAAAAAATACCCGAGATAAAGAGGCACAGTGTAAAAAAGTACCGTGCATTGGGCGTATGTCCACAAAAAGTCTAAACATCACTTGCTCTTGGCCTAGGTGAAAAGGGCGTATGATCAAATGTGGCCTCACAACCAAATTTTTTGTTTTTCACGCAAAATCTCTCTAATTCCTTGAAATCCTACACAAATAACACCTGTCTCAACTTTTAGCAAACATTTTCAACTTTATAGTGCGTGAGTTATTATCAGTTTTCTTTTGTGAGTTCTGATGTTAGATCCTTGTGAGTGGCACTGGGTACGGGCTCACAACCGCACAGCGAGAGGTCTGGTGAAGACAGGAAGTTTGAGAAGCTCCAGGCCTCTGCTAATTGGTCGAGCACCCTGATGTCACTGCCTGTGATATAGCCTGATTTTTTCTCATTGGCTGGGAGAAATCGCCGCGAGTCTACTGCCTCACGGAGAGCCATGGGGGCGCCACTTTGGATGCCGACTGAAGTTACCAAATATGGTTCCTCGCCTGATAAAGTGTTAAAAGAGACAGCGACCGAAACTATTGCCCACTCATTACCCACACCCACAGAGACTTGCGAATGCTACCCCCTAAGAAATCAGGGTTACACACTCAACTCATGAGCACCTACCGGGTGTGTGACACACTGGAGAGGATTTTGACGGGGAGTAACCTGAGGGCCATTTTAATGTTATTGCCTGCCGAGTTTAAAGCCACCTTCCCGGAAGAGAATGTCTTCCTGCCCCTGAGTTGATTATAGAAGGTAATACAGGAAGATCACTCTCAAGATAGAGACCTTTACGTCACTTAAAAACACTTTGCCCAAAGAAACATGGACATTTCAAATCCAAACTGTAAGTCTGAAATTTAATCAGCCGTTGCTGTGCCTTGATAGGAGATAGAAATTCCATATACTCAAAGCGGGGAGTGACATGGTAAAAGAGCACTTTACTGTTAATAAAATAAGAGCAAAGGCATCCTAGTCTGTTCCATATCTTGTATATTGACACAACTGAAGAACACTCTTTCAATGGCCAAGGTCGCCATCTTTGAACAGTGCGTACAGCTATTGTTATGAAGTGAGTGGATTGATGTCTTCTTCTATTGTGCGCTCTTGTGTTACAATCGTTGGGTGTAGAAGCAGCTTACTGTCAGAAACCCCTCTCTTCCTGTTAGCTCTTTTTCACATCCTCATGCGAGCTCCCTTCGTGGAGCATTTGGGCTCCGGTCGTTTGTCTCTCACACTGAAGTACACGAGGTAACCCAGAGCTCACTCAGGTACGTGGCATTATCTGCTAGAAATTGCGCAGTATTTTCAAATGATTACAGACTGACAAGAGAACCTGCTCTCCCCCATAAGGCCTGGAGCGATACTTTGGCTCGGTGGAGTGAGCGGAGAACCACTCCAAGGTCATTTTCAGCTGGTAAAGGAAAAAAAACCAAAGGAAAGGAAACTGGACTTATCGTGGCCGTTTGAAACAACGCTGTCATTGTAAACCAGACAGCATTACCAGTATTTCTGGAAGCAGACTCTACCATTCTAGAAAAGTCCAGCCCTAGTGCTGAGTAGAATCTTCCAGCAGCATCTAATTAGCTACAGGGGAGCCAGTTTCTAATCCTTTATGAAGTTTTTGAGCAGCATGAACCCTTTCCATGGAAGACCTACTGCCGTGGCTTGTGGCCGAATGCTAACTAGCCCTTTCGGTCCAATCCGTCCGCACGGTGACCGATTGGCGGTTCTGGTTTGTGAAGCCCGCTTTGGCGCAACCACCCTCATGCCCTCCATGTAAAACTCACTTTCCCGTATAACATCTGAGTTATGACTTTGGCAAAAAGTCATTAAAGCACTGAGCACTGAATTATAAAGAGCTCTGCTTATTTTAGGCATCAAGACCAGAACCCCTGTTCTGAGTCATTATAATTGAAAACATCAGTTTGCAACATTTACAAGGTTGCTATAAAACCTATTCCCCTGTGCAGTATTCAGTCACTGCATCTCCATGTGTCTACAATATATATCATGCCTCCTCTCCCAGCTGAGGTTTGTATGGCAAAGCAATTCACAATCGCCTGCTATTTACCCTAGTTTTTTAGTTATTTATGTGCACCAAGAAGCCCAGCACTCTGTAAGGCCCTGCTTGATGGGAATTACTGTAGGTTAGCTTTCAGCGCCGGGAAATATGGCCACAGATAGGTCTCCATAATATGCATTTAGGCCAGGTCTCAGTAGAAAATGCTCTCACCCTTGCAGCATTAGGTAATTCACGATATCATATCTGTTAACTGCAGGTGGGAAATGGAGAGAGGCTTGCATTATGAGTAATACCAGGTCAGGTATTTCAATGTAAATTAAATATGAGACAACATGTGCAAAGTAAACCTTGGAGTGTACAGACACAGCTGAGAGCATTTGGGTGCGGGAGATAGCAACTAGATGTCTCACTTTACAGCTGCTTTCATATAATATATATGATTTTAAGGTGGATTGATACAATTTTCATTCTAATGCCTGGACAAAGTGTTTGGGCTCTGAGTTCAGCAAACGTACAATTATGCCGAGTTCCCCAACAAGTGTTTATACTGGAACGCATTCTTTTTCAAAGAGTCAGTTCAGAAAATAGCATAAAAATGGTTAATGTTTTTATATTATTTATTTTCTCTTAAAATGAGCTAAGTCTGCTTTCATGTTACTGTGTCCAAGTGTACCATGCATATTTTCTGGATAAACAAAACTGTGCTGTGTCGTTTATGCTCCTCTGTTGGTAAATTATGTCACTGTAATTTGCATGCTTACGTTTGCTTTCTACTTTCCATTTCAGTGTTGTAACATCTGTATTTGCTTATTTACCTCTAAAGAGAGTCGTATTCGAATTAAGATTGAGTAATGCTTTAATTCGTTATCTTCTTGGCTCAAATACACATGCTGTCTTTTATGCAGAGTACTTAGCCCAAAAAGAAAACAGATATATGGCAGTATTGCCATGCATTTTTTTATATGTGCTTTATAAAATTGTTGCCCTCATAATTTCATTTCTGCATGCATACTAATATAATTCAGGCTTTAGTTTTGCCCTCTGAGGGTTGCCTGCATGTACCCATCTGACATTTGTGCTGAAATAAACATTAACTAAACTTGACACTAGACATATAATTCAGATTGTTAGGATTTGACCTCAAGATTTTGTGGGCTAGTGAAAAACATATACACTGCGGAGCAGGCTATGCTAATAAATCTTGATGTGGGCACAAATCTTTAAAAATCGTTTGGATTCGGCAATTTTTTTTCATTTGACATTTGAGCACTTTACTGATGACACGTGATCAAGCGGTATCAAACATTAGAGATTGAAAAATTGTTGGATAAGAGCTGCACAGACTGATCATTCCTGATGAATGAATGATCTTACCATTTTGCTTATTAATCACATAACTGCAGGATTTTTCCCATAGACGAGTCGATCACATTTTTTTGGATATTACCCTGGAAATTTCACTTTCGCGAAAATTTCATTGGCTGAAAGTGTGCGGAAAAAAATTAACATCACGCTGTTAATATTTAGACAAACTGAATACCAAGTGTAACGCTGGTTAAATCGGTATGGCACAGCATTGTTGCAAGCTCTCTAGATTCCACTCGCATAAATAAGTTCGCATTACTTAGCCAGCTAGCCAGTACGTTTTCATAACCACTATGTGACATTAGTTTGTCATAGCAAGCTACTTGGTTAACTGAATGTACAAACCATTGCTGGTTCGGCTGCAAATGTCTCTGATGCAGACTGACTGTTCGCAGAGCAATGGAGTTAGCTCAGTGCTAACAAACTATACCTGCTAACAGAAATTACTTTTGTTTTCTACTAAATTACGCAATTAAGTTACGTGATAAACAGAATCTTATACTCTTGGCCGTGTCGTTAGTAAGTTATGAAACTCGTGGAGTAAATTTTGGGTTGAAAAGCTCTCAACAAACGCAAAATTTACTCAACTCATTTCAAATGAACTTCTAAGTGACATGCCCACTCGTGTAAGATCCTTTATGTACCGGCTGGTTTTCCAGCCGGTTGTTTCTTTCAACTGCATGTACATAACTGCTATTAGGAACAAGGGTTTTAGAAATATATCCCTGCCTAGGGAGGTAGAGTTCCTTAATATAGGCCACCTTATTCCCTGCATCACTGCAAAACAGCGCCCCCTCTGGTCTGACACAGGCAGTGAAGAACTCCAAGCTATGAAATGAACTCCCAGTCCTTAAATGAAAGGGGGTGAGCCAATCTAAGGAAGACCTTATGTGATAACCAGTCATTGTAAGTGTTGTCAGCTGTCATCAAAACAAGCATGAGTAATACTGTGATTATTTAATAACAAACTAGCAATCAACTCATAAAGAACATGTACCACTGTAGATTTTTCCAGTGCAATGTTTCCAAGGTTCATATATTCTGAATGCATTGTCCAGAACTGCTGCAAATAAATATAGTGAGCGACATTATACTGCTCTTGTAATGTTCTATACATGAATGACTGATGCACAGTATTAGCTTTAATTACAGTAGGAGAGCACAAGATGAACCATTTTACTCCACATAACTGCACTAATACTTCAGAGTACAGGCAGTTTGAGCCACAAAATAGAGATCCAATATTAACATTGTATTGGCTTTGTAACCATTCTGTTATAGGCCTAGATTTATCTCAGAGTTCTCAACTTCACAGGTTAATCAAATTTGCCCATGTGATCATAAGTAGAAGGTAAATATTTATTGTAGGGATATGTGACAGTCTGTACACTGTATCTGTGAAGCCACTTTGTGCAAACCCGAGCAAACCAAGCTATTGCTGCTAATGGCACACATCATTTTGGATGTGGGATGTGGATCACTGCAAATTTAAAGTTTATTTTCTTGGAAAAGAGAAGGTATATTAAATATTTAATTTAATATTTGACTGAATGGCAACTGGTTGCACATTTAACAGATGACACCCATTGGCCTTCACACAGAAAATAAAATTTTGTGCGCTGCTTTAACATTTCAAGATGACTGAACTTAAAGAGGCAAGTTTTACAAAATTGTGCTGAATTGTGAAGAGACACACTAGGGATTCACATGAGGATTGTGACAGTTGCACCTGTCTGGAAAGGGTAACAACGCTATTTCTAAGGCTCTAGGACTACTGCGAACCATGATGAGAGCCATTACCTACAAATTTAGAAAACTAGGAACAATGGTAAACCTTCCCAAGAGCTTGCCGACCAAAATTCCTTCAACATCGCATTGATGACTCATCCAGAACATCATAAAAAGAACCCAGACTAACATCTAAGGGACTGCCAGGCTCACTTAAGGTCAGTGCCTACGATTCCACGGTGAAAAAGTTACTGGGGAAAAATGGTACCCATGTGACAGTTTCAAGGTAAAAACCACTGCTGACCACAAAAAAAAAAAAATCACAAAGACTCATCTCTCATTTTCCAAAAAAAAAAATCTTTATGACCCCCAAGACTTCAATTAAAATAAAACTGAGGGCAGATGAGTTGGAAATGGAACTTTTTGGCATGTCACTTAGAAGTTCATTTGAAATGAGTTGAGTAAATTTTGCGTTTGTTGAGAGCTTTTCAACCCAAAATTTACTCCACGAGTTTCATAACTTACTAACGACACGGCCAAGAGTATAAGATTCTGTTTATCACATAACTTAATTGCGTAATTTAGTAGAAAACAAAAGTAATTTCTGTTAGCAGGTATAGTTTGTTAGCACTGAGCTAACTCCATTGCTCTGCGAACAGTCAGTCTGCATCACCATAATTGATGGAACCAATAATTTTGCTTTCTAACAGAAAATCCTGAAGGAAAATGTTCAACCATCAGTATCTATCCTAAAGCTCAACCACAGACAGATTATGCAACAAGACAATGATACTAATCACACAAGCTGAATGGCTCTGAATGGCTGAGCAGAAACAAAATTAAGGTTCTGGAGTGGCCAAGTCAAAGTCCTCACTTAAAATCCTATTGTGATGCTGAGGCATTTTAACAGGCAATTTATACTCGAAAACCCTCCAATGTGGTTGAATTAAAACAATGCTGCCAAAAAGACTGGGCCAAAATTCCACCACAGTGATGTGAAAGACTCATTGTCAATTTTCTAAATGTTTGATTGCACTTGTTCCTAAGGATGGCACGACCAGTTATTAGGTATAAGGGGGCAATTATTTTTTTCTTTTGGGTGATGTAAGTTTTGAATAACTCTTTCCCTTCCATAAAACAAATGATCATTTGAAAGCTGCATTTTGTGTTGACTCTCTCTGTCTTTGTCCTATATTAAAATTATTTGGATGATCTGAAACATTTAAGCGTATGACAAATAAAGCAAAAATAGAGGAATCAGGAAGGGGGCAAATCATTTTTCACAACACTGTACAGAAACACTCCTACCAGTGCTCCTGACTTAGGCTCTGAGTTTGAAAATGGAGTTGGTCCCCAGGCACTGCACTGTGGCTGCCCGCTGTTCCTGACTAACTACAATGGGTCAAATGAAGAGGACGACTTACCCAACAAGGTTCAGTAAAGCCTATTTTATTTCTATACTGGTGTGAATTTTGTTTTCTTCTGCCTAATGTCAGAGGACCTCAAAGCACCTTTAAGTCACGTGTACATCTTTCTGCATATCATTTTACAGTTGTGGTTTGAGGTATTAATCTGGTGTACCGTCTGTGGACGGTACACTGAAATAAGAAACAGTAGTGGGTATCAGGTCACGGAGTGTTTAGGGTTTTTCTCGGTGGAGGGGAACAGAGGTGCGGGAGAGAAGGTGGGGAGGGCTGGGTTCTGGGGAGGGTTGCCAGACTGCTGACACATAAAATCAGAAATGAAACATCTGAGGCCCCTGGCTTTGCACTTCTCCCCAACCTCTGCGCTAAAGACCGGCCTGGCAACATGTTTTATTAACATCCTCCACCTAATGCCCACCATCTCTGTGTTATTACAGATAATGTACATAACATCATCCCTGCTGCTTTGAAATGCTATAAGCCTGCAAAAAGTAACATCTTCCTCCAATGACAAAACGTTTCGTTTGGAGGGAAAGAGCCTTGCTGGATTGAACACAGCATGTGGGCTGTTCTATTCTCCTCCATGGCTCTTTTTCTTTAGAGACTTTGGAGTTCCAAGCAATTAATTAATACTGTGGTCCAGCAAAAATATTATACATTTGATTCAGCGAAGGTTCTGTCGGGCCAGAGTGACAGGACTTAGGGAGAACTTCCTGAGGACGTGCGCAGACCAGCCAACAGAAGGAAGACAAGAAAACCCAGCGAAATATTCTCATTTTCATTTAGGTCTCCATTCATAACAATGTTTGTTTCGGGGAGTGTGTGTGTCTGTTTGTGTGCACAATCACGCGCACGTTTTTGAGCGGGATAAGGTGGTCAGACTTGATTTATTCCTTTTTTGAACGATTTTCATTGCTTATCATCAGTTAGGCATTCACGCACATCCTAATATGCTAATATGATTGAAAAGACATAATCTTCTAATCTTGGCCAGTATTGCGACCACTACAGGAAAGGTCTGAAAACTGCATGGAATTAACATGTGCATGTACACGGATGGATGATTGACTGAATGAATGAATGAATTCTGGCATTTGCTTGCTGGACCCATAAGCAATGTGTGATGTGTGAATGTGAAATTAAGAGCATACAGTTTATTACAGAAATATTAGCAGTCTTCCTGCTGCGACAGCCAGAGGAACTAGGCAACCCAGATTTAGAAAGTAAAGGTCCCCCACAATTTTTGGCTCCAACCACCTGGATTTGCCAAATAGATCAAAATTATAGCCAGGAGATTGAATTAATGAGTGAAATCGGCTGGCTGACCACATGGATGGATGTAAAATGCGACGGGACTTTTGCTTTCTGGCCCATGCGCTCCTCTGGCAGTAGAGGGTGGAGTTTGAGAACTGTGAGAACTCCAGAACTCTGGAGTACAGATAAAACTGTCAGGCCCTGGAGAGCTGTTTATTGCAATGTTTAACAGCGTACAGATATTGTTGGCCATGCATATTGAAATGGGTCGAACAGTCTTGACTAAAATAAACTTGTTGGAGGATGGATTTGATAAATACAAGCGGGATGAGTCCGTGGTCAATTTGTTCCTTCATTATTTATCTTATACAATCACCACCTAACAAACACTAGGTCTGTGTCTCAATGGTGCTTTAACAGTACACAGAGACTCAGGAAAAGTGAAATAGAAATTGTGTATGCGTGAAACATGCTACTTAGTTTAAGGCCTAATTGTGACTCTATGGGAAGTTGCAGTGAAGTAAACATTCGCCAACAACACTAATCAAACTTGAATTCATGCACATCTCAGGTATTTCCAGTATCATGGGTGCTATTGACGAGACTCATATTTGGACTATTTCCCCGAGCCAAGATCAAGAGGTATTTGTAAATAGAAAAAAGTTCATTCCATCAAAACCTAGATAGTATTTGATGCCGAATTCAATATTTTGGACATTGTTGCGAAATAGCCAGGATCCATGCATGACTTGTATTTTAATGGAAGCAGCTAATGCCAATTATTTGACAGGCATTATGTGCCTGCGCGATGCCACTTGCTCGGGCTTTGGCACTATACCTCCTCCTGCTATGTATTAATTATTTTATTTGGTTGTTGAGCGAGGGTTACATTTAATAGATCATCATAATAATACCAGCCTGTGTTATATTTTGTGTACATATTTAAATTGTAGGCTATAAATTACAAACTAAGCTTAGTATGTTTTCCTGTTTGAACGATAGCCCGCTTATAGGCTGCAATCTCAGACCTCCCCTGCGATTGCAGCCCGTACCACCGCTTCTCGCAGCCATCCAAGACACCGAGGGGAATGCAACATTGATCTGTAGGCTGATATTATCCCACGCATCCCATTTGCATTTGCTGTTCACCTCCGAGCTAAATTTCCCTTTGATTACATGCTTTCACTCCAGCACCAACTGGGCCAGCAGCAGTCACTGGTTGTGGCTCCAGTTGGGCTTTCGCATCCTTTTTGAACTTTTTTCCACGACAGTTTAGGGCAAACAAACTTGAACGGCTCGCCATTTAAATGATCGCAACATTCTCAGTGGGAAATAAGTTGCTAATTATTTGGGCAAATGACGCATTTTATTATTGCCTCGTTTTAGTTTTTACAACTATCTCTTTCCTAAGTATGTTTATTTGCCTAGAGCGTGATATGTGCAGACTGCGCATAGTGCATTTTCAGGAGTGCTCAACATGTAATTTTATGGGATAAACCAGCCACTTGGAGTAATTCCTCATTTTTTTCCTCCATGGGTTGTATTTGGGATATTTTTTGTAATGGGCCACCTTGTCACCAAATAACCAATCACCATGTTCATTGTCCCAAGACTCGTGCATGAGAATTGACGTCCCCCGTAGCAACGGGGATTTACTCCCACCTATCTCAGAGCTACTCCTAATCTAGGAGTTACCAGTTTTCTTAAGTAAAAGTTACTCTCAGTGGCTTTGTGAATAACTTTTAAGATTTCACTCCAACAAAAAATGCTTTAGCGCGACTTTGTGAAAACGGGCCTTGGAGTTTTTGCATACCCAAATGTTTCTCTGGGTACCAAAACATCAAGGTAAGCCGAAAAAGTATTGATTTCATTCGATATTGGTGAAGGTTAAATGCGGAATTCTTTCCCTTACGTTTGAATGTGTGTACCCTCCAAAATACCGTATTTTATTGTATTGTTTTACTCGGTGTAACAGTAGCTTTTAGCAGTTAGCTTGCCCAACGTCATTTAACGTTTGTTTGTTGATACTGATCAACTGTTTGGCTGCGTTTTTTATTAGTTGTTGTGATGAAACTAGTTTCACAAAGTTTAGGGTTGTGCAACATTTGCCGCTGGTATTCAGACAAGTTTGAAGTTTGACGGTTTAAGTTTTTCTACCAATTTGCAGTTGCGTGAAAGTTTCACCGTGAGCGAGCCTTAAGACGGTTCGTTGTTATTTCTACTTTACGTCTAAGCTAGATACAACTGAAAATATTTAGCTTACCAATCGTCTTGCACGTAACAGTCGCCTAAGTCTTCTTATTGTGAGTAGCAGGGCCATGTTTCTCATCTGGATAAACAGAAAGATCTGTAGTAACAGGACTCGCCAAATAATCTAAGCGCTCTGTCTTCCTGTGTTGCTTGATATAGACTGACAGCTTCACAAGCAGTACCAAATGACAAACGCAGTTGACGTATCCTTGTTTATTTGATTCCGCTCAAAACTAGTGGAAACATGGGCCGGTTTGCTACAGAGAACCAAGGTTTGAAGCATCTTGAACTGAACTGGTTCTGTGGACCGAGTGAGTGTAATGAACCCAAGAGCAGGCGTGGGATACTGATAGGGGGCACTGAAATCTCCAATACTCCTCATCCGGGGACCAGTGATATAATGGCAGTAAGTGTCAGTACCGAACCTTAAGTCACTAATGGCACAAACATTGCCTGCTATAGACATGATAAAAAGTAGTAAACAAGTATTTGACACTAACGTGTCTTTGTCCCCCGCCACAAAATTTGAAATCGTGTCAAAATGAGCAATCTCTCGGTGTGACCTTGAGAGTGACGCGAAGGTCACCAAAATCGACTGGCCCCGGGGTATCACCCTAATACATGTTGACATGAAATTTGAAGAAAATCCGTCAATTCGTTCTTGAGATATCTCGCTGACAAGGAATCGGGACGGATGGACGTACGGACGTGAATACTATGTTCCGCGCTGAGGGGGACAATAAAACAAGTGTGTAACAACTGTCAGGGGTGTCGAGTATCAATTCAACATTTCGTTATATACCAGGATAAATCAATTAGTTGACTAAGTAGTGTATTTGCCAGGCTGAAACCAAAACCTGCCTCCTCGCCAACCATTTCCATATAAGATTAGGCAGCCCTGGTGCACAGTGGAATAACTGTAAACAGTGTATTACAGGACCCTTCACTCTAATGAAATAATGATAAGTGTATAAGCACCCTAAGATAAGTGGCGCAAACAGGGAGCTCACTGGATCTTTAATGTCCCACTAGCCTGGTCTCATAGCAGTCGTTTCTCTGAGGCTCTGCTTATGGAAGTTACCAGGAATTACAGGAAACATGCACTCAGATGTGGACATTTGCACTCTGGGTTTTACTGTTGGGCTTGTTACTGGCACCTGGGCACTGTGACTTGAGTCTATGTCAGGAAAGGGCAAAAGCACATCATGGCCCGCTAACCGTAAAGCACCACAACAAACAGCCCTTCGCCATAAACACAGCACAAACCGTTCGTTCATATTCTTCCAACTCTATGCCCCATTTGCATACTTTATTTTCCAGGCAACTGCAGCAGGCTTCCTGGTCGGCTGACTGCAGATCAATCATGAGCAGGTGGGCCAAACAAACACATATGGGGAGCACTGTATCTCAGAATTATAAATTATCTTCCCTCTCAACCATTTCGAATTTGGAGCTTACGGAACAGCAGGTGTTGCCGCCATTTTACTGCATCTGCCCCGTGGCCGTAGATTCACCAGTTTGCTCCCTTCTAATTGTGCATATTACAAACCAGGAGTGGTCTGGAAACCCCCCCCAGTCTTTGACAACACTTGCGGTGGTGGACGTCTTCCTGCCTTCACAACTTTCACCCTTTAATATCAGATTTTCCCTTATGTAGTTGGTTCAAGGTTATTAAAAAACAATTTCCTCTTACAATATTGTAGGGTAATGTCACGTACATATTCTGTATCTGCTGAATGCAGTGCTTCACTGATCTGACATCAGTCTTTTACTGTGTGAAATATGTAAACCTGTGCATGTCATATTTTTACTGCTGCAGTTTGACATCAAATTGAAAATATCAAGACTTTGAGCATAATTTTATACCCATTTCTGTGTAATTCAACACAACATCTTCAGAAACCTGGGGATTTTCACAATAATTTATAAAAGGCCTAAATTTCCCGAGGTTTGAATAAAGCAGCTGCATTCAATGAACCCACATATAGGATCAAATATATAGTTAAAACTCAAAAAGTGGGGTTCAACAAAAAACCAAATGTTAAAATTGTGAAAGTAGGTAAGAATTCATGAGCAAACCAGTACTGAAAGAACAGAAGAGTAGCCAAAAAAAATGCTGTGTGCGGTACCGGAATTATCAAACCTTGCCAGAGCGCAGCAAGCTCGGAGAGCGTTTAAGTAAGTCTCTCGGAGCAGCCGGCAGAGAGAAAGATGAAAACTGAGCTGTCTGTTTCCCACATTATAGCGGACGAATAAACTATTGCATAACGGCAGACAAAGAGCTTACAACCCAGGGCTTTGCTTATATCTGTCATTTCATCAGCCAGCCGTCTCTAAGAAACCAGAAGCTAAACATCCTCTCAGGTTACGCAGAGAAATGCCTTTGAAATGTAGATAAAGAGCCTATCACCATCACCTGTTCCCTGTGCCACAAACGCTGCTGCTAGAAAACCATTATTTTCAGGCAAAAAAAAAGAAGAACCGGTCAGTATTGGCAGGCAAAGTGGTCGTGACAGTTTAGCTTTTATTGGCCTCTCAGAAGAGATTTCTCTCTCCGTCTGTCTGAGGTATTTTAAACTATAGTACTTTATGCTCAAATGATAAATATTTAATTCATATTTCACCTCATTATTAATTTAAATGGCAGGCTGTGCATCACACTAACTCTTACTGCACTTGCATCATTTTACATGGACAATACTGTCATTTAAGAGGTGAAAACAATGGAGGAATTACCTTGAATTTGCCTCTGCTCAACACTGCTCAACAACCTTTACTCAACGTATAATTCTGATGACTGTGGAACAATGCATTTCACAATGACTAGCATGCCATCAGTGACGCATATGTGTGGCAATCAAGTGGTATGAAAGAGGTATGCACTGATAGCTGAATAAAAGTCACCAATATTTAGGATTATAATTAATATCATGATTGTGCTCAAGCATAATAGTCTGATTATCAGCTTTATGTGTTGTTACAATTCCACCAGAGAGGCTAGTCATGTTGCTAATCAGAACCTTTGCATGAGCCCCTGAGCGCAGACTGAAATATTGTTATTATGACTGTTATAAATTGTGACTATGATTTACCTTCTGATAAGTTGACTTAGAACTGAAGACCTTGGCCTTCACTTGGGCTCGGTTTAGTCACTTGACAAACATGCTGCCACTTAGCAACAGCTGCATACTTAAAATTGGAGGCATGCTGCTATCAACCCAATGAGATTTCCTTTATACTGAAGGAAGTAAATTGTCACAGATCCTGCAATTAGAAAACATTACATTGAGATCCATTGTTCCGACATCTAATTCTGCAACAGTTATTAAGTATTTTAAGTAGTGAACCATCCCCCCCTTCCCGGCTGCCGCTGGTATGTGAGCTCATTCTCACTCCCTAGGCATCATATATCGATGTTTGGATAGATGCCCTGGGCATTATTGTATGATGAAAAAAAGAGTCCTTTCGCGGCACTGTAGCACACCTTAGGTATCTGCATAGGTAGACTTCAGGACAAAGCCATCTGTGTAAGTATTTGACGACAGTGGTAAACATGACAAAAACAGACTCAGAACTTTGTGCTCACCAATGCGCCTCTGCAGTTCTGGAAGAAAAACTTTGTTAGACATAATTAACATTGTAATAGGCTCATTCGTGATCATTTCCTGAACCTAAAGTAGTTTTGATTCCTTAACTCAGTGGTTCCCAGTGGTTTCTCCACTGGGCCCCCCTTTGGTATATAAGAAAATTTTTGCGCCTCCCCCCCAAAAAAATCTGGTAATACATATTTTTTTGTTTTCAGAGTCCATTGGAGTTTATTTCACACATTGTAATTAATATAAACCTCAACCTTCTTTGAAAAAAAAAGTAAACTGGCATAAACTGTAGGTTGTCATCAACTACAACTAGGCTACTTTCAGAATGAGAAATGAATAACAAAATAACCAACCACTTTTTTTTTTAATACTCAACAACATTGCTATTAATGCATTTTCCGGACACCAACAGAAACTTACTTGCATACAGCCAATCAGGGACCTTGTGCCGGATCTCTGAAGGAGTGTCTCGAGACAGTTACATTTTTCTCGTTTTACTGGCCTTGCACTTATGAAGTAAAAATAACAGAGTGTGTCAGCTTATGATAGAAAATATGAATGCTCTGAACAGATGATTTTTGTCTAGCCTAGCTGGAAACATAAAAAATGATCGGCAGGTTTGGAAACAGCCACTGTAATTTTCAAACGAAGGACACGAAGATTTAATAATTCTAAACCACTTTTAAAGTATAAAATCATTAGGCTGTATCACACCCCTCTGCCTGAGTATAGCCGTCTACTTAAAATTATATTTCTATATGATGCAGACAGAAAGCACCATAATCAACCTATATTAACAGCCGTCAGTGAAATGCGAAAAAATTCACGAACACCGCTTGCCAAACCTGCGGATATGTTTGTAACGTTCAGTAGCGCGGCTAAATAAAAATAATCTGTCGGCCTACAGAGCATTCATATTATCGAGAATAAGATGACGCAGTCTTGGTTATTTCTGCTTTGTATTCATCGGATTTTGTTTAGTGTCACTTACTAGTTTATTGTTAATATCTCAGATCAGTGCAGGATAAAAAAGCGGTGAGTTGGGTATCGCTAGATAACATTGATTGTAACCAGCTCATTTTACCAGGTTCAAATTTTTAAACAACTACATTCATAAATTATTTATGAAAATGGCAGGCTAGATGAATGATTTGGCCAACAGTTATGTTGAGAGTAAGGCAGGTATTTACGATGTAATCGCAGAATTCTGGGCAGTGAGTAGACTGTGCAGTCAGTAGTTCCGAGACCGTACCTCGGTGCAAGGCCAGTAAAGACAGAAAAAGTTAAACTGTCTCAAGACAGTGGTCCGGAACAAGGTTGCCGATTTGCTGTATGCATATCATTTTCTGTTGGTGTCTGGAACTCTAGTCGGGGAAAAAAATTCGCTTCCCGCACCCCGCGCGCCCCCCTGCAATTGCTCTGCGCCCCCCTTAGGGGGCACGCCCCCCACTTTGGGAACCACTGCCTTAACTGAACCAAGCAGTTTTAGTGCCTTAACTTACCAAGTAGTTTTTGTTGCCTATATCAAACCAGATAGTTTATGTTGCCTAAACCTAATCACATTGTTTTTGTTGCCATAACCAAACAAAATACTTTTGTGGCGTAAACCTATCCAGATAGTTTTTGTGCCTGAATCAAATCAAGACGTTTTGGTGCCTAAACCTAACCTGGTAGTTTTGTCAGCAGAATCTAACCAAGTAGTTTTTCTGCCCAAACCTGACCAAGAATTTTTTTGTAAAACTTCACGTAGTTGTTTTGGTGCCTAAACCTAACCAGACCAACGCATCATACAACCCCAATTCCGAAATAGTTGGGACGAAGTGTAAATTGTGAATAAAATCAAAATGCAATGATTTTCAGGTCACATGAGCCAATTTGTTATCTACAATAGAACATAGATCACATTTCAAATGTTGAAACTGAGACATTTTACATTTTTATCCACAAATTGAGCATATTTCAAATTTTCTGGCTGAAACAGATTTCAAAAAAGTTGGGACACAGGCAAAAAAGAGCTGAAAAATCAATTAAAGTATAAGAGAATCAGTTGAAAGAACATTTAGCAAGTAATTAAGTTAACTGGCACCAGGTGTGCAACATGATTGGCTATAAAAGGGATGTCTTAGAGAGGCTGAGTCTTTAAAACAATGTTCCTCAAAGTCAACTTGTAAAGACTTTGAAGATCTCATCATTGATAGTGCATAACATCATCAGAAGATTCAGAGAAACTGGAAAAAACTGCTTAACTGTGCTTAAAATACAAGGCCGAAGACCTTTACTGGATGCCCATGATCTTAGGGCCCTCAGACGCCACTGCATCACTCACCGGCATGATTCTGTCATTGACATTAGTAACTGGGCCCAGGAATACTTCAAGAAACCACTGTCTGTAAACACAGTCTACCGTGCCATCCACAGGTGCCACGTAAAACACAATCATGCAGAAAGGAAGCCATTGTTGAGCATGATCCAGAAGCGCCACCATGTTCTGTGGGCCAAGGCTCATTTAAAATGGACAGTAGCAAAGTGTCCTGTGGTCAGACGAGTCCAAATTTGACATTCTTGTTAGAAATCATGGGTGTCGTGTCCTCCGGGCTAAAGAGGAGAAAGACCACCCCTCCTGTTATCAGCATTTAGTTCAAAAGCCAGCATCTCTGATGGTATGGGGATGCATTAGTGCGTATGGTGTGGGACACTTGCATGTTTTAAAAAGCACCATGAATGCTGAAAGGTATATAAAGGTTTTAGAGCAACATATGCTCCCCTCCAGATGACATCTATTCCAGGGAAGGCCTTGTGTATTTCAGCAGGACAGTGCAAAACCACATACTACAGCTATTACAACAGCATGGCTTTGTAGTAGAAGAGTCCGTGTGCTGAACTGGCCTGCCTGCAGTCCTGATCTTTCACTGATTGAGAATATTTGGCATGTAATTAAACGGAAAGTCCGTCAAAGGAGACCCAAAGCTCTCCAGCAGCTGGAAGCCTGCATTCAACAAGAGTGGGAAACTCAATGCCCAAACGCCTCCACTCTGTGTTAAAAAGAAGAGGGGATGCTACACCATGGTAAACAGGACCTTGTCTCAACTTTTTTGAGACCTATAGCAGCCATCAAATTTGAAATGAGCTCAGTTTGTGGATAAAATTGTAAAATTTCTCAGTTTCAACATTTGCTGTATTATCTCTTTTCTATTGTGAATAAAATACTGGCTGGTGTGATTTGAAAGTCAATGGTCCTCATTTATCAAACTTGCGTAGAATCCGGCGTAAATTCTGGTGTAAATATCAGTGTTCGCCAGGTGTCACGTCTGATTTACTAAAAGTGTGTACGTCGCTGATTTTGGTGTTGAACTGACGTGGTGTTGATAAATTTGGCAGCTGAAACCATCATAATTTACGTGACATGCCCCTATAAATTCATGCTCCGGGAGGCATAGTCCTGCCTACTTTACGACATCGACTCTCGAAAGACGGCAAAGAAGAAAGAACTTCACTGAGGAGAAAATATAAATTATCATGTCCGAGGTGGAGAGAAACAAAACAATTTCATTTGGAAGCCTTAAGAGTGGCATAAAGGGAGCCCAGAAGGCTGCAGTTTGGAAAGCTATTGCTGCTGCGGTAAACACCGGTGAGGTGGAAAACCGGAGTGCAGCAGACTGATTTAATTCATTAATAAATCGAAGCGACTATTCGCACTCATTCAAGTGCGTTCAAGCACAAAACATCAGTCGAAACTAGACACACTTATAAGTGTGGCCAAGATGCAGATTTCTCCATTGCCCACACTTATTTTAAGTGCGTCCAAAGCTAAAAAAATTTTCTTGGCCAAACTTATTTTAAGCGGTACTTTCTATAAGTGGCACTGGAATGGTCATCAACTGGCGCACTAAAGTGTGGCGAAGAAAATAAAGTCAGCATTGGCCACACGTATAAGTGTGAATAACATCGGCCTTAATAAATTCAATTTCTAGATCGATGATATTTCATGATATAAAGCCTACAAAATTGGCGATCCAAATGCTTTGCATGTAGGAAAAAAAAAAAAAAAGTGGTCTGATTTTAAGATCACCACCAAAAAACGGGTTGCGGCGCTCAGGCTCAAGAGTGCACAGACCAGTGGAGGCCAACCTGACTCCAACTTCCAGTTGTCACCTTTCAAGGAGCGGATGAGTCCCCACCGCCTCAATCGGAGCTGCGTGGGGGTAATTGTTAAAATACAGTCTGCAGAGATCACCCTTCATCGTACTTTTATCAGTGTTACTCCATGACATTTTATTGGGTGCCACACAAAACGAGTAGCCACTCGTCACTTTCCCAGAGGAAATCTTCTCTGTGCCGACAGTTCCTCTCACGTTGGACAGAAACTTATTCCTCTGACAATAGAAGATCTGCCATTGTCAAAATATGATCACAGTCAAAGTGTCTGTTGGTCTATATACGTATATATACTGAGCAACAAAAGAAACGCAAGTTAGCTAGTTAGTTAATGTACTCTTTTGGTTACTCAGTCAAAGTGACCGCAAAATAAAGAAAAAAATTGATGAAACGAGTGTAAATGTGCACGCGCAAGTAATAAATTTGATTTTCTAAAATAACTACGCGCAAATGTATTTTCCAGTCTGCCTTTAATTAACTTGCGTTCCTTTTGTTGTTCAGTATATATCTGATTGGATGAGCATCTGACATACCACACTGCATATCTGCGAAGCCACGCATTGCGCTTAATCAAATTGATTGTAATTGTCAGCCATCTGGCCAGACAAGCAGGTTGTCTCGAAATATAAGTTTAATTAATTTCTCAGCACAGGTGTCTAATTAATTTATTTATTGATTTATTTATTCATTTATTAATTTAGCCTATTCATCTATTTAGCCTATTTATTCATTTTACTTATAAGAGCAACAACAGCATGACGTCCGCATCGCTGCATATGGTTTATTACTCATTTTGACAGCTGGACTCGTTCCTGCATGTAGTTCACTGGTTTCAAATCTGGTACACCTGGTCAGACCTGGCCTGAGATTCTTGCGGACCGTTTGCTCACATTCAGATTGATAAATGCTGATCCTTGCGGGAGATTTGGCGTACACCCATTTTTTTTTGTGCGTACGCACGTTTGATAAATGAGGGCCATTGTGTTTTGATTTTATTCACAATTTACACTTTGTCCCAACTATTTCGGAATTGGGGTTGTACAGGCATCCATCACAGCAGCCGATCTCTGACGAGCAGCAGAAAGGCTGTATCACCTAAACAACCTCTTGCGTGTTCTCTGACATATGACCTCCTATAAATCACCTTCTTGAGAACTACAATTTGCTTGAACAAGAGATGCTGATATATAGTGGAATCTAAGGAGATGTACACTGCCCGGCCAAAAAAAAGTCACCGTTTGGAAGTTAATGAACAAATTCTAAAATTGGATCATTATTGCGGTTATTAATATGTTTCGGATGGCAATAATCATTTTAACCCTGACTGATGAAGTGCGTCGCTATTCATTTCTTACAAAATCATGTCGGAAAACACATTCCCTGATGGTGGAAACGATGTTACAGTATTTCAGAACGGGCAAGTTATTGGCCTGTATTTAGCAAAGAAAACCATGAATGACAAAACCAAGCAGGAGGAATCATTTTCACAAACAAATTTTCCACCACAAAGTCCTGACCTTTAACATAATAAAAGTTATTGGGATGTACTCAAGACCACCGAGTGGTTCAACCATTATGTCGAGAAGACAAGATCTTGGACAAAAATCATGGCATTTCTGATCGAAAAGAAATGTTCTGGCATTGCATGTAGTTGTCAAAACAATGACAAGACAAATATACATTGTAATCAAAGCTACAGGGGTTCCAACTAAATATTTGAGTGTGCGACTTTTTTTTTGGCCAGGCAGTGTATGTCCTTTAATACACTCTGCATCTGGCTTGGAGAACAGGTAAGGACAAAGCACAAGCCAACAGTCTACGTAGATTTTTTCTGAGTATTGCTGTTATCAGCAACCCAGCACTGTCTTCCCAGAGTCATTGAAAAATATCTTCCTCTGGATCAGGTGCATTGACACCAAGGAAAAAAGACAAACACACCAACACACCTTGTGTAGCTTCAGTAACTTTCGTAGCTTGGGATGCAAATTTTAGCCTGTTTAGTAGCGTGCATGTGCAATGAGACCTTTGCTTCGCAGTGCAAAATGTCTCGTTCAGATCCTGCTCATTATTGAAATCCATGTATGTTCGTTAGGTTGCAGTGAGAGCTGAGAACAACATCCCTTTGTGTCCGGCTCCTCTGCACCATGCAGAAATGCATAAGCAATATGATGCCACATCTTTCACTAAGGCCATTTTGGGGTCAGCCCATTGATCAGAACAGCACTCTCGCTCAGCTCTTTAATCTGGCGAGAGGTATTGCTGACAAGCACAAGTTAAGCCAACACGCACTCCTGCTTCTTCCAGAACTTTTGCCTTTCTTTATTTTGTGAAATTTTGATCTCTGAAAGAGCATCAAACCAATGCTTGCTCTCCTACACAAGAACCAGCCCTATGACGACTGATGTCTCTGATATGTACAGTCCTTGGGAGTATTGCTGTCCGGTTTATTCTGGCATTATGTAGCTCCAGTGGGAATGACATATTTACAGAATAAATTCATTTTTCAATTTTTTTTATAACAAGTGCCTTTAATTGCAGTTAATCAGTGTCACACTACTCTTGAAATAAAAGCATCATTCATTTTCTATGTAAAACACCAAAACAAAGGCGATTTTTAGATACTCCACACACAGACACTTGCGCGCGAGCACAGCCCCTCCTACAAGCATGCACGCATGCATATACAAACATGCACACACACTCCTAAAGCTGTTAACTGCTATTTAGTAAAAGTTAGCTTGTGCCCCTAGCATTCAATTTATGTAAACAAAGACAGGTCTTTGTTGAGTGTTACCTTACTGTTGAGTGTAACTATAATGCAATGCTGTTTCCAGTGATTTCTCCCTCTCACACCTACCGCTTCCCCAGCCTGAGAACTCAATCTGCTCTTCTTCTTTCTTTCTGTGATGGCGGGGCTAAGGTGGGTACTCCGGGCGCCAGATTGTTTCATTTAACAGGAGCAGCGAGGCGGCCGCTGTACCTGCGTGTCTGGGAGAGCAGCCAAAGTGTTTCAGAGCGCACAGCCGATAAAGCTGTCAGCGTGTGTGTAGGCCAAGTCACCTTTGCCACCGAGTTCTCCCTCTCTGCCGGGGCGAAGCGGCGGCTTATTGGATCAGGTAAAGGAATCTCTCATAATGGGAAACATTTTGAGAAAACAACCGTGTCGGGTGAGACCACACTGACTAAGGTCACTCCAGTGCACTGGCACTGCCGTTCCACTGCTGTGGCTCCCCAGATGCACACGCCCTTTGCTTTTAATGCAAATCACCCGCAGGAGAAACTGCTACGGTGAAATTTCCGCTCCTGCGTTCTGATCCATGAGGATAGAAGAGGCACGACGTGGCATAATTTTACTTGGAGCCAGGTGCCAAGCACCAAAGATACGTTTTTGGAAGCATGAAATATTGGACTGCTGCAGTGGGCTAATATTAAATCTACCAGAGTCTTGTTTTCTTGGAGTGCCAATTAAACCTGAGGGCGTTTTTAACCATTGAATCTTGAAAAGTTAAGCGCTCGATCATCAAAGGATTCCACAGATTAACATTCTATTCTCTCATGTCGTTATACCCCTACACAACAGCCTACGTGTCAGGATCCGGACCTTTTAATAATGTTAATGTGCACCTTTTACTGAAGAAATGAATCAATAACAACCTAATATTTCATTTTGTGTTTTGAAAGTATGGATTTAGCCGGCTTCTCCAAGGAGGCTGAACCGTTAATGATCCAATTTAAAATTTGAGTCTGAGTAAGCCGGGGAATCTGATTAGTGCAGACAATTTGTGAAGCTTAAAGCATTGCAATGATTAGCATACACTCCTGTACCTATATCAGAATAATCTGATTTGTTGTTGTAGACTGACAAGTGACAGGCCAAAATGATGCAAGGTGTCAGACCTATTGTGAAATACCGTTTTAATAACTGCACACGCAAAAATGTCTCACATTAACGGTGACATTACGTCACATTATCTTAGCTGATGAGTCTTTGTGCTTTGGGTGAACTATTGAGGAATGTTAGGTCATAGCTGTTTTCTCACACGTGAACATACGCACAAACAAACAGAAAGGAACACAGTTGTGATAGGCTGTTTATTGAGCCATTATTCGGGGAAAACCACAGTTTATGTTCTGATATGTTTCATTCCTCAGATGAACCTCCATGGGTCACTTGTGATCTCTGTGAAAGAGAGATTTAAAAATAAAATTCAGAATTTGAATCTCGAAGACGCTTTGTAAAAAGAACTGGGTGTGCATGTCAACACACTTCTCATTTCCTGTCCGTCCTCTTTTCCCTCCTTCATTCTGATGGACCTTTTGTCAGTAGTGTTACCTGACTCATCCCATATGTTGTTGCAAGAATCTATATTTTGGCAGCATGACATGATGTAATAACATATGAATCAATCCACTATGCAGCCAGAACAAATAAAATCCTGTCCACGTTAATGCTCTTTGCTCGTTGGCAGATGCCTTTTAATTGAGCCATACATTTCAAGGACTTCTCCCAACAAACTCGCTGTATACCTACCTTTCCACACGAAAAAAATACAGGAATATATTCTAAGATAACTGTCAGACTTTCCCACAAATATTTTTTTATTCGTTAATTAGTTGGAATTATTCAGTGTTTTGACCTCCACAACGGAAAAAAGAAAAAAATGTGGATTTGTCTTGTCACATAACCGGAATGAAACATGTATGTTGTGTAACAGTCTGGAACAGCTACTGAAGACAGTTTGCATATTCATGGATTGTACTGACAACATTGCTGGCAGCCATAGGAAAGACGATAATAGATCCTCTTTCAAATGGCCATGGTTATAAACAGGAAATGCGGATACCTTGTGTCTGCTCGGCACCATGGGATCTGTAGTCTCTGAAGATGCTTATGGATTGTGGAAGCGCTAAGGTAAAAGAAAATGTGTCTGGCAGCAATCTCAGAACCATGGCTGAAACCGCAAGGCCTCTTATTGGAGAGACATGGATTAGTTAAACCATTCTTCATTATGGCTGCATGAAATATTAAAAACAAGTCAGGTTTTTAAGTCATACCTTCCTGTTCGTAAAGACATTAAAAACACATCATTTTGGGGGAAGTTAATGGTCTGAGGAAATGACCAGGAGAGAAAGGGTAACTTATAGGTACAGCTCACTTTAAGTTGTCATCACAAAGTCTTAAAGTGACAGAGTGATTCCCATTTGGGAGAAATATGTTCTGTCTCCTAACATGGATTCCTCAGACAGGGCTGCAGCCCAGGGTATATAGATAAGAACATATAAAAAAGTCTGTCTTTGACCGTTACTGGTTGAATTGTGCTGTTTCCGTAGTGTGACAGTCTCTGTCTGAATCATCACCGGAGTATGTCCCATGTCTTATTTTGCAGCCTTAAGTTAATGTGATGAAATGCTGAGTCTCTTATTGGGACTTCAAACTGTTTAAGCATACGTGAGGTTGAAACTTTTGTCGATTTATTTAGAAGCTTCAGGAAGCCACAATGTAATATGTTGTCTGTTTTCTGACCTCTTCACATTTCTGGGAGAGGGGTGTGGACTTGGTTTAGGGTTGTTTGACTGCATTATTGATCCGTGAATTAAAATAAGCCTGCCTCCACAATCTCTGAAACAATGATGATTTCAGCGAGAGATTGTTTTATTGTCTGTTTACTTTTAGAGCCTCAAAGGCGTTTTGACTTTGTTTGAAACACTTGACTGAATGATTTTTTTTTTCTAAAATTAAGTTCTAGTCCCATAAATGCAAAACCAATGAATCCCCATAGTTGCAATCTTTTATCATGATGGTACTCTATCCATGTACCCAGATTTACAGCCAGAGAGTCTCATCCTGACAGAGGATTTGGCAGCTGGTGAGACTGAACAGTCATCCCCCCTTCCATCAGAGTTTGAAGTCCGCCATACGTTCGCACGCTGGCCGCCAGATGTTCATAGGAACCACAGAGCCATTTTATCGCACCAAACAGCATCGTTTCATACAATCTACGGCCACTTTATTGTAAAGGTGAGTATCCCCCACCTTCACAAGGGAACTATAGGAACTCTTTCACTGTCGTGGTAGATGGACCCTGCCAATTGCAGTTACATTTGATGAAAAAGAATGTCAGGCTTTATCGTCTATATTAAACTAAGTCAGAGATCCTTCAGGAATCTTTAGACTGCTGTAGGCCCATTAACAACCATTACATTAACAAGAATAGTTTATTTGAGGGGAAGTAAATCACTAATTTGCATAATTAGCATTGTAATTTGCTCTATTTAAGCTCGACTGTGCAATTGCCCGCATTTCACCCAGAGGCAGTCCACCTACGAAGATGTAGATTGAACACTTTTTTTGTTTCAAAAATATTCACAGATTTATGAATAATGAAAAAATGTCTATAGTCAATATGTCATCAAATGTGTAACTACACTTTAAGAGTACACAATGTCAATAAATCTATGATTATTATGGTGTGAAACAACTGTCATTTTAAATTATAATCATTAATTATAATCAATTATAATAATTCCAGAATCATAATTGATAATTTGATAAATACTGTGGTAATTTTATTGTTAAAAATGCAGCAGCAAATCACAGTCGTGATAGGGGAACTGTGGGATTGAAAAAATGAAAAGTCATTGTCAAGTCAGTCGTACTCCATGCTTATAAATTCGGTGGTTAGTCATGAGAAGTTAGTGATGGTAAGCCTCATTCATAAGTTTTTTAAATAATTCAGAGACATTCCCCAACCCAACCTGTAATTGCTGAAATCAATTTCCAACTTTCATTTCTTTGCCATTTGGAGAGTGACACTTAAAGGTTATCAACCCAGGCAGAAAATATCAGCTGCTCAACCACATTGCTTTGAGTAGCTGCAGCAAAGGAAATGACCCTTTCCTAGTTTGCGCTATTCACCTAGCTGTGAGAATTTTTAATAAAGGTATCCTTCAATCTCATAACTAACAATATCTCATGAATATATTTACTGCCCTATAAGAATCCACGACCAGGGGTGGATTATAATCTGTGAATTCAAGTGGCAGATTACCGCAGATACGAAGGGCATAGCATGCAGCCTATTTATCAAGTCCAGAACGGGGACACAGGATTCATTTCAGAAGTACAGGAGCTAAACATATCTTGTTTATTGATCTTTATTTCTCTATACTTTTAGACCTCATCAGATCCTCAGTGCGACTGTAATGCATTGGCATGAAAATGTATTTTGGCATTTAAGCTTTAAAGCAACATTATGCAACTATCTCACCTTAAAATACCAGCTTCAAAATCATTATTATGATAGGCTGATTTATCGAAGGGAAAATAGTGCATCTGTCATTCCCACTCCATGCACCGAATACCTGCCCTAGCTCTGTGTAACTTTGATTGATCAGGTCTGATCTCCCGGGAAAAATGCGTAGCGCTTTACGGCACTTTCAACATCATACCATCAACTATGGGTCTTTAGCTATCTGTAACAGGAGGCTAACCTAGTATCCTCAGTCTGTTGCTTTTGGTTATCATGGCAGAGGTAATGAGACCGAAGAAGATGTTGACAATGGAAGCACACGAGAGAAAAAGAGAAAGTGGCTAAGCAAGAGGTCAATGAGAGTATCTTGGACTGGCTTTCAGTCAGAGCCACGCAAAACAAAAGGTTTTGTCTTACTTATGGCTGTCTTCTTGCCGTAAGTAATAATAGCTAGCCTGCTATGTCTTGCGTAGTTGCACTCTCTTGATGTTTGGCTGTGTTAGCAAAATTGTCCCATCGCTAATTTAAAAAAAAAAAATCATAATCAAAGTCATCTAATTTCAGCAGAGATTTATTGCAAACTAAACCTCTGTCTGACATCGGTACTGGTAATACCTGCTCTTGAGTTGGTTCCAGTCTAGCTAGCAATGTCACCGGAGTTCACTTCACTTTGTGCGAAGAGAATGAAAGTTTTGTAAGTTTAATGCAGTTAAACAGCATTCTTATATCTGTAGCCTAGTGTTGGCAACAGCTGGTCTCATGACTAACTGAAAAACGAATATAATCCAAGAGCCGGAGGTACATGTCAGTGTTATTTATGAGAGATTGCAATATTGACTGTACCTTAATCGCTGTTTACAGAATTTTGTCCGGATGCAGAAGGTTTGCTATCTAACTGCAGTTTTGACATAGGTTTGCAGGGAAATAAATAAATTATAAAAAAGTTTGGTCAGTCTTTGGCAATCTAACACCAAGCAAGCCAAGGAATTTTGCAGCCTTACAAACTTGCTAGTTTCTATCAAATTACTCAATCCAACATGTATTATGTGCAATGTAGCCAATAAATTCTCTGACGATAGTTGATTCGATTACTCACACTCTGCATTCGCCGTGTTTTAGTGTCAATCTCCAATGTCACCATAAATAAAACTACGCAAAGTCTTATTTGCGTGAAATCCTGTAATATTGCGCTTGTTTTGCAATCGACATGATTATTTGGCTTCTTATTTTGGCTTTTCCGATTTCAAATCCAGCTTATCAGCAAGTGCACACGTACCGCTTACTGTAAGGGGTGGGGAGTTAGGGAATTGTATTTACAACAGTGGTGTTGCACTTAAAAACTGTGCTGGGCACTGTTTCACAAAAATTCCAACATAAATGGGGCTTTATTTGTGACTACATCGTGGCAACTAGCATACAACTGCCCCGCTCCAATACTAGTGAGTGTCATTCGAACTTAGAAAGAGTACATCAGAACCGGGCGGAGTTATTATGTGGGTGAGGTCACTGAAGGGCTTTTATTCCTCCAATGGCATGTCACTGAAAATCGTGGGCGGAGGAGGTTAACAACTATTCAGGATGGACACTTGACTGGCCACTCAGCTGGCTTGTATGCCAGTGTCTGGGTGTGTGCCTTTGACTGGGTTCTGTGCCAAGTTTGCAAAGCATTTCTACACTTTTTACCTCAAAATTCATTTAGGAATATGTCATTAAAGTCAACAGGGTGGACTGCGCTACTAATTGGCAGAGTCAGAAATAATTTGTTCTGCCACTTACTTCCCGAATACTAACAATAAGGGGAAAACTGCCGAGCATTACAATGAGGTCTCTTTCAGCATAGTCTAAACACCTGCTGGCATCAGCAACTTAATGTGTCTACATCAGCAGCTTAAGAGGCATTTTATTTAGGAGAGCATTCGTATCTCGTATCTTCACAAACAAACAGAATATTTGTTTTTCCGTGATATCCCCTAATACACTGATGAAAATGCAACTCAGACATAAATTAAAATGAAATCATTGGAATTGCAACCTTGTTCTGTTGCAAATCGATGGAAAAAATACTCCGAGACACACACATGCATGCACACACATATACTAATGCACACATGCGCGCTAAAAACATTGAATTTGCATTTAAATTCAGCATTTTAGTAAAGGTACCGTACATAATGACAATCACTTTTCTCTTTTTGTGTTTCTGGGCATAAGAACTTGAGAGTGACCACTTTTACGTTCCTCTAAAGCATGAATGATGATGATGGTGATGATTTTTATGATGATGAACAGTATTATTACACCGATGATGAAGATGACCAATGATGAAGGACGATGGCGATTATTAACCATTCATCAATTATCTCAAACTGCTTAGTCCTGACTAGGATTGAAAGGGAACTGAAGCCCATCCCAATCGACTGTGCGCGAAAGGCAGGGACGCACCCTGGACAGCTCGCCAACCCATTGCAGAGCACTCGCACCATCCGCTCACAGTCTCATACCTATGGTCAATTTCGAGTCTGCGATGAGGTGCATGTCTTTGGACTGTGGGAGGAAACCAGAGTACGCAGAGGGAACCCACGCAAATAACTGGAGCAAATCCAAACTCCACACAGAAAGGCACCATGCCGGATTAGAACCCACAACCCTCTTGATGTGAGCCAATGACGATGATGATGATAATGATTATGATGATGATTTTGGGAACAGTGTGACTGTGGGGTTAATAAAGATGTTTCACAGGAATAGTTTTTTCCTATATGTGTACAGGCACATAATAGGTTGGCTGGTTCCTGATCCTTTATCTTTGGGCTTATTTCCCCTACACTGTCCACTGAGACTGTGTGTGTTGGGGGGGGGCTCTGAGACTCCCCGTCTGACAGGGGGATTATAGAAAACAGATGACTTACGCTTCTAATTTGTGGGCTTAAATTGCAAACAGAATTTCAGGAGTGCAGCAGAGTAATAAATGGCAATAGAGGAAGCCACACACAGCCAAGTCAGTATGTGGTGGCCATAGGTTAAGCTAAATGGGAAAAGACAGGTTATGATGGTTTAGAGTATTACGCAGCGGAAAGTCTTAAATTACCACTGCCCTGTAAGGTAAGATATTGCTGTGCAGTGGACAGCATTGTTTTCTGCCCGTATGTCATATATGGCTTCACTTTGCGATTTATTTCAAGCATATTTACATGCAGCATAATTCACCACACCTGTAGAAAAACTGTGAACATGCTGGTAGTCATAAAAGCGATTCATAGGGTCACGCAAGAAATGCAAGGGCACCAGTCGAGCATATAACAAAAATAGTAGAAACATACATGCCAGGTAAATACAATGAGAGAGTATAGGAGTTTTTGTCCCAACTAACCTCTGGAATTAAGCAATGTAGAGAGTACATGGGTATGCGTTGCCAGTACACTCTCTAATAATAATTTAGAGAAAGAAAGATGCCACTATCAAAGGAGTTTCATTCCGCAGAATGTCACCGACCCAGATTATATTTCTCACGTCTTCTTTTTATTTCATGAAGACATTCAAGGCTTTTGCTCAAGTGTGTAATGCATGTCTTACCTGCCAATCAAGTGCACACTGAGAGAGTAATATACCCAACTCCCTACCCACTACACTACACAATTGCCCTGCTGCTCGTGTTAAAATGTGCATATTTGTGGAGAGATAAAAATGCATTTGCCTTAAAAATTGTTCTCCATCTTTTACAGTTCTAGTTCTACAGAAATTAATAAATGTATTACCTATGGTTAAAAAAAAAATCCTTTTTTTAAATTTTTACTGGGACACAGATTCAGTCAATACTAGTCGTGATGTTGCCAACGAAAATATTGACCCACAAAATGGTAAAATTGCAAATGGAACAAATTTAAAAGAAAGAGAAACATTTCAAACATTACAAGCTGCAACAGCAAGAAAATATACAGTTTAGAACTTCGAGCAGCTGTGATGTACAGTTTCTACTGGTTTATGATATCACAATAATGCATTATCAGCAGTTCTCTGTAGCCAGAGCTGAGGCCAAACTCAGGGATATGCCGCTGTCTGACTGAGCGGAAGAACATTCACCCGTATTTTCACATCTATAATTGGTTGAACATAAATAAAAGATTATCCTCTTTTTGTTGCAGTGGACAGTAAGCAGAATATACAAAGGACTCTGGGTTAAACAAGGTTTTCAAAAACGATATCTATGGGGTAATTATGTTTATTATGGCATGCACTTCCCTCTTGTCTTAACCAAAGTAATTGCCCTTCAGCTGCGATAGTGTACATTTTATAAAAGCACAATCTCTCACTCGTCCGGTGTACAAATGCCCAACTGGCATCCGAGGTGCCCGTGTAAATTGCTGCTCGCGGAGCGCTCGGCTGCGCGATTCGGACGTTAGCCGAAGGCATGTTGCGGCCTCTAAAAATGACCCCCACCTGTTAGTGATTACGCTCCTAGCAGTCTCTGCGCTGCGGAGAAACGGCCGGCTCTTGAAGTGATTATAGGAGCTGCAGCGGAGCAGAGGCGCAGGGGCTAACCGCGGGGGCAGGGGGGCCGCCAGGGGTGGTGGGGGGGAGGAATTTTGAACAGCTGGCCCGGCAGCAGCACCTGGCACCTGTTCGGCCGGCGGCGCGGGGGTTAGGATTCCCAGGACGCACTGGGGGGATTATTGCGTGCTGCCTGCATTGCATTTCTGTGCCTGGTCTCCCACAATGCCTTGCTGTGGGCTGGAGTGCAGCAGTAGGCCTAACTGTACTGCCAGTTGGGAATCTCACAGCTCTTGGGAAATGTAAACCTCAAATGCACTCAATGAAATGTATCTTCATGTCATATCTGGCTCGCAACCAGCGCCCCTGTGTGCATTTCCTCTCTGTCCTGTCCTGTCTGTCAGTCTGTCTACACAAACCTGTAGTGGTGAAATGTTTGGGGGTAAGTAGTATTATTCATAATTTGGCTCTGTGTACAATTTTTAACTGCAATGATGTATTGCACATTGACTTAAGGAACTGCAAAAGTTGAAATAATGACTATTTTTTCAAATAAATTTTGGTTTCTCTATGTGAAATTACTTTATATACATAGTCTCAGTAAATCAGAAAAATAAGGTTTGGGAAAATTCCTATTAATTTTGTCCTTGTCCAAAAATATAATACAATAAAATATTACATGAAAACTCAGCTACCAAACCTAGAAAAAAGGGCCGTATATCAGCTGAGCAAGTGAACGAAATAATGTTAGCGTAATGTTAGCATTAGCAACCAAACCTAGTCACCAGCTGCTTGTATTACAAAAGCTACCTGGGGACAAATCACATTTCACTTAGTTGAATTATTGGAGTGTACAGGATGACAACCTTGGCTCCAGTGATAACCACTCTTCAGGTCCAAGGACTGGATGAGCAGAGCAGATGAACTACTATTTCTCATCCCCGTAAACTACAGTAAAGTCTGCCTCCCAGCTGCTCATCCAAGCTGCTGATCTGGTTTTATGTGGACTACTATTTTCATCGCGGCACCAAGCTAAGCTACACAAAGCTACAATACTACGCTAAGCTATCAAATACATTTAGGCTCCTGTTATTACGGTTACAGTTTGTCAGTACTACATGCCCATTTACTATTCTGTTACAAACAAATCGCTTTTACATCATTATATCTGGAGTGCAGGCACTGTAAATAAATGTACAGACCAGTGCTAATGTAGAAGCATGCTAACAAGCTACTTCGCAACACAATGCCAGCAGATTTTTCACTTATGCCCGATTTATGTTGGTTGCAATTATTACAACTTGCTTGACTGCTTTCCTGGTAGTTTATTTGGTCTTTCTTTGGTTTCTTTTTTTGCATATATACCAGGTTTTACGCAGTTGTTGACAACAGAGCATTTTCACTGTCTGGGTCTGCCATTCAGAGGTCTAAATTTAGTTTGAAACCACTTTAAGTACTGATAATTTAAAAGATTTTATGACATTTTTACCAAATAAAACAGAAAAATTCTAACCAACTGCAACTTTAAGCTCCTCCAGAAACCGGGCACAGACGATAGTTCAGACTAAGGTGTGTATGCGCAGAGAAGGAACACTTTTCCAGCTATATCAATCCAGCTAGAACAATTTATCTAAACTTACTTCAACTATATCTGGAAAACCAAGCCGTCAACTAAAATACAAATTACAGAAACAGACTCGATATTGTTGGCATTGAACTCCTGATCACTCAAGCACTTACTGTTGTCAAGGAATGTCTGGTTTGCTTGCCCACCAGAGACTTGTTGCTATGCGGAAATTTGTCACGTGATCGCTTCGCGCAAAAGAATTATTCCCAGATGACTGTCAAGTGTTGTTACAGGTGCAGTAGTAACTTTTAAAAGTTTTTTTTTTGCTGAAATATTCACTATATACTGACAGTAGCGCATGAGAAAAGCCTTCCAGTGCCTCTATTGGCATTGGGAAGAATCCACTGGGCCCTGGTAAAATGAGCCAATCAAAGCCAGGAGGAGTTTATAACAGTTTTTAATCACTTTTCGTGCACACGAAGCTCAGCGTTCCTCCTCTGCGCATACACACCTTAGTCAGAACTATCGTTTGTGTTTCTGGAGGAGCTTAAAGTTGCAGGCGGTAAGAATTTTTCTGTTTTATTTGGTAAAAATGTCATAAAATCGCTTGCTGCAAAAGGCCTATTGAGGACCACAATTGTTGCCATTTTGAAAGTGGAATTTTGTTCAGTTTTTGCTTGATACAATTCTGAAATCAGGGTCTCTGTCATGTCTTGCACTTAATTATGCAGCACACATATTCAGTGGGAGGTAAGTCTGGACTGCAGTCAGTCCTGTCTAGCAGCACTGCTATTCAGCTGACACAAACCAGTTAATGAAACTAATTCCCTTGGAGCAGTGTGGAGTTAAGGATCATTTTCAAGGACCCAGCAGTAGTAGCTGCTGTGAGATTTTATTGTTGCTGCACTGGGGCTCGATCCACCAGCCTGCTGACTCCCAGAGAGACTCTTTAACCAGAATGCAAAAGGCAGCACTGGCAGTCTGACAATGAAGACATGCTGGTTTTACACATGGCGAATGTGGCTTGTTGTTGTCTTTCTAAAATAAGCAGGGGATGTCGGTGAAAAAAATGTTGTCTAGATGATAACATACACCAATGAGCCAAAAAATTTAAACCGCTCACAAATGCAGCAAATAATACTGATCATCTCATATCAATGGCTCATGTTCAGGTCAGCAGACAGACCTTAGATGGTGAGTGAACAGTCAGTTCTTGTATACATCATGTTGGACAAATGGGAACTGAATGACTATGACAGGGACCAAATCCTTATGGTCTGACAAATGGGTCAGAGCATCTTTGAAGTGGCAAGACTTCTGGGCTGCTCCCTGTCTGCAGATTTGCATGTCTATTGACAGTGGTCCTGGGAAGGACAATCTAAGAGCCGGCGATAAAGGGTTAAGGGCGCCCAAGATTTATTGATGCACAAGGGCTAGGAATGCTATCCCGTCTGGTTCAAACTAACAGAAGGATTGTGCCAGAACACACGGTGAGTTCATCATACCCTGCAGTGAATGAGACTTTTTTGCTTGCAGACTAGTCAAAGTGCCCACTTTAACCCCGATCCACCAGTAAAAGCACACCCAATGGGCACCTGAGCTTTAGAACTGGACCACGGGGCAGTAGAAGAAGGTCACCTGATCCAGTGAGTCAAATTTTTTATTTACATACATCACGTGCTCCGGCTGGGTACATGTGCACCATTTACCTGAGAAAAGATGGCATCAGCAGGGCACTGTTGGAAGACAACGAGCTTTATTTCTGAAAACAATGTGAAATATATACACATCAGACCGCTGTGCACGTTTCAAATTTGCGTCAGTCCATGTCAGATGTACTTGAGCCAAAAGAAGTCAGAAGCTTCGGTTTTGCACAGTATAGTCATATTGCATCTGCAGATTCAGCGACCGTGTTTACTGACAATAATATTCTGACTTATTCCCCAGTCCTGATAGCTAAAAGACACAAATATACGGCTCAGCAAATAATTCCTCAGTAAATGATTGTGACAGTAAATGCATTTTATTCACAGTGCATGAATTTAAGTACATTTCTTCTCCCATTATTTATGGAATATAACAATGTTGCAGTTTAAAGACAGTGTGGAGGCGCTTGTGGAGATTATATTTGAAAAGGCATGGCATTCCTGGGTGCTTTGGGCTGATAATTGTGGCTTGGTTACCAAGATCGAGGGCGGGAATGAACAATCGGTACATAAACGTGACGGTAACCCATACCATGGTCAGCGGCGGAGCAGAGCTAGGCTGCCGAATCGTTGCATGTCCAGTGCGTCTGTCGGCCCATCGAATCATAATGACAACAGAGAGTCACCTGGTGTTCACGTGTGTGTGGAGGTTATGGAGGTCCAAAAGGGGGGACCTTTGTTTAAGTCAGACCTTCCCAGGACAGGTCCACCCCTCACTCATGCTCCCTTTATAAAAGCCCTCAGTCATTAGTCTGTAACTGTAGGCAAACGTGAGGCCCAGGGCAGGTCCTGAACCTTTTCAAACATGAGCCCGTCCTTTGTTTTTACACCCTGTCAAAAAGCGTCGCCTAATTAAACCTGATATCTCCAGCCGAAGAAAGAGCGTCCGTTAATGACTCTTTCGGAATTTACTTAATGAGTTTAGATGCCCATTGTTTGGTGGTGGTTCCTGTAAGACAGTGTTTGGGAAAAGGGGGGTGTGGATAGAGAGAGAAAGAGAATGGGGGGGGGGGCAGAAATGTTGGCCAGAACAGCAAGGTGTAGTACAGGAGTGTAGGCAAAGAGGGGTGGGGGGGGGTCTCTGAAATGAGGGCCCTTCATTAATTGGGAACAAAAAGATGTGGGACCTGGGGGCCAGACTCCAGCCTCCCAATGTCTCCTCATGGAATAAAAGGCGTTTGAAGAGTTATCGCCATCACACCTTGATCAGGGCCAGCTCCTGACACAGGTTTTTTCGACATCAAACCCCAGAGAATTCTTCTTGGGTTGTCGCTGCTCTAATTTATTTATTTATTTACTTATTTATTTTTGTCTGGTGCTGTTCTTTGTCGGTCTCTAGTGACTCTGTTGTCCTTTCTTCCCCGGCTCATCGAGAAAAAGGAGCTTGTTAACTTGCCCAGATATTTTGACTGGAGCTGCACTTTGGGTACTTGCCTATGGAAAGCACAACCTGGTATAGAATTGTAGTATTTACTGTCCGGGGAAAGATCACTGCTGAGGTCCAGCATGGTAAATATCAAAACCTCTCATCATTTTTCTTATTTTCCCAGTTTTTCTTTCTTTCGCTGGAAAAGAGACAGTGTAAATTAATCTTCAAGTCAAAAAAGGACTCTTTTTTTTTGCCTTTGGAGCCTCTTGTTATTTTTCTGTATTTGTGCGAGTGGTTTTTCTTCAAAGGACGGGCACATCAGAGACACACAGTGAGGCCATCCTCGCAATTTATAAATTTGATGTTTATTGAGGTTTGCAGTTCCCAGTTTATTTAATAGGTGTCAGGGACAAAACTTTTGAGGAAATGTACACAGCGTCTTAGCTGATGTTACTCCTTTTAGCATTTTTTAGCCATAACAATATGCTGCTGTACCGATTAAAAAAAGAAATTCCTAAAGGCTATAGCGAATGTGAATATTACCTTTCACTGTGGCTTAAACCTTGATCACAGACTGCGATGCGGCTCCCAATTTGCTTCCCTTTCTCTTTGTAGAGGTGCAACATTTAATTCCGCACATAAAACAACATAAACCATTTTGGCGTAATACAGCCATTGATGAAAGATGGTCATCGTAATCTCCTAAAACACCGGGGGAAATGTTTGAACTGTGATGTCCAACACTGGACATGTTTATTATTCTATAATGCTCGCAGCCTGTGCCAGTATTTTTTAGATGGGCCCAGGACACCAGGTGGAGATTCTGCATGAAGATGGGATTAGTGAAAATTTGCTCAGATTTTTTTTTTTTTAAAAAGGGTTCCTCTCAGACACATACCTTCCCCTGCAGGCCCCTGAGACTCGGTCTGAACGGCGAGGATGGCCGCGAGAAACGCAGACGATAAATACCGGCAACGGAATAGATCTTTGAATTAGAGACGGAAAAGAAGGAGAGGTGGATGGAGGAGGAGGGGGAGAAGGAGAGAGGGACAGATTTTTACAACCCCACTCATGTTCGTGCCCTTGCCTCAGTTAAACCAGTTAAGACTGTTACATTAGCCATTGGAATGGTTTATGTACTTGTACCAATTCAATTATTTGTTTCTCCGAGTCAGCTATGGGGGAAGTCGAGGAAGGCGCTCACATAAATTCTAGCTGTTAATTTTCGAGTAATGCAGTCACGGTGATCATTTAAGACAGAACAATTGATACTGCTGTCAGGCGCCATCCCTCTCCGAAGAATGTTTTAACAGAAAATCATGGTGACACTTTGTTCTGATGGATGTCCTGGACAGCTTTTGATTAATGTAATGCAATAAAAGAAATGAGGACTAAAATGCCTCAGCACGTCTTGTTAAGAATATTTGATTCATCGCATGAATTCAGAGCACCCCCCTCCACCCAAGCTCACCAACTCCCCCACCCCCACCGAGGGCATTTCTATCATTTTTGTCATAGATCAATACGTATGACAGTGAAGACAGTTATACACCCCTCTCTCCACTCTCTTTCACCCCTCCAACATTTCATTCTCTTCGTTGTTTATCTGTGTGCTCTTTATGGGCATCCAAGGCCTGGTATCTGTTAATTAAGACTGATATCGTTCCACCCATACCTTGCAGCAAAAGATCGCTCTGATGGATGCATTTATGCAGGCATCCTTGACATGCTGTCAGAAGTGCATTATGGAAGGCAGAATCCTCACCTTTTACTGAACGATCACTCTCACCCTTAATCAGCAATAACTCAATTACTAAGATAAATTGTTAGAATGACAAAGCAGTTTGCTGATATTTAGATAGCGTTATTATTTATTGCGTTTTTTTTTTTCTTTCTTGAAATTCAAACACGACACCGCAAATTTGGGTAAATATGCTGGCTAGACTTATCGCACATTTGGCTATATTGTGCAAATGGGAAAATCATAAATTGCATGAAGCTGGGTTGCTTAACATGACTAAAACATACATTTTAAATCGTCAAAAATAATTCAAGTACTGTCTAAAAATAATTCTCCCTTAATTTTTTGTCAATCTTTCAAAATCTGGAAAGTAATGCTGCAACAGGGGATGGGATTCAGTGAAAGTTTAGATTTTTTGTGAACTGATTACTGAGATTGATGCAGTTCTTACAATCTCACAGAGTGGCCTAGTTAGGCCTGTTTCCCATTATCACGCCTTAATCATCACAGGCTACATACTGGTCATGATTCTTCAGTAAACAATTTGTTGATCGTTAATTAGGCAAAGTAGATGGGGAAAAAAACTGTGAGTAATCAGGTGTTAAGAGGTGAAGTTGCTGCTTACCCTGATAGTCCAGCACATATGGATTGCAAGGTTGGGATATATTCACACGGAGCTCAGAGGTGGGCAAGGAGGTTTCAGCCGTTTTTAAAATTCAGTCCAAGTTGCCAATAATGGCTGAAATCTGATCTTCCTCTGTGCTCATAAGAGCATTTTTACCACAATATAATTCAATCTCATTCAAAGATGAAACTCATAATAATAATATATAATTGATAATTGAAGCCAAGCTAACTGAAGGAAACATTATCAGATCAAAAAAAAAAAAAAACTGAATCTTTTGCCGGCACAGCAAAATGTTCAGAGTAAAATCAACACTTAAAGAGTCTATTTGGTCCCACTTTGGCAAGACTGGACACAAATAGACTCCATAAGAGTCAAATTTACTCAGTTCATTGTGCTGTGTATATTGTAATTTATTCCCATGCATGCGACTGCGATACTTCATCTTAATATGTTTTTCGATGTGAAATCTGCATCACTGCACGCAGTATGATGCAAAAACAGCAAACCTTTACCGACCGGCTGCTCTGTCTGAAATCTGCCACTAGTCTGACAGTGCTGCCGAATGCTGACTCTATCTTGTAAGAATTGCTCGTTTTAATGCAGTTACTCAAAAAAAAGACAAAGACGACATATTTGATGGAGTATGATGATTTATGAAACATTTATGAAACATAGTACTTTAAGAGGCTCAAACTGAACAATGTTTCGTCACCAATCTCCCCACCCCAGTCACTGTTAAAGTTGACAGTGAGCGCATCCAGAAAACTTACTCAGGTCCGACAGAAACAAACGCCGTTGAGGTCTTGCGCTTGATGAGGGGAGAAAGAAAAGAATGATGACGCTGATATAAATTTTATTCGTAACTCAAAAGAGTTCTTTTGGTGATTGATGAGACAGGTCATCGGCATGGAACATTGTTTGTGTACAGGATATGATTAATCTGCATTATCTCCTTAAAACTGATCAAACTTCTCTCTGAGGTGGCTAACTACTGGGTGTAACTTACATTAGCTTCATCCAGCCTGGTGGACACTAAAGAATTTTCAAGCACTAACTGCTGATTTTAAAATCCTGGGAGACCATAGATATAACAACAGATTTAACCAGTCTTGATTGAGCTTATTTTATTTTCATACATGACGATTCAGGGTGGGTTTTTACAGCGGATGCCATAATACAATCATCATGGGCACATTAAAAAAGAAAAGGCAACGCCACGGTATTTTTATTAGCTCACCTGACGAAGTCAGATGAGCTCATGTCATGGCCTGTTTGTCCGTCGTTCGTTGTCGTTCGTCGTCCGTAAACATCTTCTCCTCCGAAACCACTGGGCCTATGAAGCTGAAACTTGACAGGTACCTTCCTACCCATGAGGACACCAAAGTTTGTTCAAGGCGTTCCGATCCAATTTCAAACATGGCGGCCATATTGAAAATCACATAATTGGCCATCTGAAAGCTATTTATGCACATATTCAGCTGAAATTTGCTATGTAGTCAGTACGTGGCAAGATACATCACATGTCTAGTTTGAGTTAAACTGCTTCTTACACACCCTTGAGTGGTCAGGTGAGCTACAGGGCCTGTGGCACTATTTTTAATTTAATGTTTGTGTACAACCCCAATTCCAAAAAAGCTGACTCTGTGTAAAATTTAAATAAAAACTGAATGCAATGATTTGCAAATAATTTCAACTCTATTTCATTGAAAATAATACAATGAAAACATATCAGATGTTGAAACTAAAACTTTTTTTTTTTATATATGCCCATTATGAATTTGATGCCAGCAACATGTTTAAAAAAAACTTGGAACAGGAGCAAGTTTACTAATGTGTTGCTTCTAGCCTTAATAGCATTCATCAGAACGCAAGATGTAGAAATTTGAACCGTTTAACACTTTGCAGTGTCCTTTGTCATATTTTGTGCTTGACAATGCTCCAAATATTTTGAGTGGGTTACAGGTCTGGACTGCAGGCAGGCCAGTTTAGCACCTAGACTCTTAATACAGAATCATGTCGTTATAATTCATGTAGAATGGGAGGTTTTGCATTATCTTGCTGAAATAATCATGGCCTTCCCAGGAAAAGGCATCTGGATGGCAGTATATTTTGCTCCAAAACCTGTGTCTATTGTTCAGCATTAATGTTGTCTTCACAGATGTGCACCCATGCTTCAATATTACATCCTGGTATAACTCCCTCACCATCAAACATAAAAGTAAACTTTCATGTATAAGCAATCAGGCCAGAAAAATGGTCAGCTCACCTCAAACTCAACTATCAGAACTGCAATTCAGCTCCGAGATCAGGAAAGCTACCCTGATAACGTGGGACCTCTCTCACCCCCTCCTGCCATCACGCAGACTCTAAAAAGTCCCTGTAGCCCGCAAGAACATATACAAGAAATGATGCATTCCATCCGCAGTAACTATTGTGAACAAACGGAAATATTCACAGCACGCAAACTTGTTTCCATGTATGTATCTGCTACGTATATATCGTATATTTTTAACAGAACTTTTCATTTGCTAGTACCATGAGACTTTTTTAGTTCTGTGTTAGTGTTAGCCCTGTCCCAACTTCTTTTGATATGTTCTCCTGACATCAAATTCAACATGGGCAGATATTTTTCAAAAAAAAAAAAAAACAATGAAAAAAATAACAAAATTAATTTAAACATCTGATATGTTGTCTTTGTACTGTGTTCAATTATACACAGGGTTTAAGCATATTTTATTCGCAAATAATTGCTTTCTGTTTTTACTAACATTCGGCACATTTTCTGATCTTTCTTTTGGAAATGGGGTTTGAGTACAGTGTCCAATATTACTTTTTTGTGTCAGTCACTTTTGTATGAAATGCAATTTCTTAGGCCTTTACACTGGGCTTGGTTTAATCCAGGTGAGAGACCTCATTAATTAATTCCGAACTCCAAACAAATGGTAGAAAATCTAATTCCTCACAGTTGCCAGTTCTGTTTATTAAAGTATACTTTAGAACTTGTTTCATTCCAAAATGAACTTTCTGAACATAGTGCCGCACAATTCCAACCAGGCAACCATCCTGTCTGATTATTCACAGTAGAGTCTGTCAGGTTATAAGTTGCTTGGACACTTTCTCGGCCACCTCTATGGATTATTCATTTAATAAATGTCATCACTCGATCAACAGCCCAGGTCAGAGCTTTTCACACCTGGATGAGCTTGGACCGCAGTCTGTTAATGAATGTGTTTTACCTGTTTAAAGTCTAGTGAGAAGCCAGCTGGGTTAGAGTTCATGTGCCTAGCAACGTGTAGGTTGTTGGCTGATGCACCTGGGTCAGTCCATCCCCCCACTGTAGCTCGCTGTTTTATTGTTCCACCTCTCCTATGGATTCCTCGATGCTGGCGGCTCTGCAGCAGCTGATTTGAGGAAGCTGACAGTGATGAAGAGACAGGTTGTATTATTGCCAGAGGGGAGACTTGTTTTTCTCCTTCAAGTTACCTATTGTGCCCAGGTGCTGCAGGTAGATTTACTGCTTGGTTAGTCTGTGCCCAGTTCCGGACTAACGATGCGAAGCACGGCATTTCCTTGGAGGCAACAGGTACAAGGTACATGCTCGGTCCCATCTTTTAATGAGAGACAGATAGAATTGTTGACCCTTTTCTGTGAACACGGATTATCAGCCAGACTCAGGTAAACACAAATTCCACTCGAAACTACTTTTCTAGCCCTTTTAAGATATGATTTATTGAATATTTGCTCCACTCAAATACCTTTATTTTGGAAAGGTTTGCGTTCGTTTTCAGCAAGCAAACATGAATCATTTCTATTAAGGTGCTTGGTTTGAGTTGTTATTAGCCAATGCATAACATATCAGATTGAAATCGTTCCATTGTCCAATAATAATGAAGTAAATTTAAAAATAATCAAATATTCAGTAACTGACTTGCAAAAGAGGCAAGAGTCGAGGAAGTGAGTCAGTTGTATATGGTTACTTTATTCAGGCAGAAAGTAGAGCGCTGTCAGGAACAAACAGCCCCGGAGACAGGCAGGGACAGGGCGAATGCATCTGTCAGAGCATTGGGCGATTTATCTTTATTGATCATCCATAGGACGTGCCTTAGCTCAGGAAGGGAGGAAGGAAGGACCGAGGCAAATTAAGGCCCAACTTCCTGATCCCAAACATGTCCCCAATACGTCTTCAGTAATGAAAAGTTTGGACTTTGACTGCCATATTCCTGAAGAGAAAATATATGTCAAAATGATTTGTGCAATAGTGATATCTGGAAGATAGAACAAACTGTATTCGCTATCATAATTTCCTAAATCAATTCATAGACTGTTCTATGTCTGCTTTCTCTCATTCCATTCTATTAGATTTAAGTTTTCCACTATTTTGTTTTTTCGCTCTCAGGTCTCTCTCTCTCTTGGTTTGTTCCTTTATATCCAGAGGATTGTTTCTCTCTAAACCAATGAAGAATGAGCTTCATCAGAGAAACTTCACCTGTTTATCAAACCCTGATGCAACCCAGTCATATTTTTGTTTTTACATCAGCCATTACTTTTTTAGTTTTATTATTTTTATTGAAGTATTGATCAGGCTGAATACCTCAAGGCTCATATTCCTGAGATGAGGAAATGGTTATTGTTAGCTATTGTATTTATTCTGTACCATACTGTTTGAAATGGCTGGTGTAGATGAACTTGTAATTAAAAAGAGAATCCGGTGAAACATTAAAGACTCCAGTTTCACTGCAGAGACAAAGTTCGCTTCCCAAACAACAAACCGTACGACTTAAGAGGCTATTCCTTCATAAAACCAGAGAATGAATATTTCAATGGAAAATACCTTTGGATGGCGTTGAAAAAAAAAAAAAACACGCCACAGTGAATGCCTATCTTAATGACACCTTTAATTTGATTTTAAAGTGAATTCAGGAGGCTTGTAAACAAAGTCATAAAATTGCGTTATCAATTGTGATGTTGGCAAACACCGTGGCTGATCTCGTCGCGAGTGTTTATCAACACACGCACTCACCCACCTGCTATGAGACGCCACGCTTTAATGACATTGTTTGAATATCCAGGCGTGTTGCTAAGAGACAGTGTTCTTGTTCCCAGGGATGTGATGCTTACAGATTTCTGTCATCAAATAATGATTAGAGATGTGCTAACCTCAAGGTGTTCGGTGCACTGGAGGGTGTACGCTGCCTGGGATTTGCAAATCGCCGGAGGAGATAAACAGGCAGGCTTTGTGCTGAATCCTGGCACTCGCTCTTGCTCTGGCAATTTAAGGGGGGAATATATCGGTGTCTGTGTGAACTATGTGTTTGTCATACCTCCGATGACTTCATATTGTAATGCGATTGGCAACGCCGGCTGTTTACATTTCTGAGGGAAAAAAAGGCTGCCAGATTTTGCAGGTTAAGGAATTATGTGGCGTGGCAGCTGTTATATTTCTTTAAAGAGGTGGTGATAAAAAGGCGTTTTCGACATATCTAGCTCAAAAACATCAGGATATTCTGGACCTCCTCTTATGCTGTCCCCACACCTCATTTTTTATTTCCCATTTCATGTGATTTATAATATTTTTTCCCCTGCGCTTATATTCTAAAGTGGCTATGAAACTGTGGCACAGCACTGCTAAAAGTTGACTTAGTCTCGCAAAGGGTTCCTGAAAGAAAAGCGCAGGCCGCATCTGCATTGTAGAAGCGAGTTATTTGTACAAACTCAACCGCGCGAACGGAAATCAAAGGGGATGTGGATGTTTCATGTCTGGGTCACTCTTAATTTTAAAGTGGACAACAAGCTCGGGTCGATCTCCGGAACACCAATGCAGCCCCACGGACTGCTCTCCCGGTCGGAGGTGTAGGACAGCGCGGTCCCCATCTCAGGCCTGTTTCTGCAGAATTGATGGCCGCCCCAGACGTCAGGGAGATATCTGGCCAGGGGTTCGCGGAGTCCCGCATTCCTCTGCGGTCTCTCCCGGGATGAGATTCACTCAAGGGTCAGTGGGAGACAGGGGCTCACATAGATCTACTGGGCCAAACCACAGGCACACTCTTCCCCCACCCCCATCACCCTGATGGGAAGTCGTTGAGGGTGCGACTATTGGCTGATCCTCCGCAAGTTCAGATCAATTGTCCCTGTTTTTTAATGGAAAATAATTGGAGCTTGCGTACCTCCCCCACAGTACTTCTCTGCAAGAAGACAAATGCATTTAATTCAAACGCTGTCTGACTCTAACCCGATCAGGTCTTGAATTAACATCTGTGTACATTCCCAGCTAAGTCATCTCCCCTCCCCGGCATAGGAACTCACTTTTCATCGTTACGAACATGGCGGCTGGAACGGGTAGGGAAGGATCACTACACAAAATAAATAAAGAAACAGGCTGATTTTAAGCATTAAAACCCAAAGCTAATGACCAGCTCTTTAATTGGCCAATGACTAGAGCCAGTGTTATATGTGGCGATCTAGCAAAAATTGTTCTGTCAACATGTCATGTGATCTGTACCTTGAACACAAATGAAGGAGGATGTTAATCGTGAACGATATATATCACATTCGGTCAATAAGGTAAGATCTGGGCTCATATATGAATTCCATGGCGCATTCTGCAGCTGGAATTCCACTATCTCAACTGGAGCTTAGGTAGGTCGTCATGGGGTAGGCCAGGTTTAGTTATGGGTCTTGCAGACTGTACTGGTGTCTGAACTGATGTTGACTTTCACATGGATGATCAACTGCACCTTCAGAATGGAGCAGAAAATACTCTTCCTTGAGGACATGATCTCTGATCATATACTGCACACTTAAAAAAATAAAATTTTTCTTCATTGACCCCAGAAAATAGGGTTAATGAAGCATTTTTAGTATGCCAGACCATAAAATACCCACCACTCCGTATCTGTATGGAGAGAATATTGTACTGGATTCCTCCTCCTTGTTCTACTCTTGAAAACTGATGCAAAGGGATATGGACTAAAAATAAAATAGGAACATATGTATTTAAAATACAGGATATTAAATTCTGTAGTAAGCAACTTAACTCATTCCCCATGGAATGCTTTTATACTGTATAAAATTGTCGCGTTATACGGAATACTATTCCCGAAAATTACACAATATAAAGTATTGAAGTACAAGTGGCCCATCACCGTGATCGTCAACTGATTTCGTGTTTTCATCGGACTGCAAATGGTCATCCACGCTGCTGGCACCGGCTTACCATAGGGAATGGTAGAATTTGCTGCGCCGTTGGCAGCAGCTTGCCGTAGGGAATGAGTTAAATTCACAGGGAATCTGAGGACCAAATGTGTTTTGTGCAGGAACCACCAAACTCTAACCTAACAAGTCTTCAATGGGTCACTGCCCTATTCTAATTTTGGCTCTGAAAAAAAAAAAAAAAAAAACATGATCATCATGGTAGCTACGCCATCAGGCAGTTATCTTCAACAGTCAGTAACTTGTGTGTCAATTAGGTGTATGTGTCTTGTGATTGGTTTGCGTCTCGCATGTCTTACCCGCCCGGCTGAATCTTGTTTCATGGTTTTTACCAATAACCGTGTGGTGGTTATTCAAGCCCTTTGCTTTATGTGCAATTTGCTGGATTGTGAAGTTGCATTCGTACTGAGATCCTAGTCAATGTTTAGTTGTAAAAGTTCTTCGTCTTTGTCTAATACAAATAGTACTTTAGCAACACCATTCTCTCTAAGTCGTTATTGACATTTAGTTACTTAGAACAAGCTTCAAACCCTAATCAGGGTCCAAGTTTGGGACTGAGCTCAAGTTTACCCGAGTCAAGCCTGTTAATCTATTCATTTACCAAAAACAGGCTTCCAATCCCAATCAGGGTCCAGGACTGAGACCACATTCCTGTTAACCTTTCAAGTTTAATCTCTTAGTCCAGTTTGTTATGAACTCATTTGGTGGCAGGTTTTTGCCTCAAAACATCAGAGCACTCTGTATAAAGTTTCTGTAGGAAGAAGTCACTTGGAGTAAATCCATGCAAACATGGGGCAAACATACAAACTCCACACAGAGAGGTCCGACGCCTTTTAATCTGATGCTAACCTGTCTTCTGAGTTTAAAGCAGACCAAACGTAACCTTGCAAAACACACTGTGTCCTGGATATGGGAGTACACCTATGCTATGAATACCTTAAAAATGAAAGCAAAATAAATTGTCGGGATCGGATGAATAATATGAGTCAATTATCAAATAAATAATTTCTGATTCACATTGAAATAATGAAGGATAGCAGTTCTTTACAGGACAGTATTTAAATGCTTTTTAACTACATCTAAAAAGATCCCAGGGTATCTCGATATCTCAATCATTGTGATAGATTTAGCAGGGGTTGTGGACGAATCATTAAGATGAGATTCTGATGCCCCATACTATTCACAAGCTTCATGTCCTTTAGCATGCTTTCATATTAATGAAAATCTGAGACCAAACAGAGGGGAGATGCAATAAGCCAGTCTGAGAATATGCCAGCTCCAAATATGGAGTGCAGTGCATTGTGGGAGGAAAGGCTTGCTTCATGTGGAATGACTCAACATCGACAGAAAGGAAAACACCGCTGTATAACCTCAGGTTTCTTGCGTCGCCGCCTTTGTTCGAGTTGGTATTGCAATGACAGGTTGCAGACACCTGTTGGTCGGAAGATTGGTGAAACAGGGGGAGGGTTAAGGGAAGTAACGGCAGCCCTTCCTCCTTAAGCAGTGTATAACTGCTGCTCGAGCGGTTAGACAGATCAAGATGGCCTGTCCACTTACGTAACCAGAGTCTTACACATCGAACAGGCACGATGCCTGCACAAACGGGGGGAAAAAGAGAGAGAACCAAAGAGAGTGAGAGAGCTGGAGAGAGATAGCCATGGGGGGAGAGAAGCTGAGAGAGGGAATACAAGGCATTTTGCTGGAGTGGTCCCAGATGTCAGTCAGTGTTTGCCAACCTACCGAGCAGAGCTAATGCACTAGTTAGTTAATGGTGTGCTACCTCTTCCACTGATGAACTCTTTTCCAAAATCCAAGGCTATAAAAGTGGATTCATATAATCACTGTTAAAAATGTCTTCTACACCTCTACCTTACTGATTTTTTTATCTCTGAATACAACGGCATGATAGAAGGTACTCAATAATTGCACAGGACTTTTTTTGTGATGAGCAATTTTCACTATTGACTATATTATTTTTGCCATTTCATCAGTGCCACATCTTTAGTGTGTTTTCCACAGATTTCTTTGTTCTAGGCATTGTCATCATGGAGGACGAGGCAAATGTGTCTCAGCGGTTGGGATGCGCATGACAATGACGGTTAAATTAAATCATGCAGGGCGATGCCAGAACCTCAATCTTAAAAAAGCTCTCGCGAGCGCTGCCTAACAGGCCTGCTTGGCAGACGCAGGTTGACACCAGACTCTAGACTTCCTCACCTAAATTAACATCAGGCAGCACCGGCTTAGTGCTAATTGAGAGGCTGAACACAAGCCAGGTTTCCTGCAAATATTCCGGGGAGAACACAGTTGAGATCTGTGAGAAAGCGGTTTACATGGAGGTTTAGCAGCACATACTTCAGGTGGGATAAAAACAGAAGGTTCACTCTCCTCTTACACTGACAACAGCACAAACACTGAAGAGAAAAACATTTTATGAAGTTGGAAACATCTCCCTAAATTCATAGAAATGATGGAAAAGGAGTGGACCACAGAAAAATTGACAATGTATTATGCGTCAATGTGCCATCGCCCGAGACACACTGAGCTGGCCACTCCACCAACACATTGTCCAAAGGTTGGTGACAATAGCCCCCAAGTGGCGTATATATCTTTGGTAACACTTTATAATGAGTGCACATTACTAAGTGTTAGTTAAGCATTGATAAAAACTGAATTCATCATGTATAAAGCTTTGTTGTCATCTTAATACTCATTAGTATGTAGTTTATAAACAGTTGTAAATGTCTTACTCAACTCATCATTAATAGGAATGTTAGTTATGGATTGGAAAATACTGAATTCATAATTTATAAATCATGTTTTTAACATGAATACTCGTTGGTATGTAGCTTATAATCAGTTATTTTTTTCTCTTCATTAGTAAGCTCATCAATAACATGCTTAATTTTCGCATTTTCAAACTTTAAATTTATTAATGCTTAACTAATGCTAAATAATGTGTACTCAACCATTCGCTCTCACACTCATACCTATGGGCAATTTGGTGTCTCCAATTAGCCTGATATGCATGTCTTTGGACTGTGGGAGGAAACCGGAGTACCTGGCGAAAATCCACGCAACACGGGGAGAACATGCAAACTCCACACAGAAAGGCCCCAGGCCTGATTCGAACCCACAACCTTCTTGCTGTGAGGCAGCAATGCTAACCACTGTGCCACCGTGCCGCCCAACAAACAACTCCTGCATTGTTATTGTTTGCATTGTTGTTCGGTTGCAACTGTGATATTGAGCTTTGGAGATACTGCGCTAATATCTGAATTTAATTGAACTGAAATAGTGGATCCTCCCAGTGCATGAACACACGGGAGATCTGTTGTGGAAAGTGCATGCAAGATACTGGAGCGACTCAAATCATAAAAGCTTTGCTCTGCTGAATTCTGCAATAAAACAGGGACCGTGCACAATATTCAATTGGTCCTTGCCTTTAACCTTAAACAAGATTTTTGCCTAAAATTTCCCTTAATAAAGTTTCAAGTTAGGAATAAGCTTTTTTTTTCTCACATATTGTAGGACAATGTGACATACATATGCTGAGTGAGCCCAGACTCATCCCGACGTGTCATTTTGTGACGCTACCTGACTAAGCGTCGATATACTACGCCTTTGACATCCTTATTTGATGCAAGTTTAAAATGAACCCTGCCCCCTAGCCCCTAACCCTCAACCCGAACCCTAACTGTCACTATATGATGAGTCGGAGTGAGAATGTGTTGGCTTAGTTTGCAGGTTGCACCGCCTCATTGATGCATCAGCACACTGATATTGAGAGAAATATTCAAACCCTGGACTCGATGTCTTCATGGCCACAGTATTTCATCAAAGAGAAAATATCAAGATTTTTGGATCATTTTATTAACATTTCCCTGTAATTCAGCCAGACATATTTTGTATTTATGGAAACATTGGGATTTCTACTGGAATTTAAAATAATTGTAAAGTTCCACACATTTTAATAAAGCAGCTGCATTTGTTGAACTTAAAAATGAGAAGCAGTTGAACTGCCATGTGAGCTCACAGGATACTTTTCCTTTTAAATTAGAATGTTAGCAATTAAAATTTTGAGACAAACTGTTTGAGTCAAACTAAACTTTCCTCACACACTCAAAATATTTTCCGCACCACTGTTGAATAAAATTGTCACAGCTCTGCTTACAAGTTAGAATCACATTGTCTGTCCTCCAGGGAAATGGCATCCTAACAGGAGAATCCAGGAATCAGTCTCAGGTCAGGGGTCACCTGCTGGTGAACTAGGTAGTCGATCACATGGAACTTGACAGAGTTTGCCCATGTTTGCAGGGAGGGACAGGTGAAGCGGGTGCGCTGCAGGGCGGGTTGAGGGGTTAGCGTTAGCGCAGTCGCGGGGTAATAATTAATGATCAAATGTTAATGTAGACAGCGGGGTTTCTGGATGTGCTGATGCTATTAATTCAGCTCAGCCGAGTCAGGCTTGTTCAGGACCTACAGCAGCTGTCAAACGGCCGACTTAATTATCTCCCCACCCACGGGTATGGCGGGACAGTACGGTGGCAGTCAGGAAGGAACCGGATGGGCACTGCCAGACTGAAGGCGAGGCACAGGGAATTATGGGTAAATTTTGGCCCCCAGTCCCCCTCACAGTGATTTGATGCCTGGAGTTTATGTTGGGTGAGTGAGCGGCAGTGTCACGAAAGGAAGATATCCGTAATTATGTTTCTGCGTGCGTGTCCCTCGAGGAAATCTAAGACTCACTATGCAAGTTGGAAATGGTTCAGCCTCAGAAAACTTTTTTTTTCAAGAGGAATGAGAAATCGTCAACATTTCACAATTATGAGCAAAAAGTCAAAGAAAGTGGCAGCAAGAACTATGTATATTTGCATTCTGCCATGACATATCAAAGTATAAACAGTAGCTATATGCACAGACAGTATCCCTCTCTCATCCTTCAGGTTTGACAACAAATGACGTTGGGGATTAACAAATAAATAAATGATGCAGATGAATCATGAACTTTTTTAGTTGAAAATAAGTCCACATAGAATTTACGTCTGCACTGAAAATACATAATTCATCCTGTATTTCCTGAGTTGTAATTCATTCATTGAGAAAGGTTATTTTACCATGATTTGTAAGAACAGCAAATACTTAACTTCAAATAATACCGTCACCTATCAAAAGGTTGTCTTGCTGTGTATTAATGTGACCTTTGGCAAAACGGAACTTGATGCATGTGATGTATTGTGCAGAGCTATGGATACTGTTATTCAGGAACTCGTCAGAATCAAGTTTTCGTTTTTAGTTTTTCGTTATCTCATTTTGTACTACGTCCGAATTGGTTGACGTGGTGCTTTTATTCCGATTGAGCACTGGCGCTGTGGGTTGCAAGTTCACGGGCCGTTCCAGAGGCTGCAATGTGGGAAAAGACTGAGTGCGCAACACTGTACAAAGCACAGCATCAGAGATGAAGTTAGTCTTGACTCCCCCAATGGCAGAGCAGAATGTACCTGTGTGCGCGCGCACACACACACAAACACACACAAACACAGGGGGCCAGGAGTGCATGCTCTCACAGTAACTAACAACCGTTAATATTTCATAAGCCTCGGGTGATACGTTCAGAGAGCCTCTTCGCTGGAAGTTGTTTTTGAAGAGGGAGAGAGACTCTGACATGCTCCCTTACTCGTCCTGGAAGATTATTTCCGTACCTGTTCAAACACACCGCTGTAAATTATTCATCTCTGTTGAGCCGCGCGCTCTCCCATTCTGCGGCTTTTACCTCACACCAGACTGTGAAAATGCACCTATTTTCACGGGCTCGGAGAGGACGTGCAAAAAGAGACGGTGTCTGAATGAAGAGGGATGCATCCCTCCCCGCCAAAAGCCTCGATCACTCATTGCCACATTATCAATAAAACATCTGCACGTGTTGCTCTCATGAAATTGCTCTTATAAAAAGCACCGTAAGTGCTACAAGCTCATACTCAAACTGATACTGGTTGGAATTTATCAACTCTTCAGTGAACCCTTTAGTTATTTTTTGACCAAGGGTCAGGAATGGAGTGGAATATTTCAGCCGACTTCCTGAAATGTGCCACGTGGCAGCACTGTTATATCTGTTCTGACTCTTTTGGGGCGCACGCTCTCCCAAGGACAGGTCCGAGTGAACAGCCATGCTCGTAAAGGCCCCTTGGAGTGTGATTAGAGCTGCCGGAGGGACCCCGGAAATCAGACCGCCACATAGAACAGCCAATCGTGATTCTCGCTTTCACAGAAGAAAAGAAGAAACTTTTTTCAGACCCAACTCTAGCCATGAGATGTGAGAAAAACAGTGTTGAAGTAGAGGTGCTCAAACAGGCACGGAGAAAGTAAAAACACAACAGTAATCCAAAAAGTGTTATCAGGACGCTGCCAACAGCGAGTAAATCTTGTGCCATAATCGGGGTATTTTGGTAAAGAGCAGTGGGAGGGATTGTAGGATGAATTATGAAGCATACGCTTCAGTTACATATGCTATGGTTGTCTGTAAACAGGCACACTTCAGCTTCCATTAAAACAAAAATTTTCTAATATGTTGAAACTATCCTACTTTTAGAAAAAGGTGATCGCAGTTTGCAAATGAAATCATCTAGAATTAGTGATTGGCATTATTGATTGGATTAAAATCAAGCATTCTCTGCGTTGACATGATTGTGAGGGACTAAAAATTCAGACACGCCCAGTCTATTTGACACAGAGAATTTTTTTTAACCCTTTAACCGCCTGCTCAACCTTTTGGCAGAGCACATTTTGAGTCACTGTTTCTAATTGAAAGACGTGTTAAACTTAACAGATCATATATTTTTTTCAGCATTACAGACTGCAGATGATTATTGGAGAAGGCTTCATTGGGCTAAGTTCAACACATCTCTCAATTTAATACAGCGACTCAAACTGTGCTTGACCAAAAGGGAGCAGGCAGTTAAAGGGTTAAGGCTATGGGAAAGATGATGTATTAAGCTATATAAAGGATTACTGATATTTTTTATTACATTCATGAATAATAAAGAGCCAAGGTGAATGCAGAGATATTAATACTAACCAAAATTTAATTGAACACAGTTGTTGCTATAAGCATATTTAATGATCTACTCAATACTTACAGGCCCCAGACTGTAGCTGAGTCGTTGACCTGGTCATCCATTTGAAGTGGGGGTGGAGTTACAGCCTCTCTCACATAGACACTTTGTCCATTTTGTCTGGGGTCGTGACCCGGTGTAGGGTCAGCCCTAGTGTCAAGCTCATCACATGCTACACAGACACTGCTACGCCCACCCCCCTCCATAATCCAAATTGCCGAACACTGGCTTCTCTCAATGGGTGGGACATCCTGAGATTCATTACAGCTGAAGCACAGGGGTTACACACACCATTGTACATCTTGATTGTGATCCACAAATGGTTTCCAAGTATCCTTACTGCTCTTCTAGTGACAACCTTTACTATTAAGTTATCTTCACCTCTCCTGGCATATATTCATGATTACTGGAACAATGTCAATAATGTTTCCAATTTCATTACATTATGCGATGCAGTACTCTATTCAATGGCTGGATTTCAAAAATAAATTTTGCAAACAAAAGTTGGAGACAAATATTTTTCTTTCTCCTGCTTTATATACAGTAGTATTGTATTAAACCACCTATTCCATTAAACTTAGAAACTGTGGGTCACCAAATCAAGATGGTTTTGGGAGGATAGAACAAGAATTATATCAAAAAATATTATGAGATATAATTTTAAGATTTTAATTTTTTTTCTCCTTTTCAAGACTTATTTCCTTGATGAAGTTGGGTAGATAGAAGGCATTTGGATGAGTAAAATATCAATATAATTCAATTAGGCTTTATTTGCATCATGCAGGTACTGCATTTCTGTTACAGTCAGATTGTGAAACCAGTCATTCAATGAAATGACTAACAGTTTCAGTCATTTAATGAAATGGCAAGCACTAGACTTCAGTCATTTCACGAAATGACAAAAAAAGTTTTATATTCAAAAATAATTCAGATAGGATGATTAACAAAGATGAAATATGAAAAAAAAATAGGCGAGTGCACTGCACACTGCAGTCGATCATGTCATACCAATTACCTCACTATAAACTCCCTCTCTCTCTCTCTCTCTCGCTCTCTCTCTCCCCACTGGTGCTGGCATTCTGCAGGTTAGGCCTGTCCCTCCATGTTTTAGGTGGGGGCGGGGTATGGCTTTCAGCATCTGAAGATTTCTTGGCAAATTAATGCGCTACCTCTTGGGCTAATTAAATTAGCAAGGATCATAACTACAGAGGAGCTTTTGTGGTGGACACAATGTTGTGCTTCACGACTCTTTTGCTGAGGGTGGAATTTCTGCCATTTAGCCTCCGTACTGCCTGCAGCGACATGCTGGACGTTCTAACACAGTCAAGTTTCCTAATTTGCCTGAATGAGAGAGAATTATTAACTGATAATAAGAAAGAGAGCATTCAGGGCCGCCGGCAGAGAGGAGTGGAGGGGATGAACTCCGCGCCACCTGAAGCGCACGCAATTTTTATTAATTCCCGCCTAAAACCAGGCATTGAGGAGTAAAATTGCTGTGCAAATGACAAAAACAATTACGGCTGGGATCTCTCTCTCCAAGAAGTGCGTGCAGCTTTGTTTCAAACAAAATGAATAACTGGAGCTGCTAACAAACGGAACCGCTTCCCATTTTGTTCGCAATGCATTCTGTTGTTCAAAAGGTGACTCTGTCTGAAGCAAAATATAAGAAAATAGGGCGAAGCGTTTGGATCGTTCAAATGTTACGCTGTGCTTGGCTCTAGCTGTGCTACGAGAAATTGCAGTAAATACTGATGACAAAGGGTGCACTCATTTTTATATTAACAGTGCATTGGTAAATGTATTTACCAGTAGTTGACTGAAGTCGCAACAACAAATATTATTTCATCTAAACATGAAACCCACGTTACTTATAAATTTTCCCCTAACACTTCAAAAATAACGACAGCAAAAATAAACGAGGGACCAAGACTGAGGAACAGTGCATTGTGGGGCATTCTTGAAAACGCAAGATGGTTTGCATAATTAAAAGAAAACCATTTAAAAGGATTATAAATACAGTCAAATTAAATAATGTCAATTGTTAAATAAAAATACAAATTAACGTATTCATCTCCTGAGCCGCTTTGGACAATAACGAAGGCTTGGATCAGCAACAGAATCCTTGTTGCGAGTATTTTGAAAAAGATCTCCTATAAATCTGGGCTGGGCTTTTCTTTCCAAGGATTCAGTTTATTAATTCATCTAAGCACTTCAACCTTATTGTTGATGCGGGTCTCTCTTATAAGAGCCTTAAAGAGAGCATTCACATTCACAGCCCTGATTATATCCTAATGTCCCACATTAACAAGCTTCCCAGTGACGTACAAGTGCATTCTTTAGGAAATATGATTACTCAGCTCTTATCTCTGTCTTTTCAAACCACGCCTATGAAAGCGAACAGAAACTCAATCCAAACCGAAGCAACATTTGTCCTTCAAAAGTTTTGACATATATGCCGTTTTCCTTGAGTCAGACATAAGTCTGCTTTTTCGTTTTTCTCAAATGGCCTGCAAGCATTGTGCCGGAGTAAAATTTCTAAGAGATATGTTTTCCGAATTTCATCTGAGGCTCGAAGACGTGGTAGCCTGAGGGAACGGCTTTTACTCATTGTTTGGGGTCAGCGAATGGCAGGACATCTGACAGAGCTGCAAGCCTGTGACTCCGTCTGCATGGAAAACATAGCGCTCTCTTTCCTTCATATTTCATAAGGGAAAGAACTGCCAGTGGTCCTTATTTAGAGATAAATAGAACAGAGGCCCATTTTCTTAGAGAACATAACAATGAACAAATGATCCTCGTTCTCCTGCGCCCGTGTCTGACCTTAGCTGGTCCGTGATCAGTCTCTGAGCTTGTTTCAATGAGCAATGTGCCTCTGCCATGTTTCAACAAGGGGGTACGATGAAGGCCCGGTGAGGGACACAGCATTGCTATTCCTTCAGAAAGATCTCATTGCTTGTGTGAACGAATCCTCTCCAATATAAAATAATACGAATAACTGAGTGTTGCATCATGATAGGCAATTTAGCGGCAAAAGGCCATAAAAACACATTCCACTTCAATGGTATTGAAGAAAGGAGAGACTTGCCTTCACTTTGAACTGCATTAATCAATATTTCATAGGGATAATCACTAAGGTATGACCATTATCTTGGCAAGTAAACATCTAGGCAGTTGGCGCATCACAAATAACACATTGTGCATAGAATTTCAGAGAGCAGATATAGCAGAGAGTATTATCCTATGGAATTGCAGAATCCTCCATTGTAACAGTATCTACGTGGGCTATTCATGCATACTGTATCACCTCAGAATTCACTGGATAGGTAATATTGCTGCACAATCACGCGTGCTTCTCCCTTTTATCTTGTCTTGATATTTTTACAGTTGACTCATATATAGTTTTTATAGTTGACAGTCCCGACTGCACTTTTGTGGGAAGAGCTGCAAGACAAAATATTCAAATAAGATTTTATGCAGCAGTTAGTTTACCACCAGTGTTTGCAATAGCCAAACTGCTCCTGTAATTAACAAAGCAGGGAAGTGTCATTTTGATGGAAAGTCTCAGAGAGATCTGGCCAGTTGTACGGAGTATGATGTGGGCGATGGTCCTGTCTTGAAAAATATAAAAATAGCGCCACCTACCGTAGACTAGGAGCTCTGCATTGTGTCTCAAATTTATAGCTAACCATGAATATCAGATAAAACCATGAGCTGAACAAAGTTAATTCCTCTGTGTCTCTGTTCTTGTGACTTTGTCGCCTTTTGGTTGAGATAAAGTGTCTTCGCAAGAAGTATTCATACACAGTGTGGTCTGATGAAAATTAAATTAATCACAGCACCCAATCATGGCGGCAGACATGTCCACAGTCCCTGAAGCCTCGAACCCACCATGAGCTATTGAATGTAAAGTGTCTGTAGTGGCTCAAGATCGATGTTTAAATGTGACCGTGCAAAGGTCTGAGGAGCTGAAGGCCAAAGATTCACTCAGCTGATGGCAGCAGAACCCTCGCTGCTTCATTGTCACAAGCTCTGGTTGTGATTCTGATCCCTTCAGGACATGGCTAATCGGTGACGGGGGGCTGGGGTGGTTTTGGGCAATAGAATCTCCGTAGAGAGCAGCTGTCGAGGCCCCTGGTGACTCGAAGATTGTCCTACTTGTGAGACCATAAAGTCATTTCCTGTCGGCGCATTTGCCATCTATTGTCTCCCAGTCCTCCAAGCAACATTCCAATCCATCCCATGCATAATGGAAAGATCTGTGATGGGTAATAAAGAATAAGACTGGAATATAGTCTATCACAAATGATGGCCACTTCTTGAGGAAGCTTACGCAAGCCTGGAATCATTTGTAAGTACATAAACTTAAATTGAGCACTACAAAAAGATGCACCATAAAATCTTCAGAGCTAAGGCTTCTGGCTCTTCAGAGTCAAAGTAACGCATAACTCTCGCCCTTAACTCTTGCTAGAGTTAGATCAATTATAGTTGAGTTGCCTCAAAACATATTTCTGTGTGCGACAGACTGAAAATGTGGGTTCCATTTTGGCTGTTTATGTAAGTTTGCTCAAGGATCCAAAATCCTGGCTGAAAGTTGGCAAAATACAAAGGATTTGTTCAATGCTAGTTTAATTTTGTAAATTACAATGAAATAGTTATCAGATCTTGTATGTGGAGGCCATTGCTTGTCTCGGATGCATTGTGTATTATTGACATAGTTTCTGACAGTCGATGCCCTGTCTTTTTTCAGTACAATTATTTGCAGGAAATATTCTTTTTTACTGAGGAAATGAAGGCCGGAGGGCGAATTAATTCATGACTTGATAGGTCACAGTACAGCTGCACATGACCAAACAAGTGGGTCAAACCTGGGGTATGCTCACATTCTGCATGAAATATGTTTTTTTTTTTTTTTTTTAAATAATTACATGATTTTACCAAAAACCAGTGTGCTAAACCGGGGTTAATTACAGAGAGTGATGGATCAATGTGTCAAATAAGGGAATCGTACTGTTGCCCTTGAATAATAGAATTCTCAACCCAAATGGAAAATTATAATCAAGCTCTTTGATTGATTTAGCTAGCAGTACATGAGATACATACGTAGCTATAAAACCACTTGCTCATGCAGGTAATGACTGATAAAGCATATATGCATGTTGGGAAGAGGGAAGAGGCACAATAAACTCGCTTTAATAAGACCAACGCTGTCTAAATTGTAAGTCGTGCCCTAATCCTGTGAGAATTAGGCCCTTCCGGTGCACTGGGGATAGCCTCGGTCAGTCCCCTGTACTGTTTAGATAAGTCAGCTTGATAAACTGAGGGAGCCAACAGGTCTGTTTTGAGTGGGAACAAAAAAAGGGAGGGAGGCCAGCTTTTCTCATCGCCGAAGCCCACCGAGAGATAATGCAGGGACTCTAATGGGGCTCAGCTCTGCATTATCTGGTATGAAATGGTTTTCAACTTCCTTTCCATTCATGTGGAAGGAGTTAGTTTAGATGGGGGGGTCATGGCGGGCGCAACAGACCTGTTTAGGCTGTGTTCACTGTTTCAGGTAGATGGACAAACGGAGAGAAAGTGTTTGCGCTGCTTTGCGGGCCGCGGTGAAACCCTGTTTTGTGAGTGTGTTTGTGTGGGTGTGTGAGAGAGAGCGGGCAAGAGAGAGAGAGTGAGAGAGAGATTCACTTTTTCCATTATTAGTATATTCTTTCTTTGTGTTAGGTCCTGCCCAACAGTGTTCACCTACCTGGATATCGACCAATCAGCACGTCTTGAACAGCTTGAGATCTCAGCTAATTAGTGGTATTAGGTGTGCCAAATTTTGGTTGGAGTGAAAACCAGCAAATAGAACAAGGTTGGTGACCTCTGCTGTACATGGAGGCGACCACCAGCCACAGAAAAAGAATACATGGAGACAACTGGATGCACGCAAGCTGACACCCCTCTGACGGGGCTAACTGTTGATCAGAGATTAACCCACTCATGGGCAGCGTCCCTTTTTTGGGACAGGCAATAGTCATTGACATATTGTGGCTCAGATGCAAAGGCCCAAAACTGTGATGGTTAAATTGTGCAGCAGATTGGTAGGTGGAGTTGTTGCCCTTGAAATAGGTCGTGTGAGGTATTTTTCCATGATCCCCTGTGTCAAAATGGCAGACACATTGGAAAATGACACGGCAAAAAAGAAAAGATCAGACAGGCGAGTAAAAAAGTAAAATAGCGTGAATTGTTACATTAAATGGCTAAACTAGTGTAAACAGTATTGTAATTTATAATTTTGAAAGTATTGTTCAAGATAAATAATTTATTGCAAAAATATGCCTTGTAACGTACCCGTCCCTTTTTAGGTTTAGGTTTGGTTTTCTACACCAAACAGTACTAACACACCAAACACAGTAATCCTATATAACTGCAAACTATCAAAAAGACTAAAATTAGGATAGAAATACCTTCATAGATACAGATTTTCAAGACTGCTAGTCTGCTCAGTTTCTAAAATCATAGTTTTTTTGTTTCTCAGGTGATTATATTCAACAAGTACGGTTTGCCACGACATCCAAATATGCGCAATTACTGTCAGTTGAAAAATATGTACCCTGTTATGGGCAGCGTCCCACTATTAGGACGGAACTAAAATCGTTCAAATAAATATGGAAATCGATTTAAAAATTTTTTTTAAAGCTTTTTCTGTGTATAACTAACAAAAACCCGAAACATATAAAAAGGAAAAGGGGATTTGACACCCTGCCCATGATTGGGTATGCAATGACTCCAGCTGCATGAACTAAGGAAATATTTACAGAAGACGTGATGCAGCGCACACCTAATCCCCATGTGTCTGTCACTACAGCGCATGTACATCACTAATAAAGCCTGTTTACTCATAGGAGAGGGGAGACTCAGCTTATTACTGTTATTATTATTAACAAAGCCCATTCTTCATATGTTCCATTTATCAAAGAGACAAACATGAGGAAGACATGGGGAACTGTCTGTCTCTCCTCTCTCAGGTGACGGGGGAAAACCGGGACACAAAGACGTCAGCCCATAATGGCCGACCCGTCCCATTCTCAGCCAATAATGGCCGACCCGTCCTTTTCCGAGAGCAGATGGCGAAGAGCCTGTTGCTAGGATAAGGCCCGAAGAATCCAGTTTTTAATTCCCGATTATTTGCTTCAGTGCCATGAATATCCCTGGGTTTCCTCAGGCAAGATGAAGAGAAAAAAAGCAGGAACGCGCACACACACACACACACACACACACACACGCAGACAGACAAAGAAAGGAGAGGAGGCCGGAGCCAGGTCAACAAAAGCTTCTGGGAAACGGGCTGTTCAGCTGTTGCACATCACCTGGGCTTGGGAAGCGCGCAGGAAGTAAGACGGGTCTGGCATGAGAACAAGGTCCTCTCTGCCTTAGATACCACCAGGCAAAAAAAAAAAAGAAAACAAGTTGTTTCTACTACAAGTCTGTTGGCTTTCCTAATTAAGATAAACATATTCTTGAAGAAGTTACCTCCCCATGTTCTCCATTTGTAAAAACAAGCAGATTGTTGGAAACACCGGCTGCATGGTCAAACCAGGAAGTGCTGGTGGTCTCTCGCTATACTTTGACCTGTAAGCTTCATCCTAGGAGTCAGCATTTATTTTAACTGAAAAAGTATTTGAATATTGTGGGGGAGTGGAGTGGCACTAGGATAGATATTAAAAGAGCTTGCCTTGATTTTTCGTTTGATAACCCCTGTCTCGGCAAGAGCCTTTGATGTCATCTTCTAAATATAGGGATCCAAACAAATCTGCTGAATGAAGACGGTAGAAATGAAACACAAATATGGTAATGTGTGAAACTTATGTTCACTTTAACATACCCAGTGTCACAGTTTGCCTTTGATTGTTCAAACAGGCTGGCATTCTGAAAGTAGATATAAAGACATTATAAATATTCATCATGTATTTTTTATCTGAAACAAGGAGTGAGCTATCCAGATAGGCTTATTACCACCAATTTATTTTATTTGGGTACTTACTGAATGTACATTAATATACAAAGATACTGTACAGTGAAGTGTGTTTTGTGTAATGAATATCGAAAGCAGGGGTCAGCTTTTGTCTGCTGTTAATGAGAGGAAATCACGGCCTGATTTAAATCCTCTGAAAACACGGCAGATTCTGACCTTATTTTCACATTATGAGGTGGAAAATGTTCCAAAGGGCACCTTCAAGCTGAAAGATGAACAACGACCTCGCTCATATGTGCATATAAGACAAGAGGAAGAATGCAGTGAAATAGTCAAGACATGAATAGTCAGTCTTATCAAGACTAAGAAATAAATTCAGAGCTTGTTTCCAAAATGCAATATGTGCCAAAATTACGAAGACTGAGATAATACCATAGAGCAAATGCCATGTGCTTCTTATACATGGTGCAAAAATCCAGTTTTAGAAATTCATAATATTAGGTGTATTTTTTTCCTGGTAAAAGTTTGTGTTTTTCTATAAAATGCAATAGGCGCCAGCATAGAAAAGGCTGATTTACTCAAAATCAGTAAAATGGATATATTGCGTTTTGGAAACTCTTCAAATAAAGATAGATGAACAAATAGTAATTCATCAGGACTAACAGATGTACAAAAATGAGCAGTTGTTGCATGTCATGTCCATAATTACACTGAACAAAAATATAAACGCAACACTTCTTATTGCGAGACATATGACCATGTTCAGAAACTCACTGTGCTTTCATTGAGTGTTGACAGATTGTATGACCATATTGCAGTACATCTCTATCGCTGATTGAAACAGACAAAAAAGAAACTCTCGGCGGCGTTGATGATAAAGGGAATGGGGTCTATTGTCCAAGTTACAAAAATCAGAATCAGGTATGTCTGCCGTTGGCCTGCAGCACTGCTACACATCTCCGCTTTATGGACCGTACCAAATGGTCAAAGGTGACTTGGGGTACGCATTCCCACTCCTCTTCAAGAGCTGCACGGAGGTATTGGCAAAGAAATCGCTGACAAACTCATTGGTCGCAGACCTCCCAAAATGCTAAATGGGAGGCAAGTCGGGGGAATAAGCTGACCATTCAAACACATGAATGTTTTCAGTCTCAAGGAACTATGAGCAAACACAGGCCAAGAAGGGTCTGGCATTGTCATGGAGGATATGGCATTTTGATGGACAAGTGGTAGGACGACAGGCCGTAGTATCAGACTGCGATACTGCACTGTACTCAAGTTACCACTGATGAAATACAGTTGGGTGCGATGTGGACATTGAGCAGGGTTTCTTACATGCCAAAAGGATATCGGTCAGGAACTCTGGAGGCTTTTTCGGATGTTTTGAGATATACTCCATCCTTCCTGTTTTTTTAAACTTATGGTTTAAATGTATTAAAACCCCAGTATTACCTATCTGGAAGTCTTCTCTGATCATTAATTGTGATAAGATACACTTACATCCTGTTCTTGACTTGGGTCACTATGGATAGTTGATTTACCTACACTTAATGCTTTTGCTATTCCTTTGTTGGATTTGTTTTGTCCATGGGGCTAATGATGGTTTGCATCACAGCCAGTGAGGGCTCATTGGACTTCAGAGAGTCACCAGCAGCACACTGCATGCACAAATGTCATGCATGAGGTCAATTCTGGACCTTTCACTTGCTTACTTGTGGATGAAATAATGAGGGAGTGACACTCTCCTGGTCATAGAGCAGCTCTGCAGCTAATTTTCCAATTACTTCTGGTCCATTCAAAAGGGAGGGATCAATTTGGACATTTATAACCCCACAGTTTTTAAATGATTAATTCATTTATTGAGGAAAAGAGCTATCCAATTAAATCTGGCCCTATATGAAACGGTAACTGCCCCCTTTAATCAACCTGTTAAGCCCTTCTGCCGAAGCCAAATCTGGCAATTTATGTATTACCCCATTTTAAGGCTCCATAATTCAAGATTTGACAGAGAGAGTGGAAAAATAACACAATTTAAACAAGACTCGTATAACATTTAAAACACCATCTTATTTCAATTAACTTCAATAATTTTCAGTATAGAATGAGGGCCACAAACACAAAAAAATCCTCATGAAAATTCAACATTGAAGTAGTAAAAAAAAAAAAAATTCGGAGAATTTAAACATGGTTCAGAGACAAAACAGTGCATTTCTAGGATCAAATCGAGGGCTGACTGCAATAAACACTTATGTCTAATATATAACATCTGGACTTACCTGTTTATTTACCTGCAGTCAGCCCTCGATATACTCCTTTATCACAAGCTATCCAAGAGGCTCTCCAAGCCCTCAAATTTATTCAAAGTCTAATCATAAAATAGAAATTGTTTTTTTTTACACAAATCAACATTTGAGGGTCAGTATGAATTTTTGATTTTCAAGTGGGAATTAACATGAGTTCATCAACAGAGGTGGGGATGGACATCAATGGTCTCAAAAAACCTCTCCAACCCCAAAAAATGCTTTTTCTCTAGCATGAAGTATTGAAATTTGTCAATTTTTCATCAGAGCCCCATCAGCCAGCACACAGACCCATTAGATAATATTACATTTTACAGTCAGAATCTTTACCCCGCAGTGACACGGTGTGCTGTTGTCTGCTCCTATGACGTGGATGAGGGGTTGGAGAAAAAAAGTGAAAACTATTTATGAGGAACACTGGGCTGTATATACAGTCCTGCAGGGCCCCACTCCTCTGTAGATCATGCCACTCAGTTAAAAATATCTAGTGTGGCCACCCTTTGTTTTGATTATAGCATGTATTTTTTTCAGGCATAGTTTTCACATATTTTTTATTTCCTCGCTTCCTAATCCATTCCATATGATTTGAAGATCATTCCAAAGAGATTCTTTTGATGCTACAACACACTTGCTGAATCAGACTCAGGTCTGGACTTTGAGCTGGCCAAGTCATAACTTTTATGTCACAAGTTGTTTCTTTCCAACAGAGATAATTCTTGCAAAACTTGAAACGTGTTTAGGGACATTATCTTGTTGAAAATAAAATCCCCAACCAAATCAGACTCTTTCAAATATTTGCTTTGATCCATGATTGCGTTGATTTTTATGAGATCACCAGCAGACCGAACACCCAACCACAATATTACCACCTCCAAGTTTTACCGAAGGGGTTAAACAGTCATTTTTGCAACATTTTCCAACTGTGCGGTGCACGTAAGTTCCCTGTTTGGGTGAAAAAAAATTTCAAATCTTGATTTATCGTTCTTGAAGGACTGGTTCCCAGTCCACTGGTGTCTAATCCTTGAATTTCTTGGTAAACTCAAGTCTTTTTTTGATGTTGTCAACTCTTGGCATCAACAAGACCAATCAGACCATTCTCTCACAGGCATCTGGAAATAGTAGATCCTGATGCTTTCATCTCCTCTGTTTTGGCACTGGTAATATCAACATGGAGTTGTTGTGCTCTCAACTGCTGATTTTTTTTAACTTGTCATACACAGGTAACAATCAGAGGCACTTAACTTCCACTTTTCTCCTCTATTGCCACTAGTTTTCAGCTAACCTGTCTTCGTGAAATGTTTCATGGTGTCTCTTACAGTGCCATGGCAACATTTCATGTCTACAGCATTCTTCAAGGCCACAAAGCAGCTATGAACAATCTCGAGCACAGGAGCGATCGTGCATCTAAAAACCTAATGTTTGCCTGTTGCGGAAAACATCGGATTGCAGTAACAGCCCCTAAGAGTGTCACAACCATTCGATTAAGTTCAGGGGGTCAATTTATTTTTCCCCCCATTGTCAATATACAGTAGGTTTTGGATAACTCTTTGCGTTCAATAAACGAAATCAACATTTAAAAGCTTCATTTTCTGTTTACTCGCATTATCTTAGTTTGAATAATGAAATTACTTAGGCGATCTGAAATATCCAAACATGACAAATAAGCAAAAACTGAATATATTGAGAAGAGAGATACACTTCTCCTCAGCACTGTAGAATAAAGGAATCACTTGGTTTCATATCATCGAAATGCAATGACAGCTCTGAATCTGTGATGCGTGGACATCGCAGGCGGTGGGTATGATCCATGGTGATGCTTTACTTTACCTGTATTGTCGCCATCTTCAGTTCATGCTTGTTTCAGGGACTTTGTTTCCTCAGTCTCTTCTTTGGTATGTAAAATGTTCAGTTGGTTTCAGATCTAGTGACTGCTTTGGCCAACTGAACTAAAATTACACATAATGGAACTACCCATCCATCCATTCCCTTTACTGCTTCTTCCTCGCTAGGGTCGTGGGGGAGTTGGAGCCAATTGCAGCTATGAGCAAAAGGCAGGGACCCACCCTGGACAGCTTGCCAATCCATCGCAGGGCGCACACACCATTCACATACCATTTACTCTCACACTCATACCTTGCTGCGAGGCAACATCTCAAACCACTGCGCCGCCGTGCCGCCCAAAAAATGTGTAACTGTTGTAATGTGAATATAGGCCACTAGATGGCAGTATTTACCTTTTTTTTGTTAAGCTCCGGCAAGAGTCATGTTTAGACATGTCCTGGACATGTCTGGGGCAAGTCTCAGAAAATAAAAAAAAAGAGGTCTAAATGTGGGTGGGGTCTGCAAAAGAGTATATAAGGAAAAGAATTGAGACAGTAAAGGAGTAGGAGAAATTGCAAGAAGAAGGATACGTGTGACCAGCCCTGTCATTTCTGTTCAAGACCTGTGTAGTTTCTTTCGTGGATTTCTTTGCCTGTGTTTGAGCATTTTCTTCATCCAGGACATCACCAAGCCACCCCACCAAGAAGGGACTGTAATTATTTCTGTTTTTTTTCTTATTTATCAATCTTGGTCTTTAGTTGTAGGTTGTTATTAGTCTTTGTCTTTTTTAAAAATTAAATGTGTTTTAGTTGTTAAAACTGTGTTTGTCATCCCTTGCTGTTGCTGTTGTGTTATAAATGTAATAACAAATTGGGGCCATAACAAATTGGGGGCTCAAGGTCCGGGATAGACCATTGTGTGAGTAATTTATTGAAAATCTAACATTCCAAATTGTGAAATTGTTTTTGTGAATTTTCCTAGATATATATTGACAACAGCAATGGATGATTTCTTGGCATCACCAACCGTAGGGGTTTTGAAGTCTTTTAAAAAGACAGAACTGCTAGAAATTTGCAGACAGTTGGAGTTGACAGAGGTAAAACCAGCCATGCGAAAAGCAAGACTGGCTAGAGAGATAGTTGAATATTACATTGATGAAAATGTGTTTGCACCAGGAGATCTGGAACAGTTTCCAGTGGAAAATCCAAATATAGAAATGGAACTTAAATTAAAAATGCTAAAGATTGAAAGGGAGGAAAGAGAAAAAGAAAGGGAATTTGAGAGGGAAGAAAAAGAAAAACAAAGGCAGTTTGAGTTAGAAAAATTAGCAAGAGAAGAAAAACAAAGAGAATTTGAGTTAGAAAAATTTGCAAGACAGAGAGATTTTGAATTAGAGAAATTCGATAGAGAAGAAAGACTCCAAATGGAGCTACTAAAAATAAAAATTCAAACTGAAAATAAATTTCGGGCTAGCCAGGAGGTAAAATTGGTGCCTCCATTTTCGGAAAAGGATGTTGACAACTATTTCCAGTGTTTTGAAAAGGTAGCAAAGAGTTGCCAGTGGCCAAAGGAACATTGGCCTCTGATGTTGCAAACTGTCCTCAAGGGTAAAGCTCAACAAGCCTATTCGGCTTTGTCTGCCGATGATTCCTCTGATTATGAGATTGTCAAAAAGGTTATTTTGAGAGCTTATGAGTTGGTTCCAGAGGCTTACCGACAGAAATTCAGAGGTCTGAAGAAATCTGAAAATCAGACTTATGTGGAATTTGCTAATGAGAAGAAGGTTTGCTTTGAGCGCTGGTGTACTTCTATGGAGGTCAAGGATGATTTCAACTCACTAAAAGAGATGGTGTTAGTTGAAGAATTCAAGAACTGTGTTAAGGATGATGTTAAGACCTACCTTAATGAGAAGCAAGCACTGAATTTGCAATCAGCTGCCAAATTTGCAGATGAATATGTTCTCACTCATAAGTCCAAATTTCAGTCTAGCAGTAACAATAAATGGTCCCAATTTCAGAAAAAGGGTTACGGTGATACCCAAGATTCCTCACCCAAAGACAAAGACAAATCTGGTGATGGTGCTCAGAAATCCAGTAACAGGTCTGATCAAAGTGTGAAAGCTGACAGTGACAGAAGTGGTCTAGTTTGCAGTTATTGCAAGAAATCTGGTCATGTTACAACTAACTGTTGGTTCCTTAAAGCTAAGAAAGAAAAAGAAAAGGATACCAAACCAAATGCCTTTGTGAAAACAAGGTTAGAAACCCCTGTAGTAGATAACCAATCTGCTAAATTGCCTGCTTCTTGTGGGGCTAAAAAGCCTAATACAGCTGACTTTGTGAGGGAGGAATTTCTTCCATTTGTGTCAGAGGGATTTGTGGCTCTGAATGAGCATACTACTCCTGTCCCCATATATATCCTAAGGGATACCGGAGCTTCTCAGTCACTTTTGTTGATGGACTCCTTGGAGTTACGTGATGAGACCGCTTCAGGGGATTTCATACTTGTACAAGGTATTGAAGGGAGGACTGTATCTGTACCCCTGCGCTCTATATTCTTGAAGTCAGATTTAGTTACAGGACAGGTAAAGGTGGGACTTATGTCAAGTCTACCTATAAAGGGTGTTTCTCTGTTGCTAGGCAATGACCTGGCTGGGGGCAAAGTAGTTCCCCCTGTACATCTTACTTCACAGCCGAGCACTGAAAATGGGGATGAGGACCCATCTCTGTATCCTTCTTGCGCAGTGACTCGTGCTATGGCCAAGAAGGCTAAAGAAGATGATGTTGTGGTGCCGTCCAGTACATTGAATAGTCAGGACTCAGGTGGTTCGCCTCATGACTCTGATTGGCCTACTATGGTTTCTCCGTTTGAGGACTTATCAGATACTTTTATCAGTTCTCTATTCAGCCAGCCGGATGGGTCTGGTGATTCTGATGTGTCTGGAGACTTGTCTCTGTCCAGAAAGCGGTTGATTGAGGAGCAAACTAATGATCCTGAAATTGGTGTACTAAAGAGGAGAGCCCTTCCTGAAAAAGAAATAGACGCAGTTCCAGTTGGGTATTATCTCAAGGATGGTGTGTTGATGCGGAAGTGGCGCCCTCCTGATATCCCTGCCAATGCAGATTGGGCAGTGGTCAGGCAAATTGTTGTTCCGAAGGTCTATAGGAATGAGATCTTAACAATGGCTCATAGTTTACCTTTAGGAGGTCATCTTGGTGTTAACAAGACTGTTGATAAGATCATGAAACACTTCTTTTGGCCTGGGCTTCGGAAAGACGTTTCCAACTTTTGCAAAACCTGTCACACTTGTCAGGTAGTTGGAAAACACCAGTTAGACCCACCTGTAGCTCCATTGCAGCCTATCCCAGCATTTGGGGAGCCATTCTCTAAGGTCATTGTTGACTGTGTTGGTCCATTACCCAAGACTAGATCTGGAAATCAGTACTTGTTGACAATCATGTGTGCATCTACCAGATTCCCTGAAGCCATACCTCTACGCAACATCAAGGCAACTGCAATCTCAAAGGCTTTGATAAAGTTCTTCACGTTGTTTGGCCTTCCCAGGGAAATTCAGTCAGACCAAGGTAGCAATTTCACTTCAGGATTGTTTCAGCAGGTTGTGTATGAACTAGGTGCAAAACAGATTCTTTCTAGTGCCTATCATCCAGAAAGTCAGGGTGCCTTAGAGCGGTTTCATTCCACTCTCAAGACAATGATGAGGACTTATTGTTATGACCATGAGAAAGACTGGGATGAAGGTGTTCATTTGCTGTTGTTTGCAGCTAGAGAAGCAGTGCAGGAGTCTACTGGATTCAGTCCATTTGAGCTAGTGTTTGGTCATGAAGTGAGAGGACCTTTGCTATTATTGAGTGAACAATGGCAAGAGGAAGAGCCGCAAATCAGTCTGTTAGACTATGTTAGCAAGTTCAAGGAAAGATTGCGTGCAGCTTGTGACCTTGCCAAAGAGAACTTGAAATCAAGTCAGGGAAAAATGAAAACTTGGTATGATCATAAGGCTAGAAGCCGTGAGTTTAAACCAGGAGAAAAGGTCCTTGTGTTGTTTCCCTTGCAGTCCAATCCATTGCAGGCTAGATTTCATGGTCCTTATGAAATTCTGACAAAACTCAATGATCTCAATTACATTGTGAAGACTCCAGATAGGAGAAAACCAAAACAATTGTGTCATATTAACATGCTAAAGCCTTATCATGACAGAAATGCTAGGGTTGCAGCTGTCACTTCAGATTCTCCAATGGTCGAAACGTGTGAAGATGAGGGGGAGTTTCAAGATGACGAACCAAGAATTAAAGCTGAAGTTCTTTCATGTAAATTGTCAAACACTGAAGTGTTGCAAAATCTTGATGTAAAACTCCAGCACTTAGAACCCTCACAGAGAGATCAGTTTGAAAGGTTGATCAAGAAATATGAGGATTTGTTTCCTGATGTTCCAAAGAGAGTTACTATAGCCTCTCATGATGTAGATGTTGGTGATGCCAAACCAATAAAACAGCATCCATACCGGATGAATCCTGAAAAGAGAAAGATTGCTGAGAAAGAGGTTGAGTACATGTTAAAACATGATATTATCAGACCCTCCAACTCCGATTGGAGTTCACCCTGTGTGCTAGTTCCAAAACCTGATGGAAGTACTAGATTCTGTACAGATTATCGCAAAGTCAATGCTGTAACTAGAACTGATGTGTTTCCAATACCTAGGATTGATGATTGTATTGATAGTGTAGGGCAAGCAAAGTTTCTGACCAAGATTGATTTATTGAAGGGTTATTGGTGTGTGCCTTTAACTGAGAGGGCCAAGAGCATCTCTGCTTTTGCCACACCATCTGGATTGTACCAGTATAAAGTCCTACCCTTTGGCATGAAAAATGCCCCAACCACGTTCCAAAGGATGATACAGTCTACAATCGCCGGATTGCCACACACGGGTGCATACATCGATGACCTGATCACATGGAGTGACTCCTGGGAAGAACATCTAAAAGATGTAGAGACGTTGTTCCAGCGCCTGACCCAGGCTAACCTGACTGTTAACCTGAGCAAGAGTGACTTTGGTTGTGCTACTGTCACCTATCTTGGCTACGTCATAGGCCAGGGTAAGGTGGCACCCATAAATGCTAAAGTCCAAGCCATCATGGACTTTCCAGTTCCTGACAACAAAAAAGCTTTGCGCCGCTTCCTTGGAATGATCGGGTACTACCGCCAGTTCTGCAAGAACTTTGCTGAGATTGCTCTCAGTCTAACTAACCAACTGAAGAAAGGCGTAAAGTTCACCTGGGATGATGCATGCCAGAGAGCCTTCGATCGCCTGAAGTCTCTGCTGTGTCACTTCCCCGTGCTCAAATCTCCTGACTTCAACAAACCGTTCTCCATCGCGGTCGATGCTAGCGACCAAGCTTGTGGATCTGTGCTCCTACAGAGAAGTGACTCTGATGACATTGAGCATCCCGTGGCATACTTCTCCAGGAAGTTCAATCGCCACCAAAGGAACTATTCCACAATAGAGAAGGAACTGTTGGCTCTGGTCCTTTCTTTACAACACTTTGAGGTTTATGTTTGTACAGGACAAAAGCCAATGATTGTGTACACTGACCACAATCCGTTAATGTTTTTGAGTAAGATGAAAAACAAGAATCGGAGATTGTTGAATTGGAGTTTGATTTTACAGGAGTTTGACTTGGAAATTAAGCATGTGAAGGGTACAGACAATGTAATTGCTGATTGCTTATCCCGTGTTTGAATGTGTATATATATATCATGTGTTTGAATATTGTATGATATGTATATATAGACAAGTGTTCACTTAACCATTTTGTATTGAAAAGAAAAATTTTGCCTTTATGAGTCAAAATTTTTCCCTTTTGGAATGGAGGTGTAATGTGAATATAGGCCACTAGATGGCAGTATTTACCTTTTTTTTGTTAAGCTCCGGCAAGAGTCATGTTTAGACATGTCCTGGACATGTCTGGGGCAAGTCTCAGAAAATAAAAAAAAAGAGGTCTAAATGTGGGTGGGGTCTGCAAAAGAGTATATAAGGAAAAGAATTGAGACAGTAAAGGAGTAGGAGAAATTGCAAGAAGAAGGATACGTGTGACCAGCCCTGTCATTTCTGTTCAAGACCTGTGTAGTTTCTTTCGTGGATTTCTTTGCCTGTGTTTGAGCATTTTCTTCATCCAGGACATCACCAAGCCACCCCACCAAGAAGGGACTGTAATTATTTCTGTTTTTTTTCTTATTTATCAATCTTGGTCTTTAGTTGTAGGTTGTTATTAGTCTTTGTCTTTGTTAAAAATTAAATGTGTTTTAGTTGTTAAAACTGTGTTTGTCATCCCTTGCTGTTGCTGTTGTGTTATAAATGTAATAACAAATTGGGGCCATAACACTGTCCAATGAAATAAAGTGCTCACTGCATTTATAGTGGGACTGTTTATGTCGGTAACTTTCTCGGTGTGAAATATGTGGGCTTTAGCAGTGTAGCAGGATCCCACATGCTATCATGAACACCATTACATTGGTCTTGATTCGGGAAGCACTGGTGAGGGATTCTGAGATCATAACTGCCCTGTCCAGGTACACATTTCACAATCACCCCTGAATAGGCCCATCTGTCTTTATCCTCAGCTTCTAATATAATGACAAGCAATGAGGGAATGGCTACTGGGAAACCCAGACATGAAAGGGGATCAGGGAGTGAATGCGTCCCTCCGTCCGTCCATCTGTCTACGGATCCATCTGTACATCCATCCATCAAGCTTCTTTTCAGTGGCAGATTTTCTTAACAACTCAACATTTTTATACAAAGTCTCAACATACACAAACATCTTATAATGTACAAAATAGATGTGCCTTTTTATACAACGCACTTCAGTCCGTCTCCTTATCCGTCTGTCCCTCCGCCGCGTTATGTTTCCGAAACCTTGGTGGAGTATCTGACTATTTCATGCTCGTTCTGTGAGTAATTTACCTTTCTCAGAACTACATTTATTTCAGCATCATATACAGCGTTGACTTCGCATAATCTGAACTGAAGTAGTTAGCATTTTTGGCTAATTACCTGCTCAGGGTATCCATGTAAGAAAAAGAACTTTGAAATCACATAATTATTCACAGAGTTCTACAAGTTCAATGGTACTCCAACACTGGCTGCTGGCTTGTTAGTTTGCTAAGACAGAATTATTCAGGACACGAGGGGCTTTCCACAACTTTTTTTTTTCTTTTTTTCTGTCTTTTCAACTTATTTCCTGTCCTGAAGAGGAGGCGGCATGAGAAGCGCTGCTCCTGCAGCAGAGGACAGCTTGTAATCGGTTTGCTTCGCCAGAATAGGGAGGAGAGGACGTTTAAGTCCTTGTGTGTGTGAAGGTTGTATATTTCTGTCATCTGTCATAGTTATGTTCAACGATCAGAGGAACCAGAGGTCACACAGCACAAATTATCGGGAGAAAAGGACGTCCAAAATACTGGTTCTCACGGTTCTACTAATTCTCTCTCGCGTAAGCACCACCACGTACACGCTTGCGTGCACACGCGTAACACATAATGTATGTGCACTGGCTTATGCACACACTTAGCTGCACACAGACACCCGTTCGCGCTTATACTTGCACCTTTCTGAGTTTCAGGTATCATATAAGTCATAAAAAGATAGGTTACGCTCCTGATAATGTGAGGAATGCCTCAGAGAGCAAGAGTGGTCCACACTCCTCCCAATTTCCCACTTTCCCTCTCTTTTAACTTTGCAGTGCAAAAAAATGTGCATTCTCTTAGCACACACTGTCGGTCCCTCACTGCATTCACTTCCCGATCTGCGCGTTTCTCTCACTCTTTCTTTCCCCCTCTCTCTCTCTCATTCTCTTTTTCTCTCTCCCTCTGTCACTCTCTCTCTCCCTCCCTGTAATCTCTGTCTTGGCCGAGATCCGTGTGGGAGTGCTGGCAAACGCAGTGAAAAGTTACACGGGAACAGAGTTAAGGTTGAATATTTATTAGAAGAAGCCATCTGGCGTCAGACAGTCTGTACAGGGGGGGCTTCTACCAATAATAGTTCCACTTCCCCCCTCTTTTTTCTCCTTCTTCAGTCCAATTTTCCCATTGTATGGATACAGTATCCAGCGCAAGGCATCATAACCCATGTTTTTTCATAATTAAAATCCGCACTTCTTTCATGAGGAGTTGTCATGTGATTTCTAATCTTCTTTTTTTTTTTTTGAACAGTTATGGGAATATTACTCCCACCATCCTCATTCTGAACAACATTCCGCTGTGCGATCTGATTCGAGCACAGCTTTCAGAAACCTGCAGCCAATAAAATGCTTGAACGTAGTGCTGTCAAGGTGACACACACACACACACACGCGCGCGCGCACAAAACCTCACACACACGCTTAATATTTTATATTTTTCAGCCTTAGAAACAAGGATGCAAGATGGACTGAAGACCTGATTTGAACGGTGACCCTATCCTTGCATAGAGAACTAATAATCATCCAATATTAGCGCAAATTGTGTAAACACCGCATGTATTGAAAGTTTGATGGTAGTATTTTAGTACCATTTTTAGTAACAATTGATCTTCTGTGGCTGGTCATATTCAATGATATTTGATCAATGAAATAATTAGCATTTGTGGTAAAGATGTAATAACCATTATACCTTCCTACATGCATTAGATCATACCTACTTGAACCATCTAATTCACGAACAAGACTGGGTTAGTTTTTGGGTTCACTAACAGCCGACTCCACGTTTTTATTTGAACAAATCCACAGCAGAATGTGTCTGAATATTTTCTTCAACTAATGTTGTACTGTCTGACCTCTCTCTCTCTTTCTCTCTCTCTCTCTCTCTGGTTTGCAATTAAGGACTAAAGCACAGGAACTGTTTCCTTGGGTTGTCGATGGCTCTCTGTGGTGGAGATACAACAATAGGCACTGTCCCAAAGTAATCAGTGCTGTGGCACAAATAACATACATTATCTGCATTATCATTAATTAAATCAATTACCCTTTATCTTAATTACTTAATCATAAACAAAGTCAGCATTCTACAGAAGTGGATTTTATTGTTATCTTGGTCAGTGAAATTACCTCACCTTATTTATGGATTGGAAACACCCATTACCGCTGTTGTTATGCATGTGTATTATCAGGAGGGGACAGGGTATTATTTCACAACACAACTTACAGTACCTAGCTTGAAGAAACCAGAAAAATGACCGGTTTCCTTGTTATTTTGAAATAAAAATATGAATTAAGGTACAGATTTTGTTGAATGAAGGAACATAATAATTTTTGCAAGTAAATTTCAAGCCCTTATTTAACCAAAGAAGTTCCACAAAGGACTTATACATTTTTCAGATGATAACAACAAGGGAACATGCATTTTGTGATAGGTATATGATCTGACTGAGTGTGCCATGTATAGATCTGACATGTGGTGAACAGACAGAATTTAACATTCTCCACAAGAGCTTGTCATTTGTAGACGCTCCCCAGCGGGCCACTTTCCCCTTCACCTGAATATTGTGTTTACCTGTGTTCAACAGCCTCTCTCAGGTCAGCACTGAAGAGCTCTGTATCTGCCAGGTCTTAGTAGGGTAATGTTTGATTTCCACATGCTTTTGCTGCTATTTTAATAATTGAAACTAGATAAAGAGAGTTGTTGCATTACAGAGAACCCCAAGAGGACAGCACCCCAAATTCCTCCATGGTGAAATAGTGCGATCAATCCCTTGTCTGACATGTGACCAAGCAAGATGTCTACAGCTCTACAGCCAGTATTCAGGCCCATGTGTAGCTCTCGAGGGAGCTTACATTAGAAATCGTAGATAAACGCATGACATAACATCCGAGTGCTTTCTTCTCAGGTCAGCGGGCCATTAATTAAAAATAATTATGTAAATGAAGGCGATTGCTTTTAAATATGACCATCATTAGCTGGTTCTAATAATTCAGCAGTGACACTGGTAATAGAATCTGAGATCATGGCTGAAAATGGGAGTCTTCTGCTGATGACTGATGATTTCAAAATGGAAAAAAAAATGGGATAGCCACCAATTCTTTTAGAACACAAACGAAGCCATTCATTTTCTAATGTCCTCATATATAAAAATATTTTCACCTTTGCTCATTACTCTAGGCCATCATCATGAGGGTATGAGTAATTTTGCTGTATTTTTAATCTCAGTAAATCTCACAATTTAGCATTTTTTCAGCATCATGCAATAATTCCTGGCCTTTTTTAAAAGCAATCTTTATCAGGATAGTGTGAAGAAACTGGAATAATCGGGCATAAGGGAAAGAGTAGGCATGCAACTAAGGTCGGTATCCAGATTCAAACCAGCAACATCGCAGCTCGTAATGAGCGTGTGGATAGTGCTCGACAGGCTGCATCGCAAGAAAACCTAGGCTTTACAAGGAAACACTGATGATGAACAGGAAGTGGGCTAAGAACAAACCATAATGACTTAGATTGTTTTTCAGTGACAGCCCTCCTCATCATTCAATGTTCTGCAGCTCAGACACAGAGCCATCGATGGCTTCAAATTGCAACAGACATCGGCAGCCTTTAATGGAATTAATTTCGTTTTCTTACACTTCAAATTAACTGCTATTATGAAAGTAAATAGGCAACGACTGGGAATTCAATGAACGCAATCTTCCTGAAATGGTCTGCTATATCAGGACACTGCACAGAACAGTATGGGTTGATAGTACTCAATGAGAGTTATATTAAAGCCAAAGTCATCTTAAATACTGTTCTGACCCCATACTTTCAAAGGCCAAGCCCTAATCTAAGGTCTAAGATTTATTGTCTATAAAGGCAAACTATCCAGGATATATTTTTTTATGTCTTCCTTTTTTACATAATCAAAAACAGGTCTGAATGGATCTGGCTGGGAAGAGAACACCTCTGCCTAGTGTTTGTGCCTCTGTGCACAGGGGCAGTGGATTGGTGCAAGTGCCATGGTGAGCAAAGGGTTCATTACGGTTATAAACGATTTAAATTGGCAGTGATCGGCAGCTTCTTCATTGTAGCGCACAATTAGTCATTAGGCTACAGGGATGCAAATTGGGAAGGGTCTGCCACGGAGGGTAATATAAAAATGGTTCCTTTGTTCGTTGCTGAAGCGCCTCCTGTTGGCCAGTCAGGCGCTCGTCAAGAAGATTCTTTGCTTGTTCATGTTCAGGTATCCACCACTCTCGTTCTGAACTTGCGAAGTTTCCATCAATGAGTGTAAAGAGGCAGCGGCTGACTGGAGGAGAGCCACGAACTGTCTTTGCTCTCCCAAGTTGACAACATGGGGTCGCATATGAGCAAGACTTGTACAGAGATCCCTAATTGGGCATTCCAGATTCGGGTGGGAATGGAGATGCCAAAACTGTATTTACCCCCAATAAATAGATTTTTTTTTTTTATTCTTCCCAGTGCCTGTGGTCCTGGTGAGTGGCTCTACTCCCATTTATTACAGGATCCCAATCTGAGAGACAGAAGTGACTTCATGTGCCCTGAGGCATTTGATTTGACCCCCAGGCACATGACTATTTCCCTCCACTATGCCCAGCTGGACCTACAGTCTACCTGTTCGGCCCTGCCTGACCTTGGACAGTCTAATCATTATTCTCTTAGGTTTCTTGAGACACAAACATTCTGAAATTTACTGAAGATGCCTATAGTGGCGTGTCTGTGATCTGCGTGTGGCTGCTGTCTTCTGAAATGTGCATTATCTGGATTATGGAAACCTTCAACTCTGTGTACTAAACTTCCACTATGAAAACTTTTGCTTATTGTACAAGACCTGGACCACAAAAACCTTTGGCAGTTTGTACTAAACTTGCACTATGAAATCCTCTTGCTCTTTTTGCTACACAAGCACTCTGAATACCTCAACTCTGCGTAATAAACGTCTGATATGGAAACCCTCTCCTCTGTGCTTTGAACATACACAATGAACACCTTCAGCACTGTGAAATAAACCTGCACCATGAAAGTCTTAATCTCCATGGACTAAACAAGCATTATGAAAACCTCAGCTCTAATTACTAAACCTGCACAATGAAATTCCTCACCTTTGTGTACCTAACTAGCACAATGGAAACCTCAGCTTGCAGTGCTTAGCTAGTTAGCGCTGTGAAAACCTTCAGCTCTGAACTAGCACCTAGTACACCTCAACTTACTTACTTACTTACTTATGCCTACTACCCCTCCTGGGGCATAGGCCGCCTACAAGGGTCCTCCAGGCATCCCGGTCCTGTGCCAGTCTTTCCAGCTGTCCCCAGGTATAACCTGCTTTCTTGCAGTCGGCATCTAGGTCACGTCGCCAGGTGTTCCTTGGCCTGCCTTGCTTCCTTTTGCCTTGGGGATTCCACGTCAGCGCTTGCCTTGTGGTATTGGAGGGTGGTTTCCGCAGGGTGTGTCCAATCCATCTCCAGCGTCTCTGAAGGATAACTTCGTCCACCGGCTGTTGTCTGGTCTGTTGCCAAAGGTCTTTGTTGCTGATGGTTTCTGGCCAGTGGATGCGAAGAATCCGTCGCAGACAGGTGTTAATGAAAGTCTGGATCTTTTTGGTGGTTGCCAGTGTGGTCCTCCAAGTCTCCGATCCGTACAACAGGACTGGCTTTACGTTGGAATTGAAGAGTCGGATTTTGGTGTGAACTGAGTAGCTTCCAGACTTCCAGATGTTTTTCAGCTGGTTGAAGGCTGCTCTTGCTTTGCCTATTCTGACTTTCACGTCGGCGTCGGTTCCTCCCTGTTTGTCCATGATGCTACCGAGGTAGGTGAAGTTATCCACCTCCTCCAGTGCTTCCCCGTCAAGGCTGATGGGTGTTTGATTTTTGGCATGGATTCTCATGGTCTTGGTCTTTCCTCTATGGATTTTCAGCCCCACTCGTCTTGAGTTCTCTGCGATTGCTGAGGTCTTGTCTTGCATTTGCTGGTGAGTATGAGAAAGTAGCGCCAAGTCATCAGCAAAATCCAGGTCGTCTAACTGGTTCCGCAGTGTCCACTGGATCCCATTCCGCCGCTCTGATGTTGAGGTCTTTAACACCCAGTCGATTGCCAGAAGGAACAGAATCGGGGACAGTAAGCATCCTTGTCTCACCCCTGTTCTCACTTGGAAGGCGTCCGTAAGATGTTGGCCATGGACTACTTTGCAGATCATACCTTCATACGAGTTCTTGATGATGTTGGTGACCTTCTCTGGGACTCCATAGTGTCTCAACAGCTTCCACAGGGTTTCTCTATCCACGCTGTCAAAAGCCTTCTCGAAGTCGATGAAATTAACGTATATGGGTGAGTTCCATTCTAAGGACTGCTCCAGGATTATCCTTAGTGTGGCGATCTGGTCCGTGCAAGATCTTTCCTTCCGGAAGCCAGCCTGTTGATCTCGTAATTGTGTGTCTACTGCATCTTTCATTCTATTAAGGATGACTCTATTGAAAACCTTGCTTGGGATGGACAGCAGTGTTATCCCTCTGTAGTTGTTACAATTGCAGAGGTCCCCTTTCTTTGGGAGCTTGATGAGGTAGCCTTCTTTCCATTCTGTTGGAGTTTGCTCTTCCTCCCAAATTTCCTTGAAAAGTGGATAAAGAAAGTCCGCTGTTTTCTCTAAGTCTACCTTCAGAACCTCTGCTTGAATGTTGTCTGGCCCTGCAGCCTTGCCTCTCTTCAGTTGTTTAATGGCCGTTCGTATCTCCTCCTTGGTGGGTTCGGTGCAGTCTATGTCTAGGTCTGCATCTGCAGGTGTTATTTCTGGAGGGTTCTCGGGGGATGGTCTATTCAGTAGTTCTTCAAAATGCTCCCTCCACCTTTTCCTCTGTCCTTCCTCTCCCATGATACTATTTCCTTGTCTGTCTTTCACGGGCCTCTCTGGTCTGCCAAATTTTCCTGACAGCTTCCTGGTGATGTCATAGAGGTCTTTCATGTTGCCGCGTTGAGCTGCCTCTTCTGCCTCAGCCGCCAGCGAATCGATAAAGATTTTCTTATCTCTCTTTATGTTTTGTCTAGCATCCTTATTGGCTTCTCTGTATGCCTCCTGTGCCCTGGCTTTCTCTGCTCTTGTGCGGCTGTTGTTCAGGGCTACTTTCTTCTCCTTCCTCGTCTGGATCTTCTTCAGGGAGTCTGCTGAAATCCATTCTTTATGGTTGATCTTTTTGGGGCCCAGAACTTCCTGGCAAACGGTGGTCACTGCTTCCTTTATTGTTTTCCATCTCTCGTTAATGGTCCCTTCTTCCAGTGTCTCCTGCAGAACTTGAAACTTATTGCTGAGGGCAAGCTTGAACTCCTCCCGCTTGGCTTGTTCTTTGAAGAGAGTGGTGTTGTACTTTTGGCGCCGTCCTGCTTCTCCTGTCCAGGTCCTCTTTAGCTTCAGCTTCAGGCGGGCTATGACAAGATGGTGATCTGAAGCAGCGTCTGCACCTCTCTTGACACAAACATCTTGCAGGGATCTCCTGAATTTGCGTGTGATGCATACATGGTCTATCTGATTCTCGGTAGACAGGTCTGGCGATACCCAAGTCGCTTTGTGAATTCTGCGATGGGGGAAGACGCTACCACCGATGACAAGGTTGTTTAAGGCACACAAGTCCGTGAATCTCTCTCCATTGTCATTCATCTCTCCTAGTCCTTGCCTCCCCATGACCTCTTCATAGCCCGTGTTATCGCTACCGATTTTGGCGTTGAGATCTCCCATGAGAATGGTGATGTCTCTCTGTGGTATTCTCTGCAGGATAGCTTGTAGATGGTCGTAGAAGTTATCTTTCACCTCCGCTGTGCTGTCGTTGGTTGGGGCATAGCACTGTATGACGTTCATGTTGATCCTCCTTTTCCTGGTTTTGAAGGACGCAGTGATGACTCGTGGTCCATGGGCTTCCCATCCAATCAGTGATTTTTGTGCTGTCTTTGATAGCATGAAGGCCACTCCGTGTGTATGTGGTGCTCCGTCTTCTTCCTGTCCCGAGTATAGCACCAGCTCTCCAGTAGAAAGTCTGGTCTGGCCTGAGCCGTTCCATCTGGCCTCGCTGATCCCTAGTATTGTCAGTTGATAGTTTCTCATTTCTGCAGCCACTTGCGCTGCCTTTCCTATTTCGAACATGGTCCTGACGTTCCATGTCCCAATTCTGATGGTGGTCCTGGTAGAAAGGATGGTAGTCTGCGAAGTAGCTTCCAGATGCTGCTGGCTTTCACTACTCCGCGTCATGTGTCTTCCTGCTGGAAGTCCATCTTCAGCCAAAACCGGGGTGTCTTGGTTTCTCCTTGTTTGCGTTTCTGTAGCACTAGAGTTTTTTACAGGGAGGGGTCGCTAGCCCCTCGCCCAACCCTCCTCCTTTTACGTCCGGGCTTGGGACCGGCAATGGCGGAGTTACACCTCAACTTAGCAACATGAAAACCTTTCACACTGAGTTCTAAACAAGCTCTTTAAAAACCTCAGCTCAGTGCTCTAGACTAGCACTATGAACACCTTCAGCTCTTTGTACTAAATTAGCGCTATGAGTACCTCAGCTCTGTGTAAAGTTGCAAACTGAGAACCTTCAGCTCAGTGAGATAAACTTGATGCTCATCATTTGTAATATTCCAGTTGCTTCGTTTTCATAAATGTTGTTATCTGTGATAGAATGATTATGCTACTTACTTTAATAAAAAGTGCAAAAATGATTTTATATATCTAATAAAGTGCATACTTTCAGGGAATATTAAAGTTGAATTGATTATGGGATGATATTATTTAGAATGTTTTTGGCTTTAAGATACCCTACATTCAAATTGCAGGGAATAAAACCAACTTAAATTCTCATTACAATTCAGAGCATACTGTAAAAGTGCAGTTTCATAAGAGAAAAAAATGCAAACGAAGTAAGTACCTTGCCAACTCTGTGAAAAATGACACCAATTAAAGCCTGAATTGCCTGTTTTCTCACAACATACATATTTTCATAACTCTGAAATCAAATAATTGCTGCCTTTATATTAAGTACAATAACATAGAAGATATGGTGCTTAGCGAGAAAATGCTGAAAGCAATTTTATGCAATTTCTCATTTACTGCGACAGAGACAGGGGAAGACTGCCTGAACAGAACTGCAGCCTGCATACAAAGTTATGCGAGAAATCCTTAAGACTTATTGCATCATTTATCTATTGAGCCTTAGAAATGTGGAGATGAGTTCAATTTTCAATTAAATGCCAAAAAGCATTCTGGCTGTGACTTTTCAGACATGACATTGGGACAAGACGTTTCTGAGTCGTGCACATACCAAGAAGAGTACTCAGGTTTACTCAGGTTTATTAACTCTGCCAAGGAGGTAATGTTTTGCCGGTGTTGGTTGGTCTGTCTGTCGGTCTGTTTGTGTACAAGATAAGTCAAAAAGTAATGGGCTGATATCTCTGAAATTTTGTGGGTGTGTTGCTGTTACATCAGGGACAGAGCCCATTGATTTTGACCGCTATCGGTCAAACAATATGGCCGCCGCGGCAACCATCTTGAAATCCTACGACACTCAATAACTGAACTTCGCTCCCTGTGATATCGCTCAAATTTTGTGGGTTGATTGGTCTTGCATCAGGACAGAACCTATCCTTAAATTTCTTTTGAGCCATGTTCACTCAGCAAGATTTCGACTGCGCTGCGTTGGCAGAGGTTTGCACTCTGGTTTATTTAGGTTTGCCTTTAGTTCATTTATTTTGTTCCAAGCTGGGATTTCTATTAGTTCAAAAAGTGAAGATATAACATTACTCTGCAATTCTTGCTTCTTTTTTTTTTTGAAGAGAAGTAAAATGAAGGCAGTGGAGCAGTCTTAAATAAGGGAGTGCAGCAAGGGGTAGACAGTATTAGCACAGATATTTTCATATGTGCTCATTTTTTTCATTCCTGTGCCTGCACTGAATCTTCCAAGATTACAATGCCATTACCCTCATTCCAATACCATAACTGCAGCAGCAGCTGCAATCAAAGGTAAAATGCTACTTTACAAATGTATAGCATAACTGCGGCATGATGACACTTTTATGAAAGCAGCCTTTTTTCCCTCCATGCGTATCAATATCTTCCACACTTATTGCATGTGTATTTCCGAGAAGTTGTGGTGGCGCCGTCCTCCCGAACAGAGGAAAGAATTAATGTTAATTTGTGTTGTTCTGAAGAAGAACTGCTCATCTGTCATGAAGACCAATCAATCAGGAAGGTCCAGGGGAATGCGATTATGAGACGAAAGGCAGTGTTCCAGCACGTACTACTATGTTATTTCTTTCTGCTCCGTTGACAAAGAAGAGAGAAAATCACAGCTGTCATAACTAGTCTAACAAAGTGTTTTCCCCAGTGTGCTGAAGTGGAACGTGCGCAGTTCTCATTCGGAGGGCAACAATGCATTTTACTGCCCTGTGCAATGTACAATGGGACATATTTTGTCACCGGTAGCATATCTGATATACCAGAGGTATGAAAGAAACAGTCAAATCATCTGATCCACGGCAATAAATAACAGCTTTCTGGAGCTTTTGACATACTGTTTTTGTTGATACTGGTTCAAATATGGATTGATTAAATTCGTTAGTTTTTGTAAGAGCATATGTTTTGTAAAAGCCTAAGTTATTAGTGACTATCCTATATAGTGTTTGCAGTCCTTGTCAGGGAGCACTGACTTATGATCACAGTGTCCCTGACAATTTTCGGCTTCCGGTCAGGTGTGTTTTAAGCAGACGTGCTGCTAACTAGCATTAAAATTAGGAAATGACCTGTGTTCATGAATTTCTTACTCGGCTCTAGAGACTTCAAAGCTATTTCAAGGGCGCTTCTGATCATTTGTCAACCCCGTGAAGGTGTTTAAAACCATCATCTTAATATGGGACCGTTAAAACTTTTACTCACTGAAAGACCGTGCAGTCATTCATTGATGAACGTACACAGAAAACAAAGTCAAAAATAAATTTCAGTTGAATGGCATATTCTAGTATGGCACAAATTCAATTCCGTATTTATTTTACAGTGCAAACTAGCATCAACAGCATATTTCTTTGCTTCAGCTGAATATTGAAGAGTTGAAATATGTCCAGATTAATATTAAGGTTAGAAATAAAAAATTGTTAGAGAAGGGACCCAACTGCAATGTTGAAGAAGAAAAGGTGCGTCATTTCAACAATTTCCGCAACACACTAGAGACACTGTATATATGGTTAAAACAAAAGGAAGACGATCTAATATCTGAACATGAAGGACCATGGAGGACTGTATTAGCAGCATAAACACAAACAACCACGTTGAATCACAGAAAAAAACTTTTGAAAATGCACACGCATACTTACACATGCATGCGCGCGTGCGCACACACACGAACAGACACGCATGTAAGCACACACAAACTTCTCAAGCTTTGGAAACACCCAAACAGTCACAGACGAGTAAGTGATTCATCCTGGACACAGCCAGTGATGACGAGGAATCGGTTAACAGCGTCACTCTCTCACAGTAGTATTTTAATAATCACCACAAGCCTGGAATCAATCTTCCATTTTCGTCTGTTTCTAACTAACAGACTCGCAGAAAAGAGGACCGCATAAAAACGCTTTCCCTCACTGTAAATGGCTCCTGCGATAACTGTGAGAGTTCAGCCTGGTACGCGGTCATTTGATCAGCCGTGGAGTCACATTAATCTTGGCTTTGTTCTCTCGGAGATCCACCCACTCTAATTGAAACCTTAATTGCGCAGGCATCCCTACCCCGTGGAATGAAGGCGATCCTGGTCTGCTGCTCACCAGTAAAAAATGAATGCCATGTGCTTGGAGAACGCTCAACCACAGTCGAGTATTTGAGGTGGCGCCACAGAGCCCGGCGTACATTCGTGCTTCGGCCTGCCAAAGGAACATTACTTAACTGTTCTTTTCTTTCCTGCAGTCGACCGCACGCGCATCAGAAGCATTAGGCGATGTGGTATATCGATGGTGACAGAGAGCGTGGCTTTCCTCAGCCCGAGATGTTTTCGCTGCTCTTTGTAATGTACGCCGCCGCCGCCATCGTTCACCCTCTCGTATGAAGGAGAGCACAGTTGGAGAGATTTCAGAGACACACATCGTGTAAAGGGCATTTGTCTGGGTGGCTCCTCTCTTAATCTCAAACTTTAACACCTACTGGCATTTGTAAGACTCTTTACCCCGAGAAAACTGAATACTCCATGTGTTTTGCTGCCTGTTTCCACATCTGTTTGCGCGTGTGTGCTTGCGCTTGTGTGTCCCTGGGTGTGCTCGTATTTATGCAAGCATTTGCGAGTATGCATTTATGTTTTTGGGTGCTAGGAATGCCTCGTAAGCATAAAAACTAGGAATGAATGTGTAATTGTGCGTGTGTGCGCGCACACGCGCACATGCGTGTGTGTCTGTGTACATGTCATCTGTCTGCGCATGTTTGCATGCTCATGTTTACGTGCATTGAGTTGTGTCAGCATGTGTTTATGCATGCTTGTGTGTATTTGTATGTATGCGTGCGCATCTGTGTGTGCCCGTATTTACTGCATGTTGTGTGCGTGTATGTGCATGTGTGTTCCTGCATGCATATATGTGCATGTGTGTGTTTGCATGCTTGTGTGTTTGGATGGTGTGCATGTACTCCTACAGCAGAAAGTGATTACTCTCAGCAGCCTTGGCTCAACTGCACTATTGCAGGAAGAGCAAGAGTGAAACTTGAGAAATAAGAGCCTTCATTGTGTAATTATGAGATCCACCGGACACAGCAGAGCTCAGCGGCTGTGCGGCAAGCATCACATTTGTCCTCATTTGTCTCACAGAGAAACCGTCTCCCTTATCCATCACATTACATTCAGAGCTCACATTACATCACTAAGGTGTGGCTTCACCATGTGTTCATTGCGGGCAGAAACAAGGAACCATATTTGTTACACTACACACAGTAGAGGCTCTGATGTGGGATCAATTTTGCCTGCAAGCTAATGACACTAATGGCATGAAAGGAGAAAAATATGGTCCTTGATCAGTGCTCTTGCTCTGAAAAGTTTTAAGAATATGGGCCACAATCTTTCATGAGCAAAGAAAAATTCTCCCTCTCGCTGACATCTTTGTTGTGGAATCCTACAGTGGATTTAGCATTTCATCATTCCATTCAGCATTCCGTCATTCAGCTCAGTCCGTGCACTTCAGCAGGCATAATAGCTGGTGATGAAATGCACATTTGGGTTGGATAGTTAAAATGCAGCAAAGCACTTTTGCAGCATAAATAACTTCTGGCCAATTTTGGGCTAAATCTCAGGGCCTGAGATATGACCTAACTTTAAAAAGTTTGATGCTAAAACAGAGCATACACGGCTCTTAACAATGGTTAAGTTGCCCCACCGACCATGTCATCGCGTGGCCTAGTCACAATCAGCATTTGACTCGAATCAGACAGAAAAATTATATTGTTTCAGCAAAAACACGGTTTGCTGAGTTCAGCTTTCACAAACATTTAACTTGCTAAGCTGTGTGAAGACAGACACAAATGCTCTAGAGGTAATTTGCAAGCTAAACACAGATCTTACCTCGTTCTTGCAATGAGGGACGAATAAGCACAGCCTGTGCATACACATTAACGTAGCTCTGGGAGAAATACTGAGTGTGTACAGGAACATAGATCTGAAACAGAGCCACATCTGTCTAGGCGTGTGTGTGCATGTGGGCGCGCGCGCGCTTGTGTGTGTGTGTGTGTGTCCGCCCACATGTTTGCAGACCTGTTCTGGAGGTATCCAGGGACCGCTGTGTTTTCATAGTGGGGGGCTTACTTTGAAGGCTTTGTAATGGGAAGGGGGAACGAGGCCAGCATGGATGGAGCCTGGGCACATGTGGATCAGTGGGAAGGACAGAGTCTCCGTAAACACGGCGCGGGGAGTGCACCTGCAGGGGCATGTAAACCCCGCCCCAATAAAGCCCACCCGTGGCCAATGTCTGCTGACCGGCTGATACAGCTGCAGTCACTCACAAACTGCTGTAAAACCAGTTCTACTGAGTACAACATCCTGTACAGTCACAGGCAGACTGCTACGATACCAGTTCTCCTGAGTACAAGGTCCTGTACAGTCACACACAGGCTGCGATAACACCAGCTCTGCACAGTCTCAGACACAGACTGCTGTAAAACCAGCTCTACTTAGTACAAAGGCCTGTACAGTCACTCTAACTGCATAACTCCAGCTCCACTGAGTACACAATCATGTTCAGTCATATGCATAATGCCATAACACCAGCTCTGCTAAGTGGTATCCGGCACAGACTCACACACAGGCTGCTATAACATCAGCTCTACTTAGTACAGAGTCACTTACAGTCACACACAGACTCCTATAACACCAACTCCACTGAGTACACAGTCTTGTCCGGTTGCGCGCACACACTGCTATGACACCGGCTCCACTGAGGACACAATTCTGTTCAGTCACACACACACTGCTATAACACCAGCACCACTAAGTACACAGTCTTGTTCAGTTGCTCACACACTGCTATGACACTAGCACTGAGGACTGCTATAACACCAGTTCTGTTTCGTGGAATCAAGCAACAGTTTTACGCACAGGCTGCTATAACATCAGCCCTACTTTGTACAGAGTCCCATACAGTCATACACACAGACTGCTATGACACAAGCTCCACTGAGTACACAGTCCAGTACAGTTGCACACACACGGCTATAACACCAGCTACACTGAGTACACAATCCTGTTCAGTCATACACTGACTGCTATAACACCAGCTCCACTAAGTACACAGTCCTGTACAGTTGCGCACACAGACTGCTATAACACCAGCTCCACTGAGTACACAGTCCTGTACAGTTGCGCACACAGACTGCTATAACAACAGCTCCACTGAGTACACAGTCCTGTACAGTTGCGCACACAGACTGCTATAACACCGGCTCCACTGAGTACACAATCCTGTTCCGTCATACACATACTGCTATAACACCAGCTACATTGAGTACACAATCATTTACAGTCAGACACACATTGCTATAACACCAGCTGGACTTTGTAAATAATCCTGTACTGTCACATACTGACTGCTATAACAACAGCTACACTGAGTACACAATCCTTTACAGTCAAAGACACATTGCTATAACACCAGCTCTACCTTGTAAATAATCCTGCACTGTCACATAGACTGCTGTAACACCAGTTATACTCGTACAGAGCCCCCGTGCAGTCACAGACAAACTGCTATAACATTAACTCGACTGACTGCACAGTCTGACGGCACAGTCATGTACAGTCACACAAAGACAGCTATAAAACCAGCTTCACTACCTACGCAGTCCTGTAATGTCACACTCACAAGATTGCAATAACACTGGCTGTACTGAGTACACAGCCCAGTACAGTCATGGGACAGATGTGTTGCCGAAGACTACCTCAGGCGGATCAAATATATTTGTTTTTGCAATTCATTTGGAGTAGGATTCTCCCTGAATAAATACTTAGCTTTTGCAACAAATAGAACACTTTAGTGCCCTTCACTTTGTATCTTCTCCTGCAAAACCTTGAAAAATGTTTTCCCTACTTAATGCTCTTTTATTTTCTTTAATTCATTACCAGAAATAAACAAGCATTTCCATAAAAGATTTATTCATTCATCTCCTTCCTTTTATAAGTACTTACAACTGATCATGACATGTGATTCAAAATTAAAGTCCCCAACTATGCAGCACAGTTCCTTTTTCATTAAAACTGCAATACCTTCAAAGGATGAAAGCAGAATCGAATCAAGAGAAATATTCAGCTCAGGCTGGTGAGCGGTGAAGGAACTTATCGTCCTGCGTTGCTAAGCATCATAATGGCTCACACATCATTAAGTGACTGAAATTTTGAAACATGTCCGGCAATATTTCACAGTGCTTCTTCGCAACTTTTTTTTTTTCACGGTTACGCACGCTGCATTATCGTGTCATGTCAAAGTCTAAGCTCCTTTGATAAGGAAGTGAACAACCTTTGAGGACTACATTGACTCCTGTAATGAACTCCCAATTCTCACCCGCCTGTCAAGTCTGTCACCAGGTCTTACAATCAGATTCTCAGGAAAAAAAAAATTGCCTTTCAAACCAGAGGTGTAAGGCAGAGTCTGCACTTTTAACACATTCCATCGTATTAATTCAATTTGGAAATATTCAACCAGAAAATGAAATTATTAGCAGGTTGCTACGTTCGGGGAGAAGGCGGTGTCACAGCCTCACACTCGTTAGGGCAACGTGTCAAAACACAAGCTATAAATCTATCTCATGTAAATGATGTGACACCGAGGTTTGCTGTTGATGGAGAAATGGAGCATTTTGGACCATTCAAAGTCATTTGGTGAGAAGCTACACTTCGTCTTGACTGCTTAAATTTAACAATCCATTGAACAAATAGTCAAAAGCATGTGTCGACTGTAAACAAACTACAGGTCAACCTCTGAAAAGTCTATTAGATATTTATTCCAGTCAAATACTTCTCTTATTTACTGATGTCTTCTTGCTTTGTTTGTATGCCTGTACAGCACCGGAATGTCGCGCGGCTAATGAAAGGAAACCTTGTTTTCTCCCGCTAAAATTTACTTCGGTACCCGCACGCCAGGAGCAGCAGATTGCAGCACAAAAAAGAAAAGAAAAGAAAAGATGCGCTTTCTGTTATGATGTTCTGTAATATTATTGGCCCTGTGGCTCGATACAGGAACATTCTTTTTTATCACTGTTCCCAAATTAAATATTCACGTCTGATAAGATGACATCTGCACGGATGCTAGACATTCTTTTTTAAGGTATGATGGTTTTTAATAACACCCAGAAGTTAAAAAAGGGACTTTCTTTTTTGTCCTACACTGTAGCTTTCCTGTAATTCCAAATAACTGCAGTAAATTATATTTCTCAAAATGAAGTATTTTTCAACACACTACCTGGCTTATTTATGGATATTGATTGTATGTACAATTTATGTCAAAAGACCTGACAAGAGAAGGATGTTTCCGCAGAATATCGAGGAAAAGGCAGCCTTGGAAGAGATGGAAAGGTACAAACATTCAGCTGTTCCTTGATATAAAAAAAAGCAGACTGAATGATCTTATGATTGGACATAGCGGTAGAATCGGCTGTCTTGTGATTGGACGTGAAGACTAATCTGTTGACCTGTGATTGGTTGCTGATTGATCACTTAAACTACCCTGTTGAAATGATACATAGAAAAGAGTTGTGCGAGGTAAGCCTTTGCTTAAAATCTTTAGAAGTCTGGATTTCTTTCAAACAAAACTTTGGCGAAGTATCCTGTCGTGAGTTTGATGTGAATCATTACCTCGATGAAGAATGCGCTTGTGTCGTGGGTTTGATGTGACGCATTACTTTGATGAAGGATGCGCTCGTGTCGTGGGTTAGATGTGACTTATTACTTTGATGAGGGATGTGCTTGTGTCATGGGTTTGATGTGTCACATTACTTTGATGAAGAATGTGCCTGTTTCGTGGTTTTGAGGTGACTCAATACTTTGACAAAGGAAGCGCTCGTGTCGTGGTTTTGATGTGACCATTACTTTGATGAAGGATGCGCTCTTGTCGTGGGTTTGATATGACATTACTTTGACGAAGATGCAATTGTGTCGTGGGTTTGATGTGACTCATTACTTTGATGAAGGATGTGCTTGTGTCGTGGGTGTGATATGACGCATTTCTTTGACGAAGGATGCGATCTTGTGGGTTTGATGTGACTCATTACTTTGATGAAGGATGAGTTTGTTTTGTGGGTTTGATGTGACGCATTTCTTTGACGAAGAATGTGTTCGTTTCGTGGGTTTGATGTGACTCATTACTTTGACAAAGGATGCGCTTGTGTCGTGGGTTTCATGTGACTCATTACTTTGACGAAGGATGTGTTCGTTTCGTGGGTTTGATGTGACACATTACTTTGATGAAGGATGTGCTTGTGTTGTGGGTTTGATATGACGCATTACTTTTGTACTTTGACGAAGGATGCGATCGAGTTGTGGGTTTGATGTGACTCATTACTTTGATGAAGGATGTTCTCGTGTCGGGGGTTTGATGTGACTCATTACTTTGATGAAAGATGCGCTCGCGTCATGGGTTTGATGTGACTCATTCCTTTGATGAAAGATGCGCTCGCGTCGTGGGTTTGATATGACTCATTACTTTGACGAAAAATGCGCTCGCGTCGTGGGTTTGATATGACTCATTACTTTGACGAAGGATGCGATTGTGTCGTGGGTTTGATATGACTCATTACTTTGATAGAGGATGTGCTCGTGTCGTGAGTTTGATATGACTCATGACTCAGTCGAAGGATGCGCTCGTATCGTGGGTTTGATGTGACTCATTACTTTGTAGAAGGATGTGCTCGTGTCGTGGTTTTGATATGGCACATTATTTTGACGAAGATGCAACTGTGTTGTGGGTTTGATGCGACTCATTACTTTGACGAAGGATGTTCTCATTTCATGGGTTTCACAGACACATTACTTTGATGAAGGATGCGATCGTGTTGTGGGTTTGATATGACTTATTACTTTGATTGAGGATGTGCTTGTGTCGCGGGTTTGACGTGACTTAATACTTTGACGAAGGATGCGCTTGTGTTGTGGGTTTGATGTGACTCATTACTTTGACGAAGGATGTTCTCATTTCGTGGGTTTGATATGACACATTACTTTGATGAAGGATGCGATCGTGTTGTGGGTTTGATATGAGTCATTACTTTGATTGAGGATGTGCTTGTGTCGTGGGTTTGATATGACTCATTACTTTGACGAAGGATGCGCTTGTGTTGTGGGTTTGATGTGACTCATTACTTTAACGAAGGATGCGCTTGTGTTGTGGGTTTGATATGACTCATTACTTTGACGAAGGATGCGCTTGTGTTGTGGGTTTGATGTGACTCATTACTTTGACGAAGGATGCGCTTGTGTTGTGGGTTTGATGTGACCGATTACTTTGACGAAGATGTTTTCGTGTCGTGGGTTTGATATGACTCGTTACTTTGTTGAAGGATGCGCTCGTGTCGTGGGTTTATTTGCAGCTACTGCACGTTAGTTAGCGTGCCGTGCTAATTAAAATGCTCCTGTTTAACTTCTATGCCGTAATTCTGATCGGTATGCTTGTGTTACTTCGGGTAAGCATCAATGTGGCATCTTAACGTTCCCCGATTGTAGCCACTACAGTTGAAGCTTCCCGGAGAGGTGCTGTAAAAGGCTGCAGTTAGACCAGACGTAAGTTTTGCAGAGCTTGGGATACGTGTTTGGGTGAAACCAATGTGAAGAAAATTCCGGAGAGTGCACCTCTGATGTAGGTTAAAATTTACTGTGTGTTTGACGTAAAATGATCTTAAACACTTGTGCATATTTTTATATGGCTTGGGCACGGACATGAATATTGTTCTCACTGTGTCGGCACGCTGTCACATTTTATGTGTCATGTATTTTGTTGTTGCTGGTTGTTTTAAAGATGTGTTCTTTCACTTCTTACATTCACAGTTGACTTTATGTTATGTGATTGTTTAATCTCTGCATTAAAAATGATTTACTTGTCTTGAGGGAAATTTGAGGACAGCCCCACCTGACCTTTTAGGCTTTTGTCTGGGGTGCTGAAGTTGTTCGTGTAGAAACACTACCTGAAGGAATTACCATTGATGAATGTTTACGATATTCAAATACTCGCGTTTATTCTGACTAAATTTTATATGGGAATGAGGTTGCCATTATAACTGTGCAGTTCATACTTATTCGGGGAGAGAGGCATAAGGGAGGCGGATGAGTTCGGTTTTGGGAATTATAAATTTGCCCGGTGTAGCATCAACAAACGGTAGTATCGCACCGAGTAGCGTGCGTGTCACACACGGTCCATCACGATCACTGTACATAGCCGTATTCACGGCGCACGCTGGCTGTGTGGCTAGCTGCGACTAAAAAGAGACAAATCACTGTATCACACCCCTCTGCTTGGGCATAGCCATCGCCATCCACTTACATGATGTAGAAAGAAGGTACCTTAATCAACCGAGATTAACAGCCAACAGCATAGTGTGAATACAATTAATTAACACCACTTGGCACACCTGCCGTTTACTTTTTAGCATTCACTAGCTGATTTGGCCAACAGTTATGCTGAGGGTAAGGCAGGCATTTACGATGATGGACAGTCAGTGGTTTCGAGACCGGACTTCGCTGCAAGGCCAGGAAAGACAGCAAAGTTTCACTGTCTCGAGACACACTGGGCTGGGCCAGTCCCCTAGTGGAGCAGGACAGTTACTGCAATGAAAAGCCACAGCGCCAAGCCAATCTTGAGACACTCGTTCAGTGGCCCGAGCCAGTCCCCTAGTGGAGCAGGTTACAGCAAATGGCTCATGCCACAGGACAGTACAGTATACAAAATGTTACAGCCCCTGCTGCATTTAAATGACACTGAGGGCTCGTATTCACTATGCAGAGGAACCACATTATAATGTCAGGGTTGGGTTCACTATAATATCGTTGTGTTCAGAGCGAAATCCATATCAGTTTAATTTCGGTATTTCTTCTCATCAAACTCGCACAGTCTCCAGTAATTTCAGTACTGCGTACACTGATTCAATGGTGTGGCTGTTATCCTTTCTCATTGCAAACTGATTTCTTCTATGAAAGTATTTGGTAAAATAAGCTGGTCCTCTTTTGAACTAGGACAAGGACAAAACTCACTTTTGACTAAACTGAAGGATATCGTCATTCACTTTGTTGTTTTTAAGACACTTTTGAGTCTATTCCCAAGAGTGATTAATTTTACTGATTTTTTTGTTATTGTCTATATCTGTTTGATCTTGTAGCAGAGGAGATTGTCCAAACTGGAGATAAAAGCAATATCTGTAATGACAGAAATGAAGACTTGAACCAATTTGACGTTGATTAACCTGCCAGTGCTGGCTATTTAAGCCAAAGAAGTTAATGTTCTTAGTCAACTTGAAGCCAAATCAAAACTCAAGTAACTAAATCGTATGACTTGAAAAAATCAGAACTGTAATAATCAAGGCTATTTACCTCAGGCAAGGCATAGCCATACTATACATTGTAATTGTTTAAAGCTCAGGGACATTAATATGGGGAGTGTTGTATGGAGTGCAGATCTGTGGTTTCAAAGGTGTATAACTTAGTTGAACAACTACAAATAGAAATACAAAGTTTGGGGTTTCACTGCAAAATGGGCCGATTAGTTTTAATCTCTGAGTCATTTACACTTATAAATACCACACCACAGATAAAATCCAAATTTTTTTTCTTATATGTGAATGCATCATGTAAAAATTGACATTTCATAACACCTGGACTTTTTTTTTTTTTTTAACTCTTTGCTATAATATAATATATGCACCCTTAAAGTATTTAATGTAAAAAAAGAGTGATTCACCAATTAGTTCGAAAACCGCTATTGCAGATCAAACAAAGAATGCCCAAATGTAACGGCTTTCATGGCCAGGGTCAAAATAAAAGATGTCCTTTTTGTGATATTGCACACAAGAAATCAACATTTGATTTTTGTCCCTTGCCGCGCGGAACATGCGAAGCGGCGGGACATAGTATTCACGACCGTACTTACGTCCGTACGTCCGTCCCGAATCCTTGTCAGCGTGATATCTCAAGAACGAATTGACGGATTTTCTTCAAATTTGATGTCAACATGTATTAGTCTGATACCCCGGCGCCAGTCGATTTCGGTGACCTATGCGCCATTCTCAAGGTCACACCGAGAGATTGTGCATTTTCACTCTGATAGTCTTTTCAGCAAGATATCACAAGAACAAATTGACGGATTTACTTCAAATTTCATGTCAACATGTATTAGGGCGATACCCTGGTGCCAGTCGATTTCGGTGACCTTCGCACCATTCTCAAGGTCACACCGAGAGACTGTGGATTTTCACACTGATAGCCTTGTCAGCGAGATATCTCAAGAACGAATCGACGGATTTACTTAAAATCTTATGTCAACATGTATTAGGGTGATACCCCAGCACCAGTCCATTTCAGTGACCTTTGCGCCATTCTCAAGGTCACACCGAGAAATTGTTCATTTTGATACGATTTCATATTTTGTGGCGGGGGACAAAGACACGTTAGTGTCAAATACTTGTTGGCATTATTTTTGTTTTATATGATAACAAACATGCCATGTATACCCAGAAAAGACATATCAATGTTAGTATGGACAAACGATACTCTGTCCAAACACTGCTATTTGAATTTAACATAATTTCTAACAAAAAATGCATTACACTCAGGACTGTAATATCTTTTATATCTGTTGTCTGTTGCTAAAGGGCTGAATCTGGCGTGTCGACCAACCCATCAAAAATGATCTTCTTGCAGTGGTGGTTCAAAATTTTCCAAAGTGATGTTTATTGTGTTTTGTGATACCTGTCAGTAGATAGAAGGATGCAGGCAGATTGTATGTATTATGTATCAGTTGTTTTTTTGGAAATTTATGGTCCCTGTTATCGTGACTGTTCAGAATTATTTGGCAAAGCGCTCAACCTACGCTGCTGTAGTGTGTGTGTGTTTGCTTTTGAGTAAAAGCACACAAATGTTTGAGTAATATGTAAGCGAGTTGTATATTATCCTACAGTTAGCCAGTCTTGCAATTTCCGTATTGTTTTATAGAATATATGTAAGCCTCTCTAAGATATATGTATTAGTATTTTTGTCCCACACCATTTCCTGTGTTTCGTCTCCTGCGTTGTGTTTGTTTCCAGCCTCCTTGTGTTTGTCTGCCCACTCCGGTTCACACCATCACCCTCCTCGCCTGCCCCGATTTCCCTCCGACTGCTTTTCTGGATTTGATTTCAACCACACAACAATGTCCTGCCTCCAGTACATCGACTACAGTGCACAGACCTCGGACTGACCATTGATTACAAACTGCCGAGCCCACACTCCCTGCCGTGTTCTAGATTTGGACCGGCAACTCTGATAATTAAGACCCCTTTGACTGTGATCCTACGACCGGCTCCTTTTGTTTCAAGCAACATTGCGGTGATGAACACGCTGCCTACACGGCTTAAACGGGGGATCATTTTTGTGTGCAGCAGAAAGACCTGGTAGAGCACCACACCAATGAAATTGACTCAAATGCACAATAATATCGTATTCCCTCTGGCTTTGATAGACATAACATACATTCAGGCCTTCATAGATTTAGATGATAACATATTGTAGCAGAGAAACTCCGTGGCCTTTTATTGGGGAAACGTAGATTTGATTCCTTGTGTTTGCATTTTGTTTCAGTGGCCTCTCATGACGGCGTCTCACTTGCTCAGCTGCCAGAGGAATGTAGTTGTCTGGAACAAAAGGGTAAAGGTGATAGTGAAGGAGAGTCTACAGCCCTCCAGTCTCACACTGGTCTCACACTGACAAACTGGAATCTCACTGCAGACACTGACACAGGTGCTGGTATGTCCAACCCACACAAACCTGTAACTTATTTCATGTCCACTACAGCACGTTAAGAGCTACAACAACTTTCACAGACAACGCATAGGACCCGTTGCATTAGAGCGGAATGAACATGCTGTCCTCACACAATCTATGAGAGACTGACTCTGGAGAAAAATTATTAAAAAGGGCACAATAAGTGTTTGTCCATTGAGAATATATCTTTGCAGTATCACCAACATATGAAAATAGTAAAGCCAAAAACGATTCTGTCTTATTCTCCTTTTATCACATTCTTTTACTAAGCATTTCGCAATGAGAGCCTTTCAACTGTGCGCAAAAGTCATTACAAACAACTCAAAAAGGCATTTACAGTGCCCTCTACTAATATAAGAGCTGGTGGTAAATATTAGCAATAAAAAAAAATAATTTTGGGTCTCCTCTGATCTTATATTAAAAAAATTGACAAAAATGTATGTTGTAATGAGCCAATTTTGTGATCAAAGTTCCAACATTTTAACTGCTGCTAAAATGAGAAGATGAAGTTTGACTTTCGAAGAAGCAGCAAGTCATGTGTCGTCATTCTAGCTTACGCAGGTGCTCAGGCATGCATCCATGCATCTGAGTAACAAATCAATTAAAATCTATGCAAGCAAGCTAGCTGATCAACTTGTTTATGTTAGTTATATCTCACTGTTTAAGCATGTCAGTTTGTTCCTCTTGTTAGTGAGCAAGCCAGCTGCTAGCCTGCTAACTTATGTGTTACTAGATAGCTACTTTAACTTTTTTGCATTAGCCAAGGTTTTTTATATATTTATTTATTTATTAGTTCTGTCCACTTTCGTTCAGTGTTTTTATTTTCATAATACTTTTGTAGCATTTGTGCAATGGATGCAATCAACAAAGCGGCTAACAGACTGTACAAGTGCATGCCGATGTGCGTAGGCCAATAAGTGAAATGCCATTGTTGAAGTTGTGGTTGAAAATGTTGAAGTGGAGGATATAGCTGCCTCCCCAAAGCAAAACATGATAGGGTTTACCTCCGTGGTTATTTCAGCGCCAAGGAAATGAACAGCGATTGATAAAATTAAAATTGATTAAAAGAAACCTCCAGTTTATCGGGTAGATCGATTGAGAGTTGAGCCAAAATACAGGGATAAAGCCAGATGTGTGGATAATTTACTGCAACATCATTAACATACAAAACCCAAAACCAGTGAAGTTGGCACGTTATGTAAATCGTAGATAAAAACGGAATACAATGATTTGCAAATCCTTTTCAACTTATATTCAATTGAATACACTGCAAAGACAAGAGGTTTAATGTTCAAACTGAGAAACTTTTTTTTTTTTTTGCAAATAATCATTAACTTAGAAATTTAAGGCAAGAACACATTGCAAAAAAGTTGGCACAGGGGCCATTTTACCACTGTGTTACATCGCCTTTCCTTTTAACGACACTCAGTAAACGTTTGGGAACTGAGGAGACCAATTTTTGAAGTTTTTCAGGTGGAACTCTTTCCCATTCTTGCTTGATGTACAGCTAAATTTCTTCAACAGTCCGGGGTCTCCGTTGTCGTATTTTACGCTTCATAATGCGCCACACATTTTCAATGGGAGACAGGTCTGGACTCCACGCAGGCCAGTCTAGTACCCGCACTCTTTTAGTACGGAGCCATGCTGTTGTAACACATGCAGAATGTGGTTTGGCATTGTCTTGCTGAAAAAAAGCAGGGGCGTCTATGAAAAAGACGTTGCTTAGATGGCAACATATGTTGCTCCAAAACCAGTATGTACCTTTCAGCATTAATGATGCCTTCACATATGTGTAAGTTGCCCATGCCTTGGGCACTAATACACCCCCATACCATCACAGATGCTGGATTTTGAGCTTTGCGCCTATAACAGTCCGGATGGTTCTTTTCCTCTTTGGTCCGGAGGACACGACGTCCACAGTTTCCAAAAACAATTTGAAATGTGGACTCGTCAGATCACAGAACACTTTTCCACTTTGCATCAGTCCATCTTAGATGAGCTTGGGCCCAGCGAAGCCGGCGGCGTTTCTGGATGCTGTTGATAAATGGCTTTCGCTTTGCATTGTAGAGTTTTTACTTGCACTTGCAGATGTAGCGACGAACTGTAGTTACTGACAGTGGTTTTCTGAAGTGTTCCTGAGCCCATGTGGTGATGTCCTTTACACACTGATGTGGGTTTTTGATGCAGTACCGCCTGATGGATCGAAGGTCACGGGCATTCAATGTTGGTTTTCGGCCTTGTCGCTTAAGTGCAGTGATTTATCCAGATTCTCTGAACCTTTTGACGATATTACAGACCGTTGATGATGAAATCCCTAAATTTCTTGCAATAGCTCGTTGAGGAATGTCGTTTTTAAACTGTTCGACAATCAGCTCACGCATTTGTTCACTAAGTGGTGACCCTCGCCCCATCCTTGCTTGTGAATGACTGAGCATTTCAGGAAAGCTGCTTTTATACCCAATCATGGCACCCACCTGTTCCCAATTAGCCCGTTCACCTGTGGGATGTCCCAAATAAGTGTTTGATGAGCATTCCTCAACTCTCTCAGTCTTTTTTGCCACTTGTGCCAGCTTTTTTGAAACATGTTGCAGGCATCAAATTCCAAATGAGCTAATATTTGCAAAAAATTACAAAGTTTACCTGTTCGAACATTAAGTAACTTGTCTTTGCAGTGTATTCAATTGAATATAGGTTGAAAAGGATTTGCAAATCATTGTATTCTGTTTTTATTTACAATTTACACAACATGCCAGCTTCATTGATTTTGGGTTTTGTACAAAGAAAATGGAAATGTTTAGTTTCTTAATGTTTGAAATTGTAATTATACTTGGAATGAGTTGTGAGTATGGGCTGAGAGAAATTACTTTCAGCTTTCATTTGAGAGTAGTTTTATACATTTCTGCTTCGAAATTTGTAAATTATTACCTTGTCTGTACATGTCCCCTAACCCCTTTCACAACTCAAATGTGTTGCAATGGAGCCTTCTGGAAGGGATGTGGTGAAGAGGTACACAAAGTGCTGCAAAATCCATACTGACCATCTATCCATTATCTATATGCCGTTTTTCTCTCTAGGGTCATGGGAGAGCTGGAGTCTATCCCAGCTGACTATAGGCGAAAGGAAGGGACTCAGCCTGGACAGCTCGCCAATCCATCTCAGGATGCACACTCCATTCACACACCATTCACTCACACACTCTTAACTTGGGGTAATTTATCCTCTCCGATTAGTCGTACATGCACGTCTTTGGAGTACTTACTTGAAACCTCCGCAGACATGGGGAGAACATGCAAACTCCATGCTCAAAGGCCCCAGGCCGGATTCGAACCCACAACGTTATTGCTGCCACCGTGCCATCCGTGTACATTGATATCGACTAAATAGAGAATTGCAGAGAAAAGTAGACTGAGCTGTTGTTAGTATTTATTCGAAAGACCAGTTCATAGAAAATGACCATAAATGATCAGGGGCAGTGGACATCAGACCTTGTTATCAAGGGCCTACGACAGAAGGAAAGGGTTACAAGTATAGAGGTGCTTGATCTGCAAACTGTCTAAAACATTGAAAGACTACAACTGTGAAGGGTTATCCACTTTGACCATCCAGTGAAAATAGATGCACTCCATTTAATAAGCCTGCAATGACAGCAATACTGTAGTTAGAATCTCGACTGGACAGATGTTCACGTGATGATGTCAAACCCGCTCCATCCCAGAGGAAAAAAAAAAAAAAAAACTGTATTGCTTGTTTTACTTTAACAGTGGTTGTGCTGACCGCAAGAACTATTTTTAGACATACTTCTGAAGTATCCATGTATTTTTAATGTGGGAAAAGGCTGTCCTTTTCCCTCTCCGGGTGTGCGATATATCCCAGCCGCGCGCGCGTGTGTGTGTGTGTGTGTGTGTGAGTGTGTGTGTGTGTGTGTGTGTGTGTGAGTGTGTGTGCGTGGGTGGGTGTGTGTTTGGATACATGTAGACCAGAGAGTTTGGGAGCACTTCCTCTTTGGATACTCTCTGTTTTCTTTTGACAGAATAGCATTCCTAAGCTGATTCACTTTCTGGCAGGAAGTGGATCCGCGCCAAAAATGATTAAAGCTGAAGAAAGCATAACGGCCACAGCATTGCAGTGGTTCTCTGGGAGCTTGGAGTTTGACACTGTGTCAAACACGTGTGAAATATAGTTTAATAAATTCTAATAACGTAGCAATGGAGCAGTGGGAACTTGGCTTGTGTACCTGGCACTCCTGCTGATATGAGACGGTCCTTTCATTATGCGGTACATGCAGTGCATATCTGAATTAATGCTCTATTTGGAACCAGGGAAAAAAAGCCTGGACATTCGTATACCTACAGAGAGATTACTCTCTGGGCTAGGAGGACAGCATGATCATTATTTGTCTTTATTGCTTCAGCAGATGCTAAACTCCCTACTGGCTCACATGTACACAATCTTTCACTTCCTAAAGATGGTCTTAAACTCTAGACATTTAATCCCAAACATAAGACATGGTGCATTCTTCAATAACACATGCAACTCCACTGCAGTAGTGTATGAAATTCTGACAGAAGTCCTGTAATGAATCAGTTTTCACTCTGTCCAACAATAGTGACATAAATAGTGTATTTTTAGAATAAAGCACAGCCCCATATCTCCCCCAATTCCACTTTTAAAAATGTATGAGTTCTTCCCTGTACATTAAACAGGATAGCATGCAAGATTGATGATGCTCCATAATCCAGTCTGTGACACATGACTGAGGGTCACGACCAGTGTAGCATATCATTGTTTTGGTATTTCGGGTTCAGCACACAGAGATAATGCTTTTTGATCAATATTTCAGAAGCAAAAGCATCGTATGTAGGCCCCGTGATTTGTATGTGCTTGTGAACCACATAAACATTTCAAAACCAAGCTTTGTACCTCGACCTTATGCAAACAACACAGGTGATCGTGATCGTGAACTGAATGTTTAGGAATTGTTTCGGTCCCTGCAACAAATGTATGCTTTTACAGGTGATGTTCCATCTCGTATTGGCTGACTTAAGCCTTGACAAATATAAACAAGGTGCTCACCTACAGATTCCTCTTCACATCTCCCTTGCTGGAAGCTGTAAGATAAAGAAAAAGAAAAAGCAAGTTAGATAAAAGAGAAGTGAAGATCAGCTCCAACCTCAAGCCTCAGGTATTGGGAAAGCCGCGGTTCCACATCTTACAGAACTTCACCTAAAGGTGTTTCTGGTTTACCACTTTGTTCCTGATAGTTCTGAAAATATACCAGGAAGAAAATGATCTCAAGGGTATTTTGTAAATCCTGAACACATCTGGATTCTGAGAAGAATATCCAGCACTGCTAAAAAGATCAGAATTTTTTCTGTAGAAACTGATACTTTTATTCGATGAGGCAACATTAAATTGATTAAAAAACAGCCAAGGCATTGATAATGTACAAATTTGCTTGGAATTATGTTTTTTTATTAGTTGTCTGCATATGATATAATTTTCTGCAGCCATAACTCTGATTTGCTGTCACCTCACACCCTCATGTACTATAATTCTGCTGATTTATATATTATATATAAATATATATATTAAATATATATTTATGTATTTAATTTGGCACTCACAACATATTCAGCATGGCACAAGCTGTAAAATATATGCATAAACCCCAATTCCAATGAAGTTTGGATGCTGGGTAAAACTTGAACGAAAACAGAATACAATGATTTTCAAATCATTTTCGACCTATATTCAATTGAGTACACTACATAGACAAGATATGTGATGATCAAACTGAAAACTTTACTGTTTTCTTTTTTTTTGGGAAATATTCACTCATTTTGAATTTGATGCCTGCAACACGTTCCTAAAAAGCTGGGACAGGGGCATGTTGACCCCTGTTACATCACCTTTCCTTTGAACAACGCTCAAAAAGCATTTGGGAACTGAGGAAACTAATTATAGAAGCTTTGTAGGTGGAATTCTTCCCCATTCTTGCTTATTGTATGACTTCAGTTGTTCAACAGTCTGGTGTTTCCATTATCATATTTTGCGCTTCATAATGCGCCATTCATTTTCAATGGGAAACAGGTCTGGACTGCAGGTGGGCCAGTCTATTACCCGCACTCTTTTACTACGAAGCCACGGTGTTATAACACGTGCAAAATGTGGCCTGGCATTGTATTGCTGAAATAAGCAGGGATGTCCCTGAATAATATGTTACTTATATGGCAGTATATGTCACTCCAAAACCTGTATGTACCTTTCAACATTAATGGTGTCTTCACAGATGTGCAAGTTACCCATGCCAAGAGTACTAACACATCCCCATACATACAGATGCTGCGCTGATAACAATCTGGGTGGTCCTTTTCCTCTTCAGCCCAGAGGACACGATGTCCATGATTTCCTAAAACTATTTGAAATGTGGACTCGTCAGACCATAGCATATTTTTTCCACTTTGAGTCAGTCCTTCTCAGATGAGCTCGGGCCCAGAGAAGCCGGTGGCGTTTCTGGGTGTTGTTGATATATGGCTTTCGCTTTGCATGGTAGAGTTTTAACTTGCACTTGTAGATGTAGTGACGAACAGTGTTCACTGACAGTGGTTTTCCGAAGTGTTCCTGAGCCCACGTTAAAAACCATGTTGGTTTTTAATGCAGTGCCGCCTGAAGGACCGACGGTCACGGGGATTCAATGTTGGTTTTCGGCCTTGCCACTTACTTGTAGGGATTTCTCCCGGTTCTCTGAATCCTTTGATGATATTATGGACTGTAGATGATGAAATTCCTTGGAATGGCACATTGAGAAACATTGATCTTAAACTGTTGGACTATTTTCCTCACGCAGTTGATCACAAAGTGGTGCACCAGCATCTCAAGTTTGAGAAATAAATCACACTCAGCTTCTCAACTGGCATGTTCTTTGAATTTTGACCATGGATTATAAGCAATGACAGCATAGAAGGGACCACTGGCTGGCCTTCAAAGCACAAAAAAGCCACCTCTGAAACTGGCAAACAAGAATTAAAGAAGGCAAGAAAACAGGAAGAGGCTGCTTGAGGGCTATAAGGCCACTATCCCTGAGCTGTGCGGTGAATACTGTCCAATGAAGTTGCTCGCTAAGGACTGAAGAGGCATCTGTTTCTAAGAGCCAGCTTCACTGGCTTTCAGAAACTCTGAGGTACTTGTTCTCTTGTGCAATTGCACATCCACTTCTTTTTCTTTCCTGGTCAGACCTAATTTGCACCCTTCGTCTTGTCCAAAGTTTCAGTGCTCCCCCATTTTTATGCAGTGAGAGATATAAAAAAGAAATTTAAATATCTTTATTTTATATTTTCTAAAATATAAATGTCCACAAAAACCACTGAGAATATGCATGCTATTTCACAAGGTGGCTCTGAAGATTTACACCAATTGGTTCTTAATATTTACAAACAGCACTTCTAGGCAAATTCCAATGGATGAGCTGCCATAATGCTTTTCCTTGATTTTTCTGTCTGGAAAATACACTATTCCGAAATAGTTGGAACGTTGGAAGTGTAAATTATGCATAAAATCAAAATGCAATGACTTTCAGCTCATGTATGCCAATATGTTATTGACAATAGAACATAGATAACATTTCAAATGTTGAAACTGGGACATTTTACAGTTTTATCCACAAAATGAGCTTATTTCAAATTTTCTGGCTGCAACAGGTCTCAAAAAAGTTGGGACCCAGGCAAAAAAGTGCTGAAAAAGCTAATAATATACAGGTTAGAATAATAACGAATTAGAATAATTTGAAATAGTGCAATCGTAAAATTTTCTTGATGCATTTTTTGTGCAGAAAGCAAATCAGGTGTTCACCGCGCCTGTCCTACTTGTTAGAGTATTCACAGAACTCACTACCTGTAAAAAATTTGCTCAGCTGAGCTTTCCAAAAGGCCCATTTAGGCCATTTAACTGTGACAATGTTGTTTTATTGAATTAGAATGATTGAGAAACCGTTTCACTGAATTAGAATAATTTTTATTATAATTAGAATCATCACTTTCTCAGTATTTTGTGGCTGCCCCCTTGGCTTGTATGACTGCCTGAAGTCTCCGCGGCATCGATTTGACCAGCTTGTCACAAGTTTCCGCACTCACAGCTTCCCAGGCTGTGGCGATGTTCTGCTTCAGTTGGTCCAGCGTAGTCAGCTCTCTGTCGCGAATTTTTTGCTTGATGATGGCCCAAAGGTTTTCAATAACATTGAGGTCAGGCGAGTTGGCCGGCCATGCCAAAACTTCAAGCTGTTTTTCGGCGAACCAATCTTTGGTCGACTTTGCCGTATGAGCCGGTGCAAGATCCTGTTGAAATATGAGGTCTCCTTCGCCAAACTCTCCCTCAACAGTCGGAATCAGGAACGTTTCCAGAACATCTCGGTATACGGCAGCATTGACAGTCTTCTTGAGGAAGCAGAGTTTCCCTACACCCCTAGCGGACATGCATCCCCAGACCATAACGCTCTGGGGAAACTTGACGGATCTTTTCACGGCCTCGTGATTGTAGGTTTCGCCACCACAACGCCAGACACGAGGACCTTGGTCACCGAAGGAGATGCAAAAGCGTGATTCGTCACTGAAGACCACTTTCTGCCAGTCTTCAGCAGTCCACTCGCCGTGTTCTTGAGCCCACTTCAGCCGTTTCTCCATTTGTTTCTTGTTCAGCATCGGTTTTACTGCTGGAACGCGAGATTTGAAGCAGAGTTCGCGCAGACGACGGTAAGTGGTTGATCTCGAGACGTTGGCGCCGGTCTGCTCGTTCCACAAGTCGCTGAGCTCAGAAATGGACTTGAACCGGTTGCTGACTGCGACCTTTCTCAGCTGCTTGTTGTCACGAGTAGAAGTTTTTCGGACGCCGGAGCAGTTGGTGCACTTGTTGCAGTCTTTCTTGAGAGCTTTGCAGATGGAAGACTGGCTGATGCCAATCTGCCAATCTTGATGCCAATCAATTTTAGTTTGGGTCAAGCCTTGTTAGCGAAGGGCTTGAATTTGAGTCACTATTCCGGTTGAGAGGTCGCGCTGCTTGCCCATGATTGATTTTACAACTTAGAAATTCTACTCAACCCTGACTTTATACTGCACAGTGAAAACTCTTCACAGAAAACAAAAATTCGAGCACTTATTCTAATTCAATGAAATGACTTATGAATTATTCTAATTCAATGAAACAACACTGTCACAGTTAAATGGCCTAAACGGGCCTTTTGGAAAGCTCAGCTGAGCAAATTTTTTACAGGTAGCGAGTTCTGTGAATACTCTAACAAGTAGGACAGGAGCAGTGAACACCTGATTTGCTTTCTGCACAAAAAATGCATCAAGAAAATTTAACGATTGCACTATTTCAAATTATTCTAATTCATTGACCTGCACCTGTATAAGAGAATCAGCTGAAAGACCATTTAGCAAGTAATAAGTTAACTGGCAGCAGGTGTGTAACATGATTGGCAATAAAAGGGATGTCTTAGAGAGGCTGAGTCTCTCAGAAGTAAAGATGGCCAGAGGCTCTCCAACCTGCGAAGGCTTGCGTAAAAAAAATTGTGGAATACTTTAAAAACAATGTTCCTCAACGTCAAATTGCAAAGGCTTTGAAGGTCTCATCATCGTCAGTGCATAAAATCATCAAAAAATTCAGAGAAAGTGGAAAAATGTCTGTGCATAAGGGACAAGGCCGAAGACCTTTACTGGATGCCTGTGATCTTCGGGCCCTCAGACGCCACTGCATCACTCACTGGCATGATTTTGTCATTGACAATAGTAAATGGGCCCAGGAATACCTCATGAAACCACTTTCTGTAAACATAGTCCACCGTGCCATCCACAGATGCCACCTAATACTCGATCATGCAAAACGGAAGCCATTGTTGAGCATGATCTAGAAGTGCCGCCGTGTTCTGTCAGGCAAGGCTCATTTTAAATGGAAAGTGGCAAAGTGTCCTGTGGTCAGACAAGTCCAAATTTGACATTCTTTTAAAAAATCATGGGTGTCGTGTCCTCTGGGCTAAAGAGGAGAAAGACCACCCCTCCTGTTATCAGCGTTCAGTTCAAAAGCCAGCATCTCTGATGGTATGGGGATGCATGAGTGCATATGGTGTGGGACACTTGCATGTTTTAAAAAGGACCATGAATGCTGATAGATATATAAAGGTTTTAGAGCAACATATGCTCCCCTCCAGACAACATCTATTCCAGGGAAGGCCTTGTGTATTTCAGCAGGACAATGTAAAACCACATACTGCAGCTATTACAACAGCATGGCTTTGTAGCAAAAGAGTCCGTGTGCTGAACTGGCCTGCCTGCAGTCCTGATTTTCAATGATTGAGAATATTTGGTGCATAATTAAACGACAAGTCCGTCAAATGAGACCCAAAACTCTCCAGCAGCTGGAAGCCTGCATTAAAAGAGAGTGGGATCAAATTCCAATGGCTAAACTCAAGAAACTTGTCTCCTCAATGTCCCGACACCTACACTCTCCTGTAGCAACCATCAAATTTGAAATGAGCTCATTTTGTGGATAAAATAGTAAAATTTCTCAGTTTCAACATTTGCTATGATATCTCTGTTCTATTGTGAATAAAATACTTGCTGGTGTGTTTTAAAAGTCATTGCCTTTTGATTTTATTCACAATTTACATTTTGTCAGAACTATTTTGGAATTGGTGTTGTAATTTCCTTGCACAAAATGGGTTATTCCTTGGAAAATCAAATTCATTTCCCAGTTTCGTTTTGCCAAATATGGAAATACATATACAAGTCAGGCAAAAAATAATAATTTGACATCTCCCCACTCATTTTTGTGCCATTGGGAGTTATTACGTCCGCCAAGGACATATTAAAATCGCCTCGGTTTTTTTGTCTGTCTGTCTGTGTGTCTGTCTGTCTGTGAACAGGATAACGTAAGAAATTGATGAAAACTTACATACATGAACATCATATAACTCGGAAGACCCCATTAAATTTTGGTGTTGATCCGAATCTGGATCACGATTCGGCGGACGTCAGAAATCTCTGATTGCTCTTGTTTACAGAAGTTAAAACTACTTATCTATATATTATTACTGAGTTGGTGATTTGCGTAATTTTACACATCTCCAAAATCACCGTGAATAATGAGTCTGTTTTCCGCATACACTGGTTTTACTGTGTGACAAAGGCACTGCCCCAGGTTTCGAACTTGAAACTTGAAATGAAAACTGCATTTTGAAGCCATTTTTGCAAGTAAAACCGGCTAATTCAATCCGCTGTTATTGTGCCTGCAGATAAGGCCCGTACATAGCACGGGTATCGGATTGTGTTTCATTAATGTACAGTATGAACAAAAATTTGACCAGGATTGTGTGTGTGTGTGTGTGTGTGTGTGTGTGTGTGTGTGTGTGTGTGTGGGCGTGCATGTTTGCATGTCAGAGTAGAATATAGATACATGTACAAACACTGTGGCACATGAGTATAAACACAAATACAATGCTAAAAATGTAACTTAAAGAACAGATGTTAGAGTTTCACTGATACAGACATAATATGATGTGTCAATAGCCTCTCCATTGCAGCCGACAGACTCCTCTGCCATGCATAGATACTAATGACCGTGTCTCCTTGCTGGAGCCATTCTGATACATTGTTAGCAGAAATGATTTATCTCCCCTGGTTCCTGGGCTTCTCTAGCCTGATGCTCTGTGGCAAGGGGAAACTTGGATTAGTTATGATGTACTGTCAGTCATGGCTTGACAGCGCATTCCCGGCCACTTTGCAGACAAGTCAAATTGATTAGATGAGTCAGTCAATGTCACAAGGAACTACTTGTCACTGGTGAAGGCGGCCCCGTCCGGGGGCTGCTTAAATACGCCCGCCACTGTCGACGTTGGATAAATCATATCTAACATTGCGCATAGATACCGTTCCCTTCATCTGTAATTGTAGCCATCCCGTCCTGCCACTTTAGTTCAGTCCCTCGTTCCTTCACCAACTGACAGTGACAAGGGGAAACACTTCGGCTGTCATTTCTATTGGGGCGCTCCCTATTTAAGGGGTATATGCAATAATAGATATCCATCATGCTATTACGGCAGCCACATCACCGATCAAGTTGTCTCCAAGAAAGTATGTGAGGGTGGTGAGCATTGAACATGAGTATGTCAGTTGAAGCTGAAGAATATCTGTTGCTCAGGTAATTTCTTTCTTACTACTTTTTCATCTGAGCTGGGCTTCTCAGAGTCTCGTGACAAGTCTTGACTGAACTTGTGCCTTTCCATCACCCTGTAATTCCAGCGAACTCCAACAGTTCCATCAAACAATAACTCCAGTGAACTCCTATAGTTCCATCTCTCAGTGACACGTGAACTCTTGCAGTTCCATCATACAATTATTCCAGTTAACTTAATTACAGATCCATCATTCTGTAACTCTTATGAACACAAGCAGTTCCATCACACAGTAACTCCAGTGAATCTTAATAGTTCTGTCACTCAGTAACTTCAAAGAACTTGTGCAGGTTCATCACTCAGCATCTCGAATGAACTTAATCAGTTCAGTAACTACAGTAAACCCTCACTGCTCCATCACTTAGTAACCCCAGTGAACTGGCACTGTTTTGTCTCTCTGTTATTACACTGAAGAGCCTAGTCTCCTCTCGAGGCATCATACAGTGATGCTATCTGACCATGAGTCGATATACGATGCAAAAGGAGTCATTTGGCATCATTATTTGACGCCAGCAACCCCTAACCCTAAACCTGCACCCTAACCTTACACATCAATTAAGCTGCCCCCCCCCCCCCTCCCACTGCAATTCGACAGGAATGGCAGGTGCTTTGTGCAATAGTCATAGTTGATAATTATTTAATTCCAGTAATAAACATCTGTGTCATTTTTACACAAAAACAGACTGCTAACAATATGAAGAAGCCGAAGCCGAGTATTTTTAGTGATAACATCTGTTGAAAAAAATGTATAGAAAACTAAATCAAAATGATATAATTAATTTAATTTCCCTGCGAGAACTTTCCTATTCTCTGAACACTTCTCTCTACATTTCTTTATTTTGCTGTTTTTTCTTTCTTTAGGTTGACCTCCATAGGCTAGCTACTTAACTTGTAAGCTACAGTAGCTTGTACGAACACTGAAGTTCGAGTGGGCTTTACAGAAAGGGTATTTCTTGGCAACGACCTGTGCTTTCCGTGTAGTTACGAGAACAGCCCGATGCAGCAATGACCACATTCTGTCAGGCCTGGTTCACTCAATGTAAAAATCACATAGTCGGACATACCGTAGGTACGACCAATCTAAGAGTTAGTACCTACTTTTTTACGCCCTGCTGGTGCACTCCACACCTGGAGCCACTATGGTAGTTGACAAAACACTTGCAGCTACAGACAGTGAAATTGCAATATTTTGGCCCCTTACTCCGCAGAACTCACACTGTTCCATCATACAGTTACTCTCGTGAACTTGACCTGTGTTGTCGCAAAGCACCTCTTGTGAACTTGCCATTTTGTCACTCAGTAATTCCAGTGAACATCAATTGTTTTGTCTCACCGTAACTCCAGTGAACTGCATTGTTCCATAACTTAGTAACTCCGGCAAACTCACAGTCTCGCGTCTCAGTGACTAAGATAGACACTGTTTCCTTCATCTGAAATTGCAGCCATCCCATCCTGCCATTGTAGTTCAGTCACCTATTCCCTCTCTGACTGACAGGGAAAAGGGGAAAAACTTTGGCTGTAATTTCTATTAGGGTGCTTTGTATTTAAAGGGTATATGCGAAAATAAATATCCACACTGCTATTGTGGCAACCGCATCACTGATCAAGTTGTGGCCAAGAAAGTAAGTGAGGCTGGTGAGGTCTTTACATCAGGGAGCGCAGCTGAGCTAAGAGCTGAGCTTCTCAGAGTCTGATGATGTTTCATCACTCAGTAACCCCAGCAAACTCACAAAATTCTGTCACTCAGTTAGTCAGTTTTGTTACTCAGTAACTCCAGTTAAATTGCTGTGTTCCGTCACTAAATAACTCTTATGGACCACTGCAAGTCCACCACTCAGTAGTTCAAGTGAACTCGCTGTTTCATCACTCAGTGACTTCAGTGAATTTGCAGTGTTTAGTCAGTCAGCAACTCCAGTGAACTTGCAGTGTTCCATTACTCAGTAGCTCCAGTGAACTGAACTGTCTCATCTCTCATTAACTTCAGGGAACTCAGACACCGCCATCACACTGTACCCTCACCGAACTTCCACAGTTCCATCACATTGTAATTGTGGTGAACTTTCTGCCACTCAGTAACTCCAGTGAGTTCTAGTATTCATTGTAATGAAAATGAATGGAATTCTCAAGCATTAGGTCTTGTGCTCTTGAAAGCAGTCATGCAACAACCAAACTGTACCTCCAATGTCCCATCACTCAATAATTCAGTGAGCTCTAGTAATTTTGTTGGTGTCACTAATAAACTCTGACCATTCCATCATGCAGTAACTCCAATGAACTCATCTTTCAACAATAAAGATCAAGTGGGAAAGAATTTGGACTCAGAATTTGTTATCGATACTGTGTATCATGAAATTTAATGAATGCTGCTAAAATACCAGCACAGCACATACACAGGTGTGCGCTTACAGAAACTGAGACTTAACCAAGTTACCCAAGTATGAATCAGGTAGATTGTGGTCACTTGAGAGACAACAGTGGATACAGTAAAGTCACTGGTAAATGGTGAAACTTCTGGAGGTTCGATTGCACAGTCATCATCATCTGCAGAGTGTAAAAAGCTTCAATCTGAATGTAGATACACAGGTGATTCATTTTCAAATGCATGGCAGACCACAGGGTGCTGTTAATGCATTAGTGCACAGTGGACTAAAGTGCTTTAAATGGAATACAGTTAAATTATGAGCAAACAGAAAGATAAATCTTCAAAAGGATATAGCCTGCCAAGATATAGATATATAGACCTTTGTAGCGGTATGGTATCTTTCTGGCCGACGCAGTGCCGGGAGCGCTCAACGACTGTTATTAGCATGCAAATGCAGAGTCATCTGCTCAGAGCCGGCCATAACAATACAAACAGTAAATCCAAAAATCAAAACTCAGCATAGCGCCATCCTAAATGCACCGCTGTCATAAGAGCATTTTCATCGACAAATGAGTCTGGTGGAAAGGTCAATAGTTAATTAAATAATCTATCACCTTGGGATGGAGAGAGTGTACCATGGTAAGCGATCAATGGCAGGCGCATTAAAAGGTCAGCTGCAGAGTTTCATGATAAGTCACCTGGTTAATGTTTTCCTTGATAATAAAGTGGGTTAGCACCGTTAGACAACGAAAAACTTGCCCTCTCCAGTGAGTTCAGGGACCTTACATTTAATACACAATTCCATTTCTTTTCCTGATTAGGGGAAACAAAGAGCTTATGACAAATAGTGGTGAAGAATGTCGTATAACTGATGAAGAAAACAGTATTTTGAAAGCCATACCTACAGAGTAAAATAAAAGGCACCAGGAGTACAGTAGGCATCAGGATAAATCATAGGTTGGTTTATCTTGGTGTTTGTTTTCCGATGTGACTCTGTTTTTATAATTTGTTTCCTTTGAATACTGAAATTCTGTGTGGGTAGCATAATGAAACAAATCTAGGAAAGCATTTTTAACAGATGCTTCAAGAGAACCAATTATGCACATAATGAAACTGAATAATAATTACTGTTGCTGCATTTATTTATTGCTATTATTAGCTGGTAATGATGAGCAGGTATTAAAGCTGATTATTCTTAGAGCAAATCAGACACTTTGCTTCAGTCATTTGTTCAAAAGTGTAATTTCAGCGTCACTAGGTGTAGATCCATGATGATTCTAACTTTATTTACAATACTAGTAGAAGACATTTTTTTCTTATTTCTGTATCACATTGCTTATAATGAAAAAAAAATGTCCTCCTTACACAATGAGTGTGATAAAATCTTGTGCCGATTAATTGGCACCCTTGAAAATGAATGCAAATAATAAGCAATGCTTTTAATGGAAGGATTGGCGATTTTTTTCTGTGAAACTGTCTTGGTCTTTAACCCTCTCCAGCCCAATTTATTATATTAAGATATGAAAAATCTTTCATTCGTGGAGAATAGTTCTCATACAGTAGTGGCTGCAGGTGGAACCAATGTTGTATTTTTGCAATACTGAGCTGGAAGAGTAACTTTATCAAACCATTTCCCATGTGGTCTTCATTTTTTATCATCAGTCATCAATTAATTTATTGTTGCAAATTCGCAATATGAGCCTGGAGAGGGTTAATGGAATTCAAAATAATTCTGCCCCTGAACTAGTATGTAGAATAAACCCATGTGACCACGGGGAGAACACAGAAAGGCCCCCAGCCAGATTCCAGACCACAACGTTCTTGCCTTGAGCCGATACACCACTGCTGTCAAGCAATTTGTCTTCAAATTTTGTCACATTTTTCGCTCATTTTGCAAAAGCTTGATTGAAAAAACCAATGAGGTTGTGATGAATACTTTTGAATAGAAAAAAAGGCAATTCATATTTATGGCACAGTGCTGCTTAGAAATTTTAAAAACTGCACAGAAAATTTCTCCCTCTCATCATCGTCGCTGTCATGGAATTCCGCTGCGGATTCAGCCTGCCAGTTAGGAAAGTTAGAGTAATTGTGCAAGGAGTCTTTGTTTCAAATCATTGGCAACTGAATAGTTCTCTAATGCACTCGCATGTCACTACCGGTGACCCATGTTATAACAGCACGTCAAAACTTTTTGGCAGACATGCACCAGGCATTCACTATAATTAAGGCTAAGAACTACGAAACACCACTAATTAGCAGCCTCGCAATGTAATATAAGAAGTTTATCTTATGTTTATAGTATCTTCTGGGAGAGTATGTACTGAAACAGCCAGCGCTGTATATAGTACCATGAAACTTGGCATTAAATGCAAGTTATTAATATTCCATTGCACTTGTAAAAATACACACCCTGTCTCAGAAAGTTGCCATAGTATCTGCGCTTATAGCACACAGGTCAAAATTTCTTTGGCACCAAACTGCATGAGTTTGACAAGAGCATTCTGCAGTGCATTTTTCTTCAGAGCATGTCTATTGCTAGGACACCAAAAGCCTGGTTATTTACTAGACTTGTGCGGATTTTTCGTTCTCACTCATTTTTCTGTTCTTTTTGAAGGGCTGACAAACTGTTCTGAGAGAGGGGTACTCTGGGTAAAAAGAGGAAGCATCGTGCTGGGCTCCAATATGAAACTGTCGGGTATGGTCAGGAGCCAATCAGATGGCGCCTGCAGAGATGTTTTGTCTTAAGAATTTTCACACATTTTCATTCAGTTAATTTAGAATTTTTTTCTTTTCTGAGACACGGGCGAACACTGCACTATTATCTCAGGTTAAAATATGACAGGCCCTGGAGAGTGCAGAAATGCATTCAGATCAAATGTGCCAGATTTTTTTTCTTTCCTCTAGAACACTAGAATAATTACTGACTGTGTAAAGAGCGGCACTTGAAACGATGGTCGCAATTTGTTTACATTTTATGGACTGTATTTAAATTTTCATTACCATTTATTGTGTGGTTTGTCATAATCTGATCATAATCAGCAATACTTTTGACTGCGTTCACTCAAGTAAATAAACAAATAAATGAATCTGGCAAAGGAGGAACATGCTGCCCTTCGTATCTTCAAGAAGGATTTGGCTTTCATGCAAAGCCCATATGCTAAGGTCAGCACTGCTGTAGGCATTCATGAGATTCATCACAGTAGTAAATTCCCACTTACTACCAACCAACTGTTATAAATTTTTCTTTTGCACTGATTTTCCAGTTTTTTAGAGGACTGACAGGCTGTTCTAAGGAACCTAATGTCATAAACTGAACCTGTAAACATTCATTAACTTCATGTAAGAGGAGATGATCGAGCATTGAAATCAAACTCAAAACTGACAGCACATTACTGAAGATGTTAGGATCTCCATTCCACAGTGTATGCACTTGTGCATGAGCTTGTCACTTAAGCATTTTCGCAAAAAACCTCTCCCATTTATCGCCTCGTATTTGTCAGGTTTTGGCAAGGGTTGACTTCTCTTGCAGAAGCTGCTTTCTCCGTTATGGGAACAGCTCTTGTCAGGTAAGTAAAGCTGTTTGGATTCCTGTACATGTTTGTTCTCTCTTTGATAACCATTCTTTAAATTATCCCATATACCGCTCAGCTGTCATCTGTCCTGCATCACTGTCAAAATATTGTCATCCCTCTTCAACCATGCCCGCTTTTGTCTTAAGACTTGCCGTATTTAGTCACGCTAATAGTGCTGGCAGACTTGATTGGTCACAGAGATCTAGACAATTGTTTGGCTAATGGCTTGGCTGTCCACTTAAGAAAGCGCACTGTTAACAAGACATAAGTGGAAATTTCCTAGTCGGCCTGGGAATATATGCTTATTAACCCCTCAATTTCCCATTAATTAGCCATATCTTTATATACAAGAAATGTGTAAAGGCAACTCACATGCATAGTAACCTGGATTAAATCCAAAAAGCTTCACATAAGCACTTATGTACTGTCTCTCAGTCTGTAGTATTTTAATGCTGCTTGGCTTTGCTATGGCTGTCATCTAATTCCAAACAGTAAAATTTCTTTGGCAAACCCCATTTCCATTAAAACTATCAATAACCATTTCTTGTCAAAGAGATGCTTGCTACATCAGACTTAGCTAAAAAGAATGCACATTTCCCTCAATAATGTACTTATTTATTTATTATAATTAATCTTCATCTTACCTTTTTATTCAAATCCCATTAAGGGCTGAGACATGATTTAAATGCAGATATAATTCAATCTAATCCTATATAATTCAACCTGCCCTGTTGTGATATTGAGCGGGCATTTATTTATTTATTTATTTTGCATTTATATATTTATACTGCATGTTGACTAAAGAATATGGGCTCATTACGCAGTGGAACGACATCAGAAAGATATGGATTCCAGGTACGCTGGCTGGAATATGCATGAATGGAATCCAGTTTAATTCAAAAAGCATGCACAAATTGATTTATGCCTTTTTTTCCCCTTGTGGTTAAATTCTATCGCTATATTTTCTGAAGTCAAAAGAGAGCACTTATTTGTGTAATAGTTTCAAAGTGGTATTACTGTTATTTTATTGCGCTAATAAAATGATTCACTGCCATAGATGAGCTTGCAGGTCGTTCCACTTTTATAAAAATCAATGCCTGAAGAAAGGGATTCAGCATATTAGAAATCGCTCCTCGACTGAACAATTGTTGATAATCAAGTGTAAATCTAGGGTCAGGTTACAGTTGTTTCATAAATGTGTTTTATTATTGCTAATGTAGACATAGACACACGCACCCATGCACATAAATGCATACAAATAAAACTATATCCATAGTGTGTATGAACTTCATGTGCATGTATCTTTGCCTGTATAACACATCTTTAAATGGGAGGGGGCATGTGGGGTTATATCTCTGTACTTCCAAGGCTTTTTTTGATATGGTGTGACAAGCATTTTATAGCTTTAGCACTCATTCACAAGATCTTCCATCAATACAAGAAAAGGCCAGCTTGTTGCTCTGAACAATCTGGATTGGGTCCTGTGTGTAGAGAGTCTGGAGGGTACAATATTCAATTAGTGCAATTAACCCTAGGTAATGCCCCGCTTTTGAAACAAGAGGTTATTTTTTAACATGGTATCAGCTCCTTAAAACAGCATTGCCCAAAGTGCTCTGTGTTACTGTCCAAGCCAGGAATCAAGTGCAGAGGCAGAATGCAATCCAGCAGGTAGCTTATTGACAGCTTACAATGGGAATTTAGGGAATGGCACCCCTGAAGAAGAGGTGGGGATGGAACCTTAGATGAGGATAGCACAGTTCAGTGCAGATGTAATGGACAAAGCTGAGCAGTCAATCACCAGCCTGTGGCTTCTGGGATGACAGCCAGGTGGAGTGCAGACTTTATCAGTACGGAACTGTCCCACACGACATGTGGTGCAAAAGTTTTCAACAACACCAGTACGATAAAAAAACAACTCATGTTCCAGCCACTAAGTTGTAAATGTATTAAAACTGCCACTGGGTCAATTCTCGTAGAAGTATAAAGCTACTCTTTTTAATCCGAGAGGCTGAGAAACTGCATCATCCCAAAATAAATGTTCATGCTAGAGAAATCCAGCTAATTGGTCATCGAAATAATTACTGTATGCAGTACACGTGAATCGACATTCCTTATCTAATGATCTCGTAAAGTCATATTTACTTCATCATTTGTTAATGGTGAGCAAGAGGAATTCATGATACGTCCTGCATTAATTTATGCATTGTCATCATGAGTCATGCATTAGTTCAGCATTACTTAAATTCTTCCACCCTGGACTTGCCATCAGAGGGATTATAGCCCTGCTCTCACCTCGACTTAAAGGAGAATTCCGGTGTGAAATTGACTTGAGGTGTAGTTTCCAATCTCCTCCATCTTGAAAGTCATGATAAGTTGATTGACGAGCACGAACGAATAGGAAGGATAGGGGAACAGATTGCAATCTATTCGTTTGTGCTCGTCAATCGACTTTTTGTGACTTTCAATATGGTACACTCCATCTGCAGTGGGTATGTTAACTCCGTCTACCCACTGCACGCTTTCGTACTCTGTCATAATAATGGCCACTAGGTCACATGATCACAACCATCCAATCAGCGCACTCATCCTGCTTTAAGCTGAGAATCTATAACATTGTTTGTCATTGGCTCCGGGCGACCCACGTGATGTCACATATCGTCTTCCACGTGCGAACGTATTTCCTAATCTTATATCGTACTGACATACCACACACAAGCATGAAAGGCCTTCGGCACAACGGTATACCCTTTTTTTGGGAGTATTTTCTGCCATGATCATCGCGGATTGTTCACCGTTTACATGTTGTTTCCGCTATTCCATCTGCTGCTAGCGACGCATTTGTAAGCTCGGCGCTGATTGGTCCTCAGTCGTCGTCGACTTGCGGTTGCCATCTGGTGGCCATTATTATGAAAGAGTACGAAAGCGTGTAGTGGGTAGACGGAGGTAACCTACCCACTGCAGATGGAGTGTATCAATATGGAGGCTATGGAAACTACCTCAAGGAACTGTTTGCATAAATAGTCTTTTTTAATAAAATACCTGTGCATTTTCAAAGTTCTTAGTGCCTCGTTTTAAATGTCAAGGCCCTCGGAATTCGATGAAGTGTGGAGCTACTCTGAGCCTTGTGAATGATGAAAAAATAGCGATTTTTTTTTTAATGGCAACGCTACGCCCGACTCAGCACCATTGTAAGCCTGTTGGGAGCTTCGGCTAAAAAGCCATTTATTTCGAAAATGTAGCGTGCGTACGGAGGTGGGGTATTCGACAAAAGTTAGTGCTCATTATCATGTTTCAATACACGCCAAGTCAATTTCACACCGGAATTCTCCTTTAAAGCGCATTACTTCTCCAAACCTGTTCCCATGTACGTGTCCAATTGGCATCTACGAGTTAATTTGTTAAGGTGGTTGAATTACTGAAGTTGCATAACTGTTCACTGCAGTAGTTTGTTAGCATTTCCCTATCCGCATTATCAATGTCTTTTGAAGGTTCTGAATTCTTGTAGCTCACAAAACGGTTTATATATTTTTTTCTGCGTCAGTTTCTGATTGGCTTGAGACGCCTGTGAAAACTTTTTTGAAAAATGCAGTTTTGCTGACTTTAGTTCACGTGTCTAAAGCCAGTGACATTACCGTAATTCAGGCACATTCTTAGCCTGTCTCTGATTAAGAATCGGACAATTAATTGAATTCATTCACTGTGCAAATAGGCTGCAATAAATGACTAAGACATAGCTTTTCATCAAACAGAAAGACTACAATATGAGATTGCATGGACAGCAATTAACTGAAATTTTTCAAAATTCCATCTTGAAGTAGAATGATATGTAGTAAATGCTGCTGGAGATGACATTTAGATAAGGTATAGATTTTGTTTTTGAGTAATTAATTTGATAATTTGATTTATTCAATCTCACATTATCGGCTAGCCTTCCTACAACTTTCCCAGAAGCTGGACTATAAAGACCTCATCCATGATTTTGCTACCATGAAAGCTCGACCCATGGCACGCATTTTAAATCATTTTAAATGCATGTCATGTCTAACTTTCACGTTGTGCAAAGAACCAATTTACTAAATTACTCAATTACCAGGAGTTAAACGTAAGAAGTATTGGAAATTTATTAATTCAATCATTATCGCACAGGGGCAAGGAGTGTGCAACTGCGCTACCCCGCAAATGGGGCCTATTCCTCTAATCTCTAAAGACATTTTGACTGAGTGCAATCTTAAAATAAATTAGGTTGCTCTGCTGAAAAAACTATTGTGAAAACAGGAGATGGTATTCACAGGAAGTTTTGGATTAATTACTTTTCCATCCCGACCATATCACTGTTAAGTATGTTGTCAACGTGGCCCATCTCAGTCAATTTTTTATAATTATATAATAATTATATAATGGTCTGGATTATTCAGTAAATTAATAGTTTGATCATTATTTAAGTGATCTTAAACAGGAACAGCTTGAAAGAAATTATGCATTTAAGGATCAGAGGCTCACGGCACAGCTCTCAAAATCCGGTAACGCTGGTGTTTCCGCCAGGGGGATAGTGAGCTTAAGAAAGTGAAGCATTTTATTTTTACCTCTATTGTAAAGTGTTACCGAAGCAGGAAGTAGCCATATGGATTTTACTCCCTGGGACCTGTAATATGAGCCTACTGGTGGATGCTGAGGTGGATGTGGGATGACATCACAGCAGCAGAGCAGAGATGTCGGGGGTGGATAAGCAGCTTTGCTGGTTTAAATAGGCCGCCATATTTGGGTGGAGCATAGTTGTGGCCGACCTGAGTGATGCAGGTCATCTGATGGCAGCGCGACTCAAGTTTTCACCAAAACTTGCGCACGATTCACTTCATTTATTAGAAACTATCTGGCCTAGTGTTTGTTCGTGGCTGCTGGGGAGTTGAGACTTGCAGCCACAGTTGTTTTTTTCCTGTTGTTCTATTTATTTATTTATTTATTTATTTTGTTTGGCGCAGTTGGCTGTGATTTTTTACACCGTAACAATGGAAGCCTAAAGCGATTTTACTATTTTTAAAACCGATGCACCTGCAACTCAGGAGATACTTGACCTCTTTGGTACTTTACTAGTATCTGCGTCTTACTTTGGACACTTACCTAGTAAAGTGCTGGTGTTTAGACCTTTTTTATGCAGTCATACACAACAGGCCAAAAGTTTGGGGCCACCCTCAGATTAAAAAAAAAAAAAAAAATCACATTTTTAGGGAATGGCACCCCTGTGGAAGAGGTGGGGATGGAACCTTAGATGAAGCTAGCACATATATCCTTATTCCTTATTTTTTGCGTATGAAATAACTGCAATGCATAAAATATAGGAAGCCAATAGGTTTTGGGTGAATTCCAGACCTCAGACAACATTTCAAAGCTGTCTTGACTGACCACAAAGTTTTATAATTGAGTTCCAATGCCTTTGTGTTACATGATTTTATTTTCACTAGGACATGAACAATTTTATGTGACAAGAAGGGATGCTGTATAAATGCCTTCCCCAAAACCAAGGGGTCACATTGGGCACCATTAAAAATCTGAGGGTGGCCCCAAACTTTTGGCCTGTAGTGTACAGTATTCTAGTAATTATTAACCAAATTAAGAGGAGTGACCTGTGTAGATGCTTTTGTGATTGTGGTTTGGAGGCCTCAGACTGAAAGCCATTTTTCAAGGGTGTTTCATGACATTTTATCCACTCCCATGTGTACTGTTTGTTCTAAAATATGAGCACTAAATGCATTCAGCAAAACACTTTCTGATGCAGGGCTGCTTCAGATGTCCTGTATTTATGTGTAGCCTTTCTCATTCTATCATACATATGCCAAACAAAGTGACATTCCTGTTTTTCTATATTGCCATTAGGATTTTTTTATATTTTAGGGATGGTGTTTTTTCTGCTCTACAAATGTTATATGAAGTTTAACAGCGATTTTATGAAAAACACGTTAAACCGTACTGGTACATGAGTACATCTGACCAAACAATCAGAGGCACACCGGCGCGATTATAACAAGCAAAAAACATGTCACTTCACGCAGAAATCAAACCAGAAAATGTCTGGATTTCTTTCCCTGGCTTTATTAATTTCTCAGATCCCAAGGTACAATGTTGTGTAACCACGGATGCAGTCACCTCGCCAACCTTGTTAGGAAGCATTGTTGTGCCGTAATTGCTTTGGTTTAATTATTTAGCTGGAAACAAAGAACAGTCTTGGGCGGCTGACTAGGACATGAACATTAACTGCCTGCATAGCAGCCAAGAAAGCTATTGCAGTTAACTAAATTAATAATAACTTTAGGATAATTGTGACAATGTTTCAGATTGAGTGGAGATGAAATATAGCCCATCCTGTGCATCTTTTCAGATGTGGAACAGCCATTAGAGGGAGGTCATGGGTACCGTGGCCTTTCAGGCAATAGAAAACACAGAGGCAACCTTCAAAGGCTCAAGTTTGTTTGATCATCGTTCTGTAGGTTTCTAGTAAGAGACAAGGCATGGGTTACATACCATTTCTCAGGCGCAGACGTGGTTATAAATGTAACTGGATACAAAGAAGACAAAAATGAACTGGCAAAGTTCAGAGTTGAAGTTTATTATTATTATTATTATTATCTTGATCATTTTATTATTTACTAATTACTGAACTGTAGAACGCATATATAATTTCATATTTTTGCATTCTAAATGAATACGAATGCATTAAGTGCAGGAAATCAAAAGGACAGAAACAAGGCTCAGTAAAAAAGTAGAATACGGTATATAATGGTTACATCTGTGTGCCAGTGGGATGAGACATTCTCATATTTCACATCAGGCAACAACTAGGAATGTCATTATCATTCTATTTACATATATTTACTAATTTAGGACTAATGTATTAATGTCTTATATTTGCATATTTGCAAAATAAAAAAAAGAAAAAAAAGCAAGACTGCCAGTGACGGATTGAAAGGTGGTGATGATTCTGAAGATTCTTGGAGGCTAACAGCGAGAGAGGATTATTCCTTCGGAGGGCACAGAATTCCAGTCTCCGGCCCGGTAGAGAAGCAGGCTATGCAACCGCAGTGCACAGTTCAGTAAGTGAGCTGATTTCTGCGTCCGCCTGCGGGCGCAGTTTGGGACTGAAGCATTTAACACGGCCTGTAAAGTAAGCCCAGCCCTCGGGCTTACCTGAGCTTCATGCCACTGAGGAGAACCGAAGCGGTTCCTGTCATGCTCCGCTTCAATTACGGACCACCAAAGGGGAAATCACTGTTCGCACACAGCCTCCTGTTCGGATAAGCTTTATATTGCACAGAATGTGTCCCGGTGATGTAGTATCGCTGTTCCGGCTTTCAGGTGAAGTGAAATGCCACAGAGCTAATTCATCTGCCACAACTCTGCTGCCATAGCAAAAGAGGAAAAAAAAAGATCAGCAAAACTGAATTTTTTGGAAGGATTAGCGAATGAATCCTGTCTCAGATATTATCTTCTGAATGACACGCTATTAACTTGGCGAACCAGCAGCCATGAATTTTACTAGGAGTGATCAACTACCTCACGTTATTTCTTTCTTGCCTTTTTTTTTTTTTTAACGAAGATTTCCGGCCATAATCTTTTGTGCTCTTCTGTCCCCCCACATACATACAGGTGAAATTAGCACATAAAATGCTCAATATCATAATTAAAAGCTCCATAGACAAGGGGAGGATTGCGTGAAATAAATTCAGCTGTATTTTCAGCGTAAGCCTATATTCTTTCGGTTAAGAGATGGCAGCAGTAATAAGGGAACTAAAACTAATTAAATGAGCCAATGGGTGCGCTTGCGGCTCACCATACCGCTGCAGTCATCACCTCGGGGAAACAGCGGAGAAACGCGAAACATAACGATATGAGGGAGAGATGGAGTGATTTTTTTTTTTTAAAGCTTGATGAAAGAACCACTCACAGGAGTGGCTGCAATTGAAAATATACATTTGGTTTAACGATTTTCTTTAAATAAAAAATAAAATTTATGCCTTTATATTTTCATAAGAGTATCTCAGTAAGAGACAAGTCAGTTCAGTAAATAATTTTTTTAATATAAGTTAAAATATTAGGCAGATATTCTCCAATGCCTGAGGTTTGAAAGGTAACAGAGATGTATTTACACTGAAGTGAGAGGAGTTTGCAGCAACCAAGTTCCCTGAATCCACCTATTTCTATGAATAGCCACATTGAGTCGGTAATGACCACAAGACATCTAGTTTGCTATTAATCCATGTTTTCTACTCGATACAAAATATCAAGCTTGCATCAGTGTACAGTGGTTGCTATCACCACTCTACATTGCAAGATTAGCGACGATAACCAAGACGTTATCGATCAGCGATGACTGGATCAGTAAATTTATAAATGATGATAATAAGGCTGCTAAAATCACCTCTGGTTACTTGCAGAAAAGGGAGACTAATGCCTGTTTGCCCAAGCGATGCCCTGTTTTGTTCTTTGGATTCTGCGGTATGCATCTTTGAGTGCAACAGTCACACAAGAGAGACTTGCTCAGATTATGTTAGAGCAGAATTGACTGGAAGTAAGGAAGACAGACCTCCTCGGAGGTCGAGCACGCTAAATTGAAATTCTCAGGTAGCGGCTGTCAGTTTAATATAAGGGATAAAATTTCCATTTACTCCCAGTAGTCTTAATGTATTGTCCTTGTAGAGAGACTGTGAGAATGAGTCAGGAGTCAAAGAATGCACTTTATGGACACAAATAATCGTAAATTGGGAATGTCACCTTTAAGCCCGGGCATTTTTATTATTGTTAGTGGAATTGCTGAGTGGGTCTGATGTTATATTCTCCTGAGGATCCTGGCGGAGCGGAGAACCAGGCTTCCGTCTTTATGGAGCTCACGGCGAGGTGGGGAGCCGAGCCAAACTTGCTTCCCATACCTCTCTGTGATTGATAGCAGATGGCACCCTTTAAAATAAACCTATCCATTAACAGCACTCAGTGTTTTTAACTCAAGGCGTTTACCACTGTCTGCTCTGCAGGAGAACATCCATTCTGGAGGCCGCGTGGGGCCTTGGTGCCGTACAGGTGTAAGCTCCATTTATTTACTGCTATTATTTCCGCGTTATGAAAGGCGGGATTTACGGGACGTGTGTTATAGATCCAGACTTTGGCTGGAATAATAACTGCGTCTCCGTGATTCAGTGTGAAAGGGAAGGGCTTACAAGCATAGCACAGCTGAACCCAGGTAATTGTCTAATTGAAGTCCCTTTGGAGCGCCCAGTGCCACTGCATGGTATAAATCCTGCGTGGAGGGGGGTAGCTGTATTGACACCAAAGAGATGGAAGCTCCAGTTACACCTTATATTCCCCCCCATCATTCCCTCAGTCTTCCAGGGATGGCTCCGAAGCAGCATTAAGCCGACGCATTCAATTTGGTCTCGTACAGTTAAATAAGTAAAGCAAATAGACAAAGCAAACATTCATATATTCAAATTAGATTTGAAACACTTGACTGGCTGCACTCTGAGTTGAAGTCGGAGGGATTGTTTACTCCCACTGTTTTGCATTGCATGTGAGCGTGTGCACAAATTAACTCAGGGTCTGTTTTTTTTTTACCCTATGTTAATTGACAGAAATAATATTAAGGATGTCTGATGCCTATTCTTCTGTGCATTTCGTATTTTAATAGGTTCAGGAACACCACCAAATACAGCTTATTAAGACTGTCAAAGATGGCACTGAATACAGATAGATACCACTTTTGTATAACCCTGTGTATAAATTACTGTTTCTGCATTCCAGATACATGCTGTTTGAATGTTGACACAAGTGTGTAGATGATACATTTGAGAGATTTTTTGCTGGTAAGCAACTCATTTGTAAATATGATTTACTAAAAGCTTTGGAGAATACACTTATCAACACAATATACAGTAAGACAAGCAAACAAATATGTTTTGTTCTGTCCTCTGAGCGTTGAAATATGATAGGAAGAAGGAAATGGATGCTCAGAGAATTTGTGGGTGAAGGCCGATCCATATTGCAACAATGATGGAAAGCATTTCAGGAAAAGTTTGCCACATGGGAAAATAACTTCTTTCATCAACTATACTGACTTTCTTTCGCCATGTTTTCAAACCAAAGGGAAGTTTCTTGTGCCGTCGTTTACCTCATACACCATCCACATTCATTATTCATGCGGCACTTATCGTTTTTCCTGGAAACCTTCACATTTTAATTGCATTACAATGCATAAAATTATACTGTAACACTCTACACTCGAGTCGCTGAAAGACTCCATACTTGGACTTTGTGTGGTGCACATAGACCTCAGTGAAGCCATGTGCACTCCTCATGCGTTTGCTTTATGGCAGCCAAGCCACTGTGCAGTGCTCGAGCGGACGAGTCAAAAACGCCCTCTTGAAAGAAAACTTCACAATAAAAATAAGAGCAGAGGAGGTCATACTATTTCCACTCTTGTCTTGGGTGATTATTTCCCATCTTCTATCAGGAGAATGGAGCCGGAAGCCATCTTGTAGTTGGTTGTACACTGCGTACAAACTGCCCAAGCACCCCAAAGTACTTAGTAAAATTTATGCATTTTGAAGAAATGTCAGTGTGCTTTAACTTTTTAACGTCTTTACCAGTTAAAAAAAATGCAGAATGTGAAATGCACGTGAGTATGTACAATGTATGTGTATGCATGCTTGTGTGTAGGTCCATGTGTGTGTAGGGTAGGGAATATAAAAAGAGATCTAACATTCTACAGTGTTGGAGTATGAAGTTAGACACTTCCATTAATAAATTTGGACTTTCAAGTGATTTTCCCCAAGATTAAATTTACTTTGTTCAAAGATGGGCCAATAGTCCAAAATTTAAAACCAAACTTAAATCCCATGCTGGATACTTTGATGAGAAATTGCTAAAATAGTAACTGGTGTTTCAAATAAAAAAAAAATTCCCCCTGAATACTTGAGATAATAAATAGAAAATCTTAAAATAAATTAGCAATAACCACTATAAGAACAAATTATTCCTAACTTTTGAATTGTAGCATAGTCTTTTGGTGCTAAATCATTTCCAAGTGATGGATAAACATTTGGACTTTTCCAAGAGACACATATCGTCGCCAAATAATAATAAAATGTATTTTTGAAGTCAACATAACTTGGATCAGATTTGTTTGGCTAAATCTAATGGATGGATGGATCAGCAAATGTATTGGCACAATTGAAGTTAGAAAATAGGTGCACAGCCATTTTTTTGTGTTTGTGAGAACTTTTTGTTTGTATGAAAAGAACTGGGAAGTTTGCTCCTGCTAGTTTACTAATTGCTGTGAATGTCGACTGTGCAAAGTCATTTAAAGTGTGTTATGATCTGTAATGTGAATGTGGCTCATTTTACTTTTTACCTCAGATGGGACAAGTCCCTGCATTTTAAAGTGATATGGGCCTGTACTTGCTAGGAGACACACTGAAATCAAAGTTTACTGCCTTAGCAGTATATCGCTGATGGACGCAGCCATTTTGTAATAGGCGCTTGCTTTCGCACTCACTTTAGCTACTCAGTTCCAAATCTTTTTTCCTGGCATTGTAAATAAAGACCACAATGGAAAAATTATCAGTCACATTTTCACGCTGTGGAGAAATGATGAATGAAAAAATCAAAACGATCTTAGAAACAAAGCACTGAAAAATCTGTATAAAATCCGATAATATATTATATTATTACATATTATTATAAATATAATAATAATAATATATTAAATATACAAAAATGCAAAATTTGGACTCTGATAGTTTTCCTTTGTGGTATTTAGATGATTTGAGGAAAAAAAACCAAAACACAAGGTGGGTCCTTTTTGACACAGGAGTCTGAAATGCGCACTTTGAACAACCTTCCATTCAAAACTACATTTTTATCTCCCACCGCACGATTAGCGTGAAGCGGGGGATATAGCATTGGGCTCTGTCCATCCGTCCATATGTCTGTACGGACACGCAAAATTGAGGCGGCGGGGGATATTGCCATGTTAGTGGCAAACAGTTGTCATGACTGGTTTTAGTGTATGAGTTCATGTGGCCTTTGTGGTTCTGGACAGCAGTGGGTTGCCCCGGATAGACAGAGCGCACAGGCAGGTGGAGACGTGTCGGGAAGTAGTTCTTATACAGCTCACCCAGTGTGGATTCAAAGCCCCGGAGGTTGAAGCTGACACTTTTTTTGTTGCAAAGTGCACAAGTATTGTTGCAATGATGCGTATTTATATTCATAACTGCTGTGCTTGTTCAAGATGTGCTTGTTTATAGGAGTCCCCTCTCAACGCATTAGTACCATGTTGCGGTAGAAACTCACTGCCAATAAATATTTCCCAGGGATCTCAAGGGCTCGCACTGGACACTGAACTTCCTCAGGTCCTCAGCAATAGACAGCAAAGCGTGGACTCATTCGGATGCACAGTTGAGAAAATCAAAGGACAGACATACATGCATACTGACAGACAGAGACTCTTCCCATCGCAGTTTGATTGTTATCCTGATGCATATTTATTGTCGTATTTAAAATCAAATGAGCTGTAGTAAAAACAGAAAAAAAAACATTTACCATGAATAATAATTTTACATGTTTTTGTGCATGTAGAGTGGCATATACTACATTAAAGGTACAGGTGATATAAATCCACTTTGGCTGCCTGAGAGCACTTCTTGATTAGGTTTTGGCTGTAATTACCGGCTTATCCCCTTCTTAGAGGACAGCTTAACATCCTGCCAGTCATTTCACAGTAATTTCATCAAAACTCTTTGTGTTTGTCATGGAGGTGACCTTATTTTTGTTTTCACAGTTATGCTTTTTAAGGCTTTCCTGAAGAGAAATCAGAACACTTCCAAAGTCGCTTATAGATTTGTCATGTTGTGTGCTAAATGGGGGACTTTTCCCATGAGGCAAAGTTAGTGGACGCACTAAATGCATATATCCGCAGTGCGTCAATATTCAACAAGCAGCTATTAAAATATTGGTATGGTTTGCCATAAATGTAAACTACCCACTCGTGATAGCAGACAGGTTGAAGGAGTAATATGAAATATGTTCTCTTACACCTGAGATCACTAAGAATTGTTCTTGTATCTTTCAGAGGTAGCAGCCTTCTCCATTATGTAATAGGGAAGCGATGAGTCAGTATGAAATCCCAGGCTGTTACATTATTAAACATGAAAAGGTATTGTCGGAATTTCATTGAGACAGAAGAAAGGAGAGCCTGCCACTACCTGTGTAATATCCTGCGGCAAATCTATTACTGAACCTTGAATACGCTTAGCGCTAGACTCACTTTGCATTAATTCAGTCTTCTTCAGCCGTTACCCTATTAGCGTTTCACACCAACAGTTAGTCATAGAGACCTCATCGAGCCAATAAAACCTGTAAAAATCACAGTCAATATCACAATGCATACGCTCTTTATTGGAGCCCATCTGTGACACAGCGGCATTTACCTGCACTATCACAATGCAGCTGGTAAGGCCAAGAGCAAAGCACTAATGTATGGAGGGCAAAACAGAATTTTCCTGGAAAAAGACCAGAGGAGAAGTGCTTTTGGAATATGTTGTTTAGTCCCTCTGGAACTTTAAAGCCTTTGAAGAAAACTAGAGCAACAATTGCTCAGCTACCATATTCCTCATCAAGGGAACATATTTGCCCCATTCTTGATTTCTTCCATTTTTTATTATTTGTCATATTTAAAAGCCTCAGATCATCCAGCAAATTTTGATATCAGGATTTTTTTTCCAAATTTTTTGTATAGCGCTTTACACAGATGGACTGTCTCAAAGACGCTTTACCGAGCAAAAATGGCAGTGCCCAGCCTTATGTAAGACAGACGCAATGTGAGTGAACACAAAATGCAGCTATCGGGTGATCACTTTTTTATTGAAGGTAATGAGTCATTCAAAACCTAAGTCACCCATGTGAAAAATAATTGCCCCCCTAAACCTAATAATTGGTTGTGCCACCCTTGGCTGCAAAAACAGCAATCAAATGTTTACAGTTACTGGCAATGAGTCCTATACACCACCTTGGAGGACTTTTGGCCCGCGCTCTTTCAGCCACATTGATGGGTTTTAGAGCATGAACTGCCTGTTTACAGTTATGCCGCAGCATTTCAATAGGATTCAAGGCAGGACTTAAACTGGGCCACCCCAAAACCTTCATTTTGCCTCCTTTTGGCCATTCAGAGGTGGACTTGCTTGTGTGCTTTGAATCATAACCTAACTGCCCTAGAGCTTTAGGACACAACTAAAGGCTGGATATTTTCCTACAGGATCATCTAGAAGAGAGCATAATACACGATTCTATTAATTATGGCTTGTCCCTTTGGTCTTAGAGCTGCAAGGCAGCCCCAGATCATCACACTAACATCACCGTCTTTGACTGTTCGTATGATATTCTTTCTGAAGAATGCAGCTCTAACTTTACAGATGCGAAAAGACCCATGTCTTCTAAAAAAGTTCCATTTAACGCATCAGCTCAAAGAATATTATCCTAAAAGTCTTGCGGGTCATCAAGATGTTTTTTGGCAAATGTGAAAAGAGCCTTTGTGCTCTTTTTTGATCAGCAGTAGTTTCTGCCTTGCATCTCTCCCATGAATGCCATTTTTGCCGTCTGTTTCTGATTGTAGAATTGTGCATGCTGTTCTTAGCTGAGTTCTTTAGATGTTAGTTAGGGTTCCTTGTGACCTCTCGGATGAGATGTCAATGCATTCTTTGAGGAATTCATCAAAAGTTTTCTCCATCTGTAGGTAATGGCTCTCACTTCAGTTCACTGGAGACCCAGAGCCTTAGAAATGGCTTTGTAACTCTTTCCAGAATTATGGATATCAGCAGCTTTGTTTCCTGTTCTTGAATTTCTTTAAATCATGGCATCATGTGCCGCTTTTTTCAAATTCACATTGCCGGACAGGTTCGATTGAATGATGCTTAGATTCAACAGGACCTGCAGTAATCATGCCGGGATTTCTCAAGTGCATTGGTTCCCAAACTCGATACCGGAGGCCACCTGGTTTTTTTTTCCCGCAACCATGATTGCAATTAAATTATCTTTTAAAAAGCCCAGCAAAGTGGCCATTACCCCTCAGCCCCTGGATGGAACGAATATAAATTGACAAAGGCATTTTCAAGTTATCCTGTGGAATACAAAACTCAAGATGGCAGCTGTTGCGGCCATACTGGACATCCGAGTGCCATGAACCCCTTAAGATCTACCCCACGGTACCGGGGTCCAGTTGTTACGCATTATAAAGACAGCATGTTTCCAAATCGCAACATTGTCATGCGGCATATCCACATTTCGTGAAGAAGCTTGGCCAAAAGCTCATGTAGACCATTTTTAACTCAACCAAACACAATTCAAGCACCAAGCAAGTAAATAAGCATGCAGCAAAACATAGGATAAAATCATATCAGTGCTGAATCGATCGCCAGAATTTCTCCTGAATTAGTGCTATGTATAAAAACGATACCTCAAATGAAAGAGGAAAGTCCGCAGAATCCAACGATATGAGCCCTGTCATTTTAAATCGAGCAATAGCAATAGCAATCTGCGATTGCTATTATTAGCCAAATGTGTTTGTGTTATAACGAAACTAGATCTGCCAGTATCCTAGCATGTTCTTTATCAGGGCGCTGCTTCAAAGATCTCAGCTCCTTAGTATTCAGCTTGCTTGCAATGTGTTTTCTTTCTGTGATCGGCTTGTGCTGCTGTCAGTAAGACTATGCCAGTAGGCATTTGATTCTATGAGTCCTGATGTTTCCTCCGAACTCTAAACTACCATAATCGCAGAAACCTTGCCTGAGCTACAGTCTTTCGTTCCCAGTGAGTCGAACTGAGTCCATGGGCCATTTGCATGTTCTTGAATAGCGTGACAATATAAATGCATAACTAGCTTGTTTGAGATGTTGTCCAAATAATTATCCACTAAATATTCAACATTCATTTTCAAAGTCGTTTTCTGACAGAATCTTTGCACTATTCCACACAAATACTGATTCTACAGCAGTACAGTACGTATTTTCTTTGCCCATTCGTTAAATGGGCAATTTGACCACAAAATCGTTGTCAGTTGGCATAACTTATTGGTTAAAATGCCGCGCTGCATGGGACAGTCTGAAGGTTCGATTCCTAGTCAAGGTATTTTTTGTCTTGGAAAATAATTGCAGTTTCCTTCTACAAATAATTGCTGGGGTTTTTATCATTCTTACTTTTCTTGAACATTTTTTCACATTGCCTTTGTATTTATAATGGTTTTTTTTTTTTGTGTGTTTTAATAAATCTGCTCCAGTGGAGTCAAACTTCATTTTCATTGTATGTATTATCTTTGAATGGGAAATTGTATAGGCAACAAAACTGGCAGAAATAATATATATATTTTTTTTAATTCTAAAAATTAAAAAATGTCATATTTGGATGGAATGGATGCCTGTAGTGATATATAAGTGAAATTAAATGCGTTTTACAGTTTGGTATTTGAGAAATCTGAAATGGAACACAAGGTACCTAAATTGCCAAATTGGAGAAGCCACTTAGACATTCCTCTCTCATTTTGCTCAGATTGACCTGATCAGAATAAACTTTGGCACAGATAATGAGATTCTGTGCTGTAATTTTTTCGAGGTTTTAGGCTGCAACTCAATAAATTTACAAGGGATCGAAGTAAAACTTTGTTTGGTGCAAAATTAGATCTTTCATTTACACTGTGTTGCATCTCCATTTACTCTGACTCAGTGACATATATACTGATTTTTACACCAGGACTGAAATCCCAAATGGTTTTACCTTTATATGATACCAAGATTATTCAAATGGAGCAAGCAGTCGCAGAGATATACTCATTTCATTTTGGGCTTGTCATTTTCGAAAAAGGGGCTCAAGGATTAAGGGGTTCAATTCAATAGATAGATTGAATGTTTTGAAGGAAAGTGTAGATTGACGAGGAAATTTTCAAGGTTTTTCAGAATACAAAATTCAAGATGGCGGCTGTGGTGGCCATACTGAACATCCAAGTTAAAATCAATAGGCTTTTGTAAGAACACAACACCAAGCAACACAGCAAAAACGGCATTGATTGACAAAGTTGTTCTCAAGTTATCATGCGGAATACAAAAGTTTACGGGACAGACGGACAGGTAGACAGATAGACAAACATTGCATGTGCCGACAATACCCCTCTGACCCTTAGTCGGGCCTGAGGGGAACAAAGCTATAAATTTTTGAAACTAAGGGCTTACTTGCAAGATTACTTAAAATCTTTATCATATTACATCAGACACTGTTGTATGAGATGTTCAATTACGTTCCTGTGGACATGCAGTGCTTATTGGGCATTATTGCAACACTGTAAAAAAAAAGTCTCAACTGAAAACAGTTACTGTCCAGGCTGCTTTAAAATATTAAGCTCATTGAACTTGAGATAAGTTGAAAAGTCAACTTATAATCTTAAATTCAGTTAACTTGAAATTTTAAGGCAGCCTGGACACTAACTTTTTTCAGTTGAGACAACTGTTTTTTCAGTGCTAAGCATATGTTCACAAAACAGGTGGCAAATAATCTCTGATCAAACTGAGACTGCTCTGAACCAATGGGCTGCTGATTACTGGAAGTACAGACTCCTGGCCACCAATCACTGCCTTCTGATAGATAATGAACAATTTGAAGACAAAGAAAATGATCTTGAGGCAAACCTGCATTGTATTGATGTTTCAGAAAGAAAAATAATTAAAACCAACCTAGTTAGGAGCTTTTTACCTCAGTGGTTAATGTTACGTCTCTCTCTATGAACAGTAATTGTTTGCCATTTTGGAAGAAGCACGCTATTAACTTGAGGATTACATATATGCCTTGTGGTACTTAATTTTTATGGCAAACTGTTGATCAATAAGATAAGTAATTCATCTAAAAATCAAAAGTACACACTTTTGAAAAAATTGTGCCTTTAAGGGGCCCCAGGACTGAGTTTGGGAACCAATGCTCTTGTGAAATTGAACTAAATTTTTTATTAAATTTGTTTAACTGGCTAATTTAGTGTCTAAGAAGGCAGTAGCTTGATAGCTTTATTCCTACAATAAATAAAATTGTCATGTAAAAAACTGCATTTTGTGTTTTCTCGGGTTATCCTTGTCTAATGCTGAAATTAGTTTTAAGATCTGAAACAAATATGCAATCGGGAAGGGGGCCAATAGTTTTTAACAGTACTCTATTCCAGAATTGCTGCAGTATTTCACTTAAGTTCACTTTTTAACAAATGCCACCTTGCGGCCGGGCCAGTGGCATCTGAAACAATCAAAAATCATTTTGTGTCTGAGCATGGACACCACGGGCAGATTTTTGCTTCTGCTCTGCTGCATGGAGCAATGCTAGTTTGAATACCCTGTAGCTGGTAAAAAAAAATAAAAATTCTCCTAACACTTATATAAAGATATTTAAATACAGCAAATATTAACAAACAATTAGATTTTTCTTTGAGTTTTGAATGTGAATTGAGGTTTACATCCTTCTGTCATGAAGCCCGTACTATCATATTTTTTAAGCATAACAGATTTGTCATCTGATAAAGACCCAGTTGGGTTAAAACTTTGCTTGATAGTCAATAAAGCTTTGAGTGGTACAGTCCACTGTGCGGACATTCATTGCCTTTAATTTCCATGCGTATATTTGTCCTGCAACTGGCCTAAAAACAGGTTAGATTTGCACAGCTACTATATTGTGTTCTTTGTGAAATTTCTCTTATAGATTAGGTTTCTGCATTACAGAATACATACACTGAACAAAAATATAATCGCCCCATGTCAAATTTTTGAGTGTTTATTGACAAAAAACTGGAACCGGGATTCGTCTGTGAATAGCACTCTTCTCCAGCGTACCAAAGAACATCGAACATGTGCGTTTACCCATGCGAGTCAGTTCAGACGCCGGACAGCGGTGAGATCCAGACCACGGTGAGGACGCCCAGCGTACAAGTTGGCTTCTCGGAGGCGGTTACGATCTGTCTGTGGTGTGATGCGTCTGTTGTGCAGACCAGCAGTCTCATCCGCTGTGCTTGTTGCTGATCTGAGCCGATCCCGCAGGCGGACGCGCCGGATGTAGCGATCTTGTGCTGGTGTGGTCACACGTGGCTGACGTGGATGAGGTCGATTTTTATTACTGCCCGTCTATCAGAAACAAACTCTCAAACGGCCTTTCGTCCGATAGTTAACATTCAGCTGCACAGTGACCGCTCTGGTGGACATCCCTGCGTCCAGCATGCCAATGGCACGTTCCAGCATGACCTGAGACATCTGAGGAATGATGACTTTTGACAAAATTTGACATTTTGGGGTGGCCTTTTATTGTCCCCAGTATAAGGAATGTCTGGGTACTGCTCATTCTGTCTGATCACCGTCTGGAAATGCCACGCCCATGTACTGAGTGAAGTCACTGAGCAAATGCTCACTGACAGAGAGATGGATTTAAAATTGGTGCACAATTCAAGAGAAATATCCCTATTATACAAGTAAAAGTCAGTATATGCTCACTTTGAGTTGTTAACACCATGTGGCATCAATATTTGACATGGGGCGTTTATATTTTTGTTCAGTGTATCTTTGAGAAAGATAGGAGAATATTGTGTTTTGTGGGGGAATAAATGAATTGCTGGTGGTTAAGGTGCTTTAGAAGGGAACCTGTATTTTTTAATAAATATTGCTCACAATGCCCCCAATGATGGACCAAAATTCTTTTAACCTTAGAAGACACTTGAAAAAGGATTTCATGGCTTGTTCCAACTTCCTGTTGACCCCCATCTTGTTTAGGTATACAAAGCAGTCTGGACGGATGATGTCAAATGGTTGCTTGGTCGGGATGCCATTATTATTCTCAAAATTCTGAGCAAAATCTCCCATGCATTATCGTTGACTGGGATAATCAAGCACAAAGTGGGGAAAAAAATATTTGAAAGTTCACTTTCATGGTTTCCAAAAAGATGGGGAAAAAATAAGTACGTGGTTTCAAGCAGTTGGAAAGACTTCTTTGTAATTTTTTTGTGCAAAAATTCTGCTCATTGGTCCACTGAGAGCATTTTAAGCAGTATTTGTTTAAAGAGTAGAGGTTCCCTTCCCTTTAGAAAACATGACGAAATGAGCCCGTAGGCATAGAATTAGACTGAAGTTTATTTGTTTCTGAATACATTATTGAGTGTCGCTGGTTCCTTCACACAGTTTGCCACTGCATGGTCATGCTGGACATTTCCTTCCTCGAAAGGGATCGATGGATAGGGGTGAGGGAGTCTGTGGTTTGGAAAAATAGCTAGTATTTTATTTCCATCCCACAGCTTATTGCTCATGGTTGTCCTCAGAAGAATTTTAAGTCTAATTCCAATCACTCATGATTAGTGTCTGCATGCCAGTTTTGAAGTTCTCCCCTAATAGCATCTGGTACACACATTCTGCTACAAGGTAGCTAATCTTTTGTAGCCTTGTATCAGGTTTGAGACTTGCAGCCCAATGCAATTGCATTGAAACAGAGAATGAATGAAGCGAAAATACGAATGATTGTTGGATATCTTTAATAAAACATAACATTTAGGTTAAATGAATTTAAATCCCATTATTTGTCATACATACTCATTCATTAAGCACATCAGGGGGTTGTGGTTAGACCAAAATTAGAACATGTAATTTGAGCTAAGGCAGTGCATGCAAACTATGACATTGGTATCATTTTTGCCTGCTCAACCCCCTCCACCTTCCACAGATATATTTTATTTTTCATAATATATTGTTTATTCTATTCTCAAGAATTAATGTGCCCATAAACTAGGTGATGTGTTCATGATGCTTACTTGAGTGAGATATACAAGTACCTGAATCTGAATAGATTGTGATGGGGGCTGGTTTGTATGTGTGTGCGTGAGTATGTGTGTGCACATGCGTGTGTCTGTGGGGGAGAGAGAGGGATGAATGTGTGTGGTCAAGTTGGATTCAGTATCCTCAGAAGGTTTGTTTCATAAGATGCATGGCGAGATGGTGTACAAGGATTTTTTAAGAATGCGAGAGAGGTTCTTGCCATTTTGTGACTAAAAACAGATGCTTTCTCTAGCATCTCCTGGGAAATGATTGGTTTTGCTATTTCAAAGAGCCAAAATGTTAGAATGTGAAGTGTTTATGATAATACAGAGGACTGAAAATTGAAAGCCAAATCTAGTGGCACAAATAATGCCAAAATAACTGCTTTCACATTTTGTGAAAATTCAAACACAGGACTGAAGGAACATTTTCACCCAATTTTACTTTCACCAAACCAAACAGCGCGGGACATTTTGCAAACTATTGTTCGTATAATTTAAATTGGTATTGTGATTTTGGTATTGGAGGCCGCAGAATTTTTTCCCATTCTTTTAGCAAACCACCATTTCTGATGATGTGACAATTACAGCCAGGAAGAAGATACTGACTGGTAGTGATTCAAATCACTCATGTTCAAAATTTAAAATTTTAGCACTTATGGGGCAGAGACAGAAAAAATGTGCAGGCTTTGCTACAGACAGCGTGCAATTTAAAATGTACCAAAAATATATACAACACTGGAATGTAAATTAGCCCATAAATGGCAAACAATTTGAATATGGCGAGTGATAATGATGCAATTCAACAAGATGTTTGTATTATACTTTAAACCGACATTTGTTATTCATCTCCAACATTTAAGTAGGTCCAACTGTTATTTTCACCTTCCATTCTCTGAATGCATTTTTGATCATTTTATTTAACATCTTATATTTTACAACTGGCTGATAATTACAGTAGCAATTACTGTAGCAAAACATACTATTATACACCAATGAAGCTTTAATTTGATTACTGAATACCTCCAAGATGCTCATAATGGCATAAATTATCATTCCATTGTTATTATTTTACTATTCCATGAAATAACTAGCTTTAAGTAAAACTTCTTTGGATTTGATTGCCACACCTAATTTCAGCAGCCATTGTAGACATAGAATTCTTTTTTTTTTTGTTTTATCTACTGAACTTTTCTACTTTATAAGGTCTACTTTATCTTGGCTTTTTTAGGAAACTTGCCAGTGAATTGTTGATTTAGGAGACTATTCCATATATGATATCGCCAAGAGAATGGAGATTTCACACAAAGCTGTATTGTCCTTTGTTGGAAGACGGCAGCAAACATGGTCTAACAGGACATATAACAGAAAGAGACGCATGAGACACAGATGAGCAACTGCACAAGAAGACAAGTTTTGAAGAATATTCAGGGTAAGGAAGTCTCACTGGTTAACAACTGGCTTCCTTGTCGAGTGCCTGCCAAACATCAGCATCTGCAACTGTGAAGCTATTACTCAACTCATTGACCATTAGTGAACCAAAATTAAACTTTTGTGAATGCAAGTGTACTGGAGTGCATTGTAACACCCACAAAGCGACATTATATGGCTGAAAGTCGGGGACCACCTGTGGATCTGGGGATGTTTTAATGGTTTACCCTCGAACCAGTTCCACTGAAGGGGAATCTTGATGCAGTACCATAAAGTGACATTCCAGATTATCATGTGTTTCCAGCGGTTTAGGAACTGAGTGTAACAATATTCACTGAAGTAGCTTCACACACTTCTTGTAGAGATTGACGTAAAATAACTCATTAGGCCCTGACCTCAACCCCAGCAAATACAATTAGATTTCGGTGGTTGGAAAGCCATCATTGAAACAGACACAATCACCCAAAATGATTGCAAAATTTCATCAGTATTTATGTGGCTGACATGGAGGGAATGTTTTGCAAAAATGTAACAGAACCATTTGGAAAGCACTCTAAGAAGAATCAAAGACTCAATTATGGCACCAAAGGATGGACCAACTCCATATTAGTGCTATTATTTTAGAATACCTTATTTGATGAGCCAGTGTCAACATATTTTCTTAATTTTAGCTGTGCTTCATTATATGTTTTATTGCACAAAATTATGACACCTAACTATAAATGAATGAGTCTGAATCTGTATGTATGTATATCTGTCCTGGAGGCATAATTTGAACTGGCATGATGGTAAAAGGCACTGCAGTAGTTACTGGAATTAATTAAGGAGGAGGTGACATAGTATCAGGTGGGGTAATGGCTGCTGTAAATTGAGCTTTGCAATTATTAGTCGATGCAATATTGCATCTCCTCCAAGAATCGCTACCTTATTGTGGTGGAGGAGTTTGCGTGCCTCTGAAATCTCTGATGCTATGTTACCTGAAGTACTAGTTCCTGCTAGGGTCTCCCCTGGCGAATTGGTAGCAGGTGAGGGGCCAGACAAAATGCAATTCTATAGACTCCTATGGTCCCAAAAATGGATGAGAACCTTTCCCGGAAGAGGGACATCAGGGCCCCCCCTGGTGCGAGGCCTGGGAGCAGAGCTCATTGGAGCCAAACTCCATGATAGCAGTTGGACTCTCTCATTTTCGGGAGTTGTCCAAGGTGAGAGGTGCAAACAGGCATAGGGATACTTATGTCTCCCTGGCTCAGTGGTTCTCAAACTCAGTCCTAACGCACCACTGTGTATGCTGGATTTTGTTCCAACCACAGTTGCAATCTTAGGTCTTAAACAAGCTGTCGATTTGCCTTAATCGGATGCAATCATATTTAGAGCAGTTATTTGCCCTCTTAAGCCACATTTGACAAATTTGCACATGCCATGAAGAATTAAAATTTCATATGCACAATGAGATATGTCAGAAACCAGTCTGAATAACTGCCGAGGGAAACGATTTGACCAAACCCTTAATCAACGTGAACAATCAATAGGTTCCTCGTAGGTGAAACTGTCGACACATGGTTGCGAAAACCAACAATTTATTCGGCAAACAGTAAAGCCACACCTGTTTCGTTTCATGTTCATTTTATTACGTTCAGGAAAATTATTTTGAAAGAATTTGAAACACCTGTGCTCAGCAACCCAAATTGAGCTTAATGATTTTCTCAGTCTAATTTGATCTGTTTAGAATTTTTTTTTACCTGCAAATCCTGACAATATGGAAAAATAGGCATAACATGTTTAAGGGTTTCTATTCTTCATGGCACAGTGGATATGTCCATAAAAATGCAGCTAAAGGTGGTAAATAACTGCACTAAACATGGAATACAGCCAATTAAGACAAATCGACACCTTGTTAAAATTCTAAGATTACAGTTGTGGTTTTAACAAAAACCAGCACACAGTGGGGCGCCAGGAATGAGTTTGACAACTGCACAAGCTGATTGATTTGGTAATCATATCATCAAATCTGCGGCCATATGTTTTGGACACTCAGGGGCAGAGCTGTCAACTGATCACTACCTGGTAGTGAGCTGGATCAGATGGCGGGATAGCCTGACGGACAGAGGCATTAAACCCAAACATATTATAATGGTTGACAGGCAACATTTAATATCGGACTTTGCCCTGACAATTTTTGACTCACACCTCTGGAAAAGCTTTTCCCACATCCCGAGGGAGGCTGGAGACATGGACTCCGAGTGGACCCACTTCAAAGGCTCCATTGTGGAAGCGAAAGCCATGACCTGTGACCTGAAGGTTGTTGATAACAGTTGTGGCGGCAACCCAAGGACCTGTTAGAGTGAACCCTAATGATGAGGGAGGCGGTTTCGCTGAAGAAATAGGACTTTTCGGCTTGGTTAGCCAAAGGAACTCTGCAGACTGATATTGACCGGTTTGAAGGGCTGCAGCCGCATCACAGAAGCAAAAACTTAGGCTTTTTAGGAGTTTGGAGAGGCTATGGAGAAGGACTTTTGGGTTTTCATAAGGAGGTTCTCGCAAACTGTCAGATGACTCAGGAAAAGGAGGAAGGGCTTTGCCCGAGCTCTTTTCAGCAGGGGTGGAGAATTGCTGCCTGGGGGGATATTTTTTGGCAGTGAAAGGATCGCTTTAAGGAACTCTGTAATCTGGAAGACATGCCCTCCATGGAGGACATAGAGAAGGAAGATTTTGGTGAATATGGGTCCATCTCCTTAGTGGAAGTCACTGAGGTGGTTGAAAAGCTCCGCAATGGCAAGTCACTGAGGATGGACGAGACTCATTCTGAGATGCTGATGGCTCTAGATGTTTTGGGGCTGTTGTGGTTGACTTGGCTGTTCAACATCGTGCGCATGTCTGTTACAGCACCCTTGGACTGGCAGACTGGGGTGGTGGTTCCCATCTTTGAAAAGGGGGAGCAGATGGTGTGCCCCAATGATAGGGGCATCACACTGCTTAGTCTGCCAGGGAATGCCTTTGCCAGGGTGCTGGATGAACAGGGTGCCTCTTACGCAATGCTAAATCCCCAAATAACGGGTTCAGGGACTCTGGCGTAAGATAGGGCCCTAAGTATCTCCGTGTTATGTTCTTGTATGAGGGTGGAATTGAGTGTGAGATTGACAGGTGGATCGGTGTAGCATTTGCCGTGATGCGGGCGTTGTGTCAATCCATCATGGTGAAGAAGGAGCTGAGCTTAAAGGCAAAGCTCCCGATTTACTGGTCTATCTACCTATCACCTTTGGTCACAAGCTTTGGGTAGTGACCGAAAGAACAAGAATGCAAATGCAAGTGGTTGAAAAGAGCTTTCTCAGGAGGTTGGTTGGGCTGACCTTCCGGGGCAAGGTGAGGAGTTTGGACATTCGGATGGGGCTTGGAGAAGAATCACTGCTTCTCCACATTCAGAGGAGTCAGTTGAGGAGGTTCTGGCATCTAGTCCGGATGTACCCTGAGTGCCTCCCTCTTGAGGTTTTCCTGGAATGTCCAACTGGAAGGAGGCCCAGGGCCAGACCCAGGGCATGCTTGAGGGACTTTCTCTCCCAGCAGGCCTGGGAATGGCTTGGCGTTCCTCAGTAAGAGTTGGAAGAAGTGGCTGGTGAGGACAATGCCTGGGCCTCTCTGCTTAGTCTACTAGTCCAGCAACCCAACCTCAGATAGGCCGCAGAAAATGGATGGATGGAATATTGCATTGTTACATTGGTTGTAATTTAAATAATTTTCAGTTTATTATCATTATTTTCATTTTAAGTGCACAGTAACTTGTCATTTTAAATTCAGTGAACTGAAAATTTTAAGGCGGCTTAGACCAGGAGTCACCAACCCTGTTCCCGGAGAGCTACCATCCTGTCGGTTTCTGCTGCACCCCCTATTCGGCACACCTGACTCAACTAATTAGCTACTTAACAAGACCGCGTGCTGGACAATTAAGTTGCTAATTAGTTGCATCAGGGGTACTGAATAGGAGGTAGAGCAGAAACCTACAGGATGGTACCTCTCCAGGAACAGGGTTGGTGACCCCTGGCCTTGACACTAACTTTTTACATCCGTTTTACATGTACTCAGGTTTACATCCAGGCACTAGCCATTTGCATGTTCATGTTTGTTACGCCCTCATTCTGTGTATGCGAGGTCTGAAAACTACAGGTGAGTAGAAGCGATGGCTGACAGGCGTATGGTTCAGAAGAAAACTGCCAACTACATACAATCTCATGAGATGGCAGCCTTAGGCTCGTGTTAGCATACTTGTGCATAGTTTGCTTGTTGGACATTCAAGATATGGGTGAATTTTAAGATATCACATTAAAAAAAGAAAAAAAATGAAAAAATATTTGGACAGGAAAGCTAATTTCCACCTTTCAACTTCCATAGAAACATGTTGGAATTATGAAGCTTAATCAGAGACTAAAAATATACTTTCTCTGTGATTCCAGACTTTCATACGATCATGTATTTTATATAAAGCTTCAGTTTCTTCTCTTTTTTTTTGGTTAGGGCTTGTTGTATTAGCAATGTTTCAGCTGCAATTTATGAACTTTGAGAACACTGTTTAAACAATGCATTACCATTGCATTAAAAAGTATTGCAATAAAAGCCCAATTTGTGATTCTCACACTAACTTAGCAGATTAATCTTCTAATTTCTTAAACTACATTGCTTCGTATCTGCAATGAACAACTTTTTAAGTATGTGAATTATGTAAATAATGTGCATGCGGCATCCAGCCAAAACATTATTGAAGATCGCTCATAAAGCCATTTTACTGTCGGTGGATGATTTGCTGGATTAAACCCCGGTAATGGTACTTATCTCAAGAGCAACACATAAGTTAAGAGGATATGGTGGGCCTGTTTGAGGCTTTCCATAAAGGTGCTTTGTGGTCTTATCAGGCTTCAGTGTCTTATCCTCAGTTCGCTGGATGTGCACTAGATTAAAAATGGTTTACTTCATTCACTGCCTGACAGGTTATAATTTTGAAACTACATGGTTATAATAGATAAGTTCCCTTGTCCAAAGAGATTACTTGATGCTCCAAAAAGAAAGCACAAGAACACAAACTGTGGTCACAGAAAACATCTTATTTCCTATCTATCATCATTAATTAATATATTTACATTCGTTTACCACACTTATTCCTAGTCAGGGTTAAGAAGCACTGAAGCCTGTCCCAGCACAGTGATGGTGGTATACACCCCAGGCAGCTTACAGATAGATTATTTTAATAGCTGCAAAAACATGAAATGATGTAATACATAAAACACCCGCCCATTCTTGTTTATCAATAAGTTACAAAAGATAATCGGCTTAATTTGCTGAATACATTGTCAATGAATGCCTTGAAACAGATGAATGTGAAAAAAGAAAAATATATTTATATTTATAATATATATGAAAATATATATGTATATAAAATTCCACAACACCCCCTGACTGCCCCAAAAAATCATTTAAGTTGGCTAACGACTTATGTCGCAAACAGTACTTAAGCACGGATAATTCTCTGTGTGGGCTAGAAACGTACTTACAGTGCGAGACTTGGACTCACTCCAAGAAAATTGGCAGTTTTCAGTCTCACTGCATGCCCCCCCATCACATCCCCATTCCTGCTCATCCCCCCCCCCCCACCCAAAAATGAGTGTTTAAGAACTCAAACCTCCTCAGACACCTTCCCTAGATAATCCTCTCATTCCCCTGGTTATTCATGATTTAAAGACAATGTAGATGGTAGGTGTGGGAAATTAGGATTGGGAAGTGGAGCACTGTAAGTAATGGGACATTTCCACCACATGGTACTGGCTCTACTCCACTCTGCTTGGTTTTGGTATAAGGTACTCGTTTTCCGCACAGCATAGTGCTGGCTCCATTGTAGGCAAGATAAGCCATGAAAAGTGCCAAATGTCATTTTCAACAGGAGACAAAACTCAGCATCACCTCACGCAACACAAACACAGGAACAATGGAGGGTGCTAAAGAGGCGATGTTCCTGGTTTACCAAGTGGCTATTTATCTGCCACTTATCCATTTTGGCATAATTGTTTTAGCACTGACAGCAGTCATATTTTGTGGTTTTTTTAGCCAGAGCCTAACTCGCTTGCATTTGGCTGGTCATTATTGACATTAGTGTTTGACAGCTAAGCATTTGCTACTCTCTTTATCCATTAAGTAATGATAATACAATATGTACCTGTCTCGCCTGAAAGTGGCTATCTTGATTGTTTCATGTTAAATTAGCTTACTAGACCGCGATCTATCTTGCTTGTGGGGTTGAATATGTGCAGTATTTACCTACTTGAGTTAAGTCTTATTGTTCGCACTTCAGATTGTGTTGCTGAGAAAATCATACTAATTCACCGTAATGTTGATTATGTCACATGTTGTGTCGGCCTGTCCATTGTTGGGTTAACGAAGATTCCCACTGACCAATCACTGGTCTGCAGGGCGTTGACCTTGGATCGCTTGGAACCTTAGCTAAGGAGGTACAAAAAAAGGTTCCTGGTACAAGGTTCTATCCACAATGGAAATTAAAAAAATTCAGAGTAAAGTTGAGTCAAGTAGAGCCGTACCATGCAATGGAAAAGTGCCATAACATAGTCAAAAAGGTTTATGTCAGTACAGTGATGTATGTTGGACGGAAAGTCAGGAGCCAGTGCAGGTACTTTTAAGGTATTTACATCTTTCCAATAAAAGTGCAAAGTAAGGATAGATATGGCCCATAGACTCTGCATGCAAGATGCAAAGCAAATTAGCTCCACGACTGTTTAGAAAGGATGATGCTAATTACTAATTTCCGCTAATTATACAGGAGCTAATGTGTAATACTGCAGGCCAATCAATGCTGATTAGTCTGGCAGGGCTGTTACCTTACCTGTCGTTCCAAGGTTGGCAGCAAAGCTGACAGTTTTTTTTTTCTGAGAGAAAAGTCATAAACAGTGGGTGAAAAAATATCTGAAGCACCCCTGAAAAATAGCTTTCACTCCGAAGTCTCTAAACTGCAATTACAATAGCATATACAGAGGTCATTCCTATTACTCTGAATGCTAATTAGCTGCCTGTGCCGGCGTAAAAAATGTGGAACCAGCAGCCTTTTGCTAGGTAAGTCACCAAAGCAAGCACAGCATCAGCACAGTTCCAAAGGGGCCAAATAATTGTTGCTTGAATTGCAGATGCGTTAGCCCTGGAAATGGCAAATTTATTTGAGGTGGCGAGGGGAACTGTATTAATTATTATGGCAACATATGCCAAACACCAAAAAACAGAAAAAGAAAAAAGAACTGCGGCTTCAAGTTAAAGCTCTCCAACAGGAACAGACGGGCACTTGGAAGAGGAGTTTCTAAACACAGGAATATATCTCCAAAAATCACCACAAAATTGAGTCAATCAATATCTGAACTAGTTATGTCAAAAACAGTATGTGGGGAGGCTAACAAAACTGATTGTTCACAGCTGTGTTTTAGATGACTTGATCACGCCTTGTATGTGAACGCATGCTCACATTCTCTTGTGATTCCATACCCTGAGTGAACTCTGACCTTTTTGTAAGTGCGCAAATGGTTAACTTCAGTCAGTGTCTAGCTGCTGTTTGCATCAGAAAGGCTTTCTGCCAGAAGCCCCCAAGAAATCAGGTGACGTATTACAAAAGGTAATCAGTCCATGCACTCATTTCTTACTTCTACATTTAGTTGACATTGTTTTTAGTTTTATTAATAATTTTCAGCACTCATTTGCAATTTGGTTTACTTTGACACAACTATTTGGTTAGGTTTAGGAAAAGATCATGGTTTGGGTTAAAATAGACCCTTTCACAAGGTAATCATGTCTTCAAAAGGCTTTCTAACTAGAATATTTCTGCCAGAACCCTTCAGGGCTAACTCCCCCCTGGAGCTAAAAGCTAAGCTCCGCCTCTTGCATTGTGAATTTTTTTTCTCAATTTCATTTTTTATTTGAAATATCAATTTTTACTCTCCCAGTAATAGAACTTCGACTTTGATGCTCAAATAATTGCTGACATTCTAAGCTGAAGCAGCTATACATCTGACTGCATGTTCTAGACCCTGAATAACCCATAAAAACTTTGCTATTTCCAGAAAAAAATGAATGCTCAGTGGTTGAGAATGAAGTTTTGTGTTTACACGGTTTGTTTCATATTGTCTGAAAATTTGCGAAATTCAGTTTTTTTTTCCCCAAATCCTTGCAGACAGGCAGAATGGGCACAGATAGCACTACAATCTAGAGCAGTGGTAACCAACCCTGTTGCTGGAGATGTACCATCCTGTGGGTATTCAATCCAACAAAAGCCCACTCACATATTCACAAGATAGAGACCTCTCTGAGCTGCTAATTAGTCAAGTCAGGTATGCCAAGTTAGGTTTGAAATGAAAATCTATGTGATATTACCTCCAGGAATGGGGTTTATTACGATAAGTCTAAGCAACCGTTATCTGAAACCACTTCCTGCCATGAGTTCACTTCGAATACCAACTTACTTTACAGTCGACCAGCCAGGTCTGAGCTGCTCAGTGATACGCAGCAATGCATTCGGTCATCCTAGATACCTGAAATACTAAAACGCACCCCTATATATTTTCTTCGATATCTCATTCATTTTTTTTTTTTTTCAGAAAGGGGTCAGCTTAGATTGTACTTTCTTTCTGCAAAGACTGGGGCCATCGCACAACATGCCTGAAAATGTCATTAGGCAGCTGACCCAGATTTAAATGCAGACCGTTTCATCGCTGCCATCATTTCTTCTGGCAGCCTTGCCTGAGTGTGCCAGTGCTAATGAGCCAGCGTGCCCAACTAAGCATTCATAATCCCACAAGCAACTTCCCCCTGCCACCTCCCCTCCACCACCACCCCCACACCCAGCCCCAGCCCCACCCATATCCCTAACTGCACCCACCCAAACGGGCAGCAACTGACCTTAACCCACGCAGGCAAACTCTCATCTTTTCTCCACTATCTGCAAATTTTCATCAATAAACGTCCATCAATCCACCTGCTTATGATTGGTCAGGGGGATTATCTGCCTAAAATGGCTGAGATGTAGAAAGACACCCTGGACAGTTTGCCAATCCATCGCAGGAATAACACTCCACACTCACACCTACAGGCAATTTAGAGTCTCCAGTGAGCCTGACATACATGTGTTGGGCTGTGGAAAATAAGCGGGGAACCCGGAGGAAACCTATGAGAACACGGGGAGAACATGCAAACTTAAAGATTGACCTCACAAAGAGGCCTCGGGCTGGATTCAAATCCATTACTTTCTTTGCTTTCAGGCAAAAGGGATACCCCCTAAACTGCTGTAATGTATGAACATACTGAAAAAAAAAATTTTACCGTAGTATGTGGTCAAAAGAGGCGCTATGGCTGAAGGGGCTTGATATTTAGTGATCCAGACAACAAACACGCGAACCAGTAAAGACCCAAAAAACATATAGCATGGGCATGTGTCCATGTTCCCGCACATTTAACTGTCACGGACAAAAATGGTACTTCTGCAGTCGAACACGGCAGCAAATCACGGGTGATCTGGCCTTCATTACCTTCCTGCAGTGTGTATACTGCGTATCGCCTGAATATTCATGCTTCTTTCAGCCCCACACGCAAAAGGATTTATTTAGCTCCCACACACGTGTTAGGCAGCAGGGCATTTACAGGCATGACACAAATTACACATTTCCAGAATCTGAGTATGCCTTTCATGCAAAGCCTGCCATTTCATAATGTGCATTATTTGTCCTCTGACAATGATATTTTTGCCTTTATTCTCCTAAAAGCAAAGCCCTTCATTGAGAGGTTTAACTAGCTGCTAACCAGATGATGCAAATCCACTCAATACATTTATTCATTTCATCCCGGAAAAATTACAGGGCTCTGAGAACACTTGGACTCAGCAGAGAAAAATGTCTTTTAAATGGCCCCTTTGAGTCGGCTAAAATTTCCTAAATTCGCAGAACAAAAAACCCTGAGAGGCCGGTATTGGTTTCTATGCGGGTTTGCAGAGGGGAGTGGTGTGGAAGTACAGTGTTTGGGATTACAGACCCATCTCTTCTGCCAAGGCTGTTTTAGGTAGGTTAGGAGAGAAAAAAAACTAACTAAATAAATAAATAAATATATATATATATATATATAGCTCTAAAGACCCCGCAGGAGTATGAGGGAGAGAAACTGAGAGAGAGAGAGAGAGAGATAAGTCTGTTTTTAGAGGACAGCTGTTTTCTCCCTGGTACACTTTAAGAGCGAACCTGCAGGTTTTCCTTTTTTATCACACAATTATTTATTATTCTGCCACGGTGTAGGGTGGTCGAGGTAATGTTGTAAGCCGTGTAGAGAAGCAGACAAGGAGAGCCACGCACAAAAAAAAAACACTTTGTGGGGGAAACATCGGCCCCTGACTCCAGGGCTCGGGTGTAGCGGTCGGTGTTGGAGCTCAGAAGTTACGTTTCCCTGTGAAAATCTTCAGTCTTAAGAGCCCTGGGGGGCGGCGAAGGTGTTTAATTATTGAAGGTGTTTGAACAAAGGCTATTCCAAGGCTGGAGGAGCCACGTCTCAAATGACCTTTTTCCGGAACATTCCATCAGAGTCGTACTTCTCGTAGAGTAGTACAGAATTCGATGTTTTTTGTACAAATTTCTGATAATTACGCAACTTTTTCTGTGTAATTACCTCTAATGAACTATATTATTATTTCTAAATAGACAAAGCTGTCAACTCAGCGGTGTTTCTTCAACAATTAAAAAAAAAAATCATATACTTTACCTATCTATTTGCATGTGTATGCAAATGGGCATATGCATGTTCATGCGTTTGTGCGTTCATTCAAGTGCATGCTTGTGGACAGGCTTGTGTGTGCACGTGTGTGCATTCATTGTGGGCTCATTTGTGTGTGTGTGTGTGTGCGTGCGTGTGTGTGGGTGCATGTGTGTATGTTTCTTTAAAATTGACCATGCATTTTTATTATAATAATAATATACCAAACCCCAGAAAATTCCATAATTTCTTTATGCAGCATATAATGGGATTCCATGCATTAAACATGGGGCAGAAATTGTGCCATTGCTTGATATAGAGTTTGTTTGTCATGGCAGGGAACAAGCGAGGTATGAACTCCTGCAAGGCTAAAATATTTCCCCCTCTCTTAATAAGTGGAATAGCAGTTTGAATTTCCAGTTAATAACAGGTTTGGGTATTTCTGGAGACTACTTTCTGCTGCGGTTTTCTCTTTTCATAAAAATCATTAGATTTTTTCCCTACACATTAAAAATACATCTGATGCCATAAGTAACCTTAGCATATGACTGCAGTACCTGAGACATCAGGAATATTAAAACAATAAAATACTGGTTGAAAAAGTATTAAAGATTTCTGGACCCACGGAAATTAAAGAGGAACCACCATAAACGTCATTGTGCGCTGATCGTGTTGAAACGAGATGCACATTGGAGAGTGGAAATAATGGTTTACAGGTGGACTTTAGGAGGCATAAACCCCAAGAGAAATATACAAATGGACTCATGTAGCATCCATGCGTAGCATGTGTCAGTAAATCAAGAAAAGCCACTGACATGATTTAGCAGCTTCATTACTCATTTTACAGCGATTCTGTAGAAACTTTGTCTTTCACTTCCCACCACCCACCGCCTCCCTCCCCCTTTTTCCTTTGCCATCACTCCATCTGTGGCTCACAGTGAGTAAGTACTTGCCACACTGTGAGCTCATTGCTAAATTAGGCTTTAACCTGCCAGCTCCAACTCCACACCAGTGCGTCCCAGGAGAAAGGGGTATCAAGCACCCTTTCTAGATCCTGGCTGCCAGCTCTTTACACCTTGTCAGCGTTTAGGGGGCGGGGTGTTTTGACCTGTTTGGGTGTCAGGGAGAGGTTATCCCAGACAAGTGCCCATCGCTCGTCTCCAGAGAGCGCTAACTCCCATAGAGCTGCCATTCACAGCTAGAGCAGGCTCATAGGCAGAAACACCACTCCCTGCGGCCCAAGGAGTCTGGGCTACTATGTGAGCGAGGGGTGGCAAATTTAACGTGAAAAGGGTCACTCTGGGTGGTTTTATCTTAGCCTTTCAAAACTAGTGGTAAAGGTCTTGATTAATGACCATGAAAAGTTAGTCATTTGAATCAGGTGTCTGACTCAGTGCTGAACTAATATTTAAAAAACAGGGTCAAAAGTTTATTTTACTTTGCCTATTCTTTTTATTCCTAAGTTTTCCAAAATTTCAGGTATAAAAATTAGGACCATATTGTTTATAGTTAATTCACAATTCCTCATCAGCAATGCAGTTTCTTAGGAGGGGGAGGGGGGTTTTTCACGCAATTTTTTTTGCAATGATTTCAACAACTTATCAAATAGACCCATATAATGCAGTCTTTTAAATTAGGTTCTTGGATTTCCAAAAAGGAGGTTTATAAACCTTTTATTTAAAAAATCCCATAGAAACATTATTAGTAGTAGGTATAGGTAGTAATAGGACATTACCTGCTTGTTTTTAACTGTCTTCAGAGGAACAGGCTACTTTGAGTGGACATCCCCTCTGTGAAATGAGCTTTGCTCTGATTGACTGCCACTCAGACCCACTGGCTCCATACACCATGGTTCAACAGATAGCCACTGATACATAAACATCTCTGGGCAGAACAAGTAATTGTCTATCAATTCTCATGAACTGATTTAGCTACGTAGTTAGCATTAGCTACGTAATCATTATGAAAGGGTAATGAGAGCAGGCTAAGCAACTCTGCAGATGGCACTGACAGTGACGTCAAAGCGCAACCTGTGGTTTACGCACAAGTTCTGGAACTCTTGGAATTCAGTTTAAATATTAATAGAAATCAATAATAATTTGATAGCAACAGATTCCATGTTTTCAATACCTTGTTGTCCCCCACCGCTGTGAAAGATGTAGTTGAGGACAAAGCATTCATCTCCGCCCATCCATACGTCCGTCCCATTGGCGTTAGTGCAGCATCTCAAGAACCAGAGGATCGATTTTGGTCATATTCACCACCTACTTGTACTTTGAGGGTCCCGCTTACATCAGTCAATTTTGGTGACCTTGAGGTCATTTTCAAGGTCAGGGCGCAATTACTGCACATAGATTTTGCCTTTGTAAACCTCGCTCTTGTTTTTCTACCACAGGGTTGTATGTGCAGTGATACTTAAAATTTGATATGTGTTGGATAAGAATTTTTCGTCAAAAGATCTTATGTACATGCGACAGGGGACACAGTCATGTTAGTGACAGTTACTTGTTTTCCTTTAATTAGGTATGAGTGATCCTTTGTTTCAGGTTATCTGAAGGCTTTAAAAATGGATATTGCTTTTGTCAACAAACGTGTACAGATCATATATTTCCCATTAAGTACAGTCTTTTCCAGTTTTTTTTTTCCTCCGTTCGGGGGAAATAAAGCCACCCACAGACAAATTCTTCAAGCTCTCGGGGTAAAATGGGATTATAGCACACTTCAAAAAAGCAGATTCGCAGGTGCACTGTTACAAATGACATCTAGCAATGTAAGTGATGTTATTATCTAATACCTGAAATGAACAATCATAGGGAGACATGACAGCATGTTGCAGCTGAAATTAAGAGATAAAGTTGTGTGTGTATTGAACATGTATGGTTGTAGGAGATCCCATACAATGAATATGAGCGCTTGGACATGCTGGCTAATGTTTTGGGAAAAGGCCTGGAAAAATAAAAATGTTATGCCTTGCCCGGAATTATGAAGGCATGTACCAAGGGATGAAGCATGTTTCAAGAGGGAAATCCATTGAGCTTCCCTTGTTAATACCTACCACAGTGTGACTAATCAAGTCCAGATGCTCTCCAGGAGAGAATTCCTGTTCAGTCACTTAACCTTTTTTTTTTTCTCTCCCAAAGATGATGTTAGGTCAACAGCCTTGGGTTCACAAGCTATGTTTAAACACATAGGATTCTTTCTGCCCCTTATTACAAGATTTTTTTTTTAAAAACAGATATTGCAGACTTCCTCATGTAAAATACAATATTTGCTCATGAAAAAAAATGGGTACATGAACTGAGCCCATTCTCATTTCTGTCCCTGGATGCTTTTTCTGTGGTTGATGGAGCTGCACTGTCAGCTGGAGTGTTTGCCTTGATAAGAACATGCCAACACTGCAATAGCTACTCTACTTTCACTAAATCACTTCAACAGGCCATGCAAAGCGATCTGCACATTTACATGCAGCATCAAAAACCTTTCCTTCGATAATACGTGACATTTAACTGTGACTCATACAACCTGGTGTCCCCATGAACTTCTGATGCTGATATTTTACCTTGTGCCTCTTGTTGTTGTTGATGCTTGGGTCCTTTAACCTTTGATATCACAGACCTCCCTTTTGCTAAGGACATTTTAAACAACCTAAGAGGATATTCTGCTTAGGAATGTGCCACCAATCTCATACATTAAATTGGGTCAATCTTACTTTGTAGATTACTTAATGTAAGGTACGGAGTAATCATCAGAAAGTGTTTTTCTCAAGACTAGTTCAGACATGGATGAGTAAAATAGTCTGGAGACTTCTAGAGTTCTAGTTCAATGGTTATTAGCAACTGTTTTATAAGAGTCTGTCATTCCATGTGAGAGAGCTTTGACTTGAGGTCGCTGTGCTTTTGTACCTTTGGCAGTTCCCCTAGCCATCCTAAACAAATATTTTACCATTTTTGACACTGGCACAGGAGCAGTTTGGCCACTAACTCTTTGGCCCCTCATCTTGGTCTAGTGACATACCAAGCAAAGAGCCGCTGGTTAGAGCTCTTTTGATGCGCACAGCATTCAAATAACCGGGAACGACCTGCACTTTTCTCATTGTGGCTTGGACTCTTTAATGTAAAAGCCTTTTTCCAGGTTGTGTTTCTTATATCTTGCCTACACTCCCAATATACCAGGGATTGTGGATTCCGCATGACACATATGAGCCAACCTTTGCAGGAATTATTTCATATTCCAGTGACTTTCAGCACTTTAACACAGACAAGATCAAGAGATTGATACATGAGACCAAGAGGGGGAAAAAAAAAGAAAAAAGGGAGAATTAAAAACGTATCCCTCAGCTGATGGTGAGGTTCCGTCGGCCCAGGTCTCAGATGCTGGAACACAGAGCTGCTGAAACACCCACCTTCCAGCCTACATTGAAATATTCATGCAGCAGGACTTGGTTAACAAATACTGTGTACAACAACATCATGCATCAAAGAAGTTAAAAATTGATGCCTCTTCTCTCGCTTGGCTGACATATAATTATGCCCATCTGTTGTAGAAATGTAAGCTGGTCAACTGTATCCATAGTTCCTCTCCGCTCATTTTACAGAGGAGAGAGCAGCACAAATTCATAACCCACGCGTTTGTTTAAAAAATAAGACGGCTGTTATGACATTGTGACATGATCCTGTTAATATTGTATCTTTTATCTCTCTTATGAGGGTTTCTGCTTTGGTTTATTAATGTCTGAATTTCCCATTTGTCATACCTTTCCCATGTCATTCTGCGCAGTTTTGTGCTCTGCGGTTCTATCACTACTAATGCATGTTATACATTCATATTACTGTTAGCACCTTTGCGACACACAATGGGAAACTGTTGGGAAATTAAAAAGGTATTATGTACGGCAGTAATACAAAACAGCTGGAGTCAGCATTTATGATATACTGACAAAACACTAATGCAATTTTTGCAAGATTCTCTGCATATTAATACAATATATTCTACAGAAAGAATAAATGTTCCAAATAAATTGTTGCATGCCAAAGACTTAAGACTCTCACTAACAGATACCTCATTGATATAATGAGAATGGTCGTTGTGACCTCTATCAGCCCTGCAGAAAAGAAAGGTAAATTATTTAAAGGTAAATTGTTTTAAGGTAAAGGAGCAAGGCTGGGGGAAGTGATATGGGAAATATGTTTCAGACAAAAACTCAGGTTCTATATATGAGTATAAACCAGGAAGAAAAGGAAGGAATAAGTAAAATTATAAACGGAATGGCAATTCCCACTGCTAGTTTTATACACAGCCTTATCCTTTGTCAGTCCTTTTTTGAGTCAGTCTTCAGCTGAAAAACCACCGCAGCATTCACATTTTAACACATCTGGTAATCAAAGGGAATGCCACACTTGATAAACTGATATGTACATGCAGCAGCACTTCCCTCGTAAAAAATATCCAAACTTTGATTTTCTCGGAAGCAAAGGAACTTCAAAATCAGCCTGATCTTAGCGCATTAGAAGGCCGCGCCGTGTGAAATATGACAGTAAGGTAAGAGGAGAAATCTAAGGTAAATCCAGTCCAATAAGCAGAGATGTAAAACTTCACAGAGCATAAGATATTTCCTCTGAATCCACACAGCCTCCAGTCCAGTGCACTTGCATAATTACTCTCAAATAAAGTTTGTTCGTTTTCATTTTCGAGGGCGTGTGGATTTGCATGTCTTTGCCGTTGTCGTGTGTAGAATACACGCAGTCCGTTTGAGCTCAATGAGCGCACGTGCACGTAAGCAGGAGGAGCCTGTGCATGTCGCTGCATTTTCCCGCAAAGTAATTAAGCCAGCAGGTAAGAGGTCAGTTAAATATTTTATTTCTCTCGTAGGAGAGTGTTCAAAGCGGAAGAAGGAACATCTCGAAGAAAAGAGGATGTAATTTTATGTGACACAAATAAGTTGATTCGGTTTCTAGGGCCTGAAACTTGCAGCGCGCCTCGGCCATCCTTTTACCTCTGTCCCCCTGGACAGTGCAGACCAGAGAGAAATGTCCGGCGAGTGTGTTTCCGCTGATGTAACGGGACAGTGGAATGCAGCGTGGGAGAAATGGACCAGGAGGACACAGGGGCTTTGGAGCATAATAAAAATCAGGCCCCACTAACTTCCTTTCAGCAGCCGAGCGCCTACAGGTCATTGTTTCCTGTTCTCGCCAGCGGGATGAGAAAGTCCCAGGATCAAGCCAGGAAGCTCCCCTGTTGAATCCACAGATTATAATAGTTTGCAATTACTGAGCTGGCTGGTTTTGTACATTACATTAGGTCTATGAGCATACATTCCAAGGAAAACAGCATCAAAGTATGCAGATGTTTCATTATAGTGAACATTACTACAAAAATAACTTTTAAATAAAGAAATTATGCACCAAGTTTTGTTCTCCTGAACTTCTGCTGCCTTCTGCTGAAAGCTGATGGGCGTATAGTGGCCATATATACATGTACATGGACTTTCTGAGAGTTATTTTTTACCAGAAAAGTGAGTAAATTTGGCGCGGCAACCCAAACATCATACTTTCACTCGGTGAGAAAATTTTGTTACAGAAGCACGGAGTGTTTAGGAGGCATGATATTTTTTGGAAAATAAACCCACCCATGGGATTGCACCAAACCAATTATTGCCAAATCGCATGGAATTAAAAAAAAAAAAAAGCTGCTGCTAGGTTGGCACACTCGTGCAGGGTGACCACCTCGGCTATTCAAGTGCCGACTGTGGCCAGCAGCCTCGTGGCGAGAGAGCGAAGTGCTTCTCAGGGATAAGGGAGGAATACAGAAGGTCAGGGTTGCACAGATTTTTTTCTCTAGCACGTCCTACTGGCCATCTGGTCATTTGTCAAATGCATTATTTTGTTTTTTAATTTGGCATCTCCAATCCCACCTGAATCTGGAATGCCCAATTAGTGAACTTCGTACAAGTCTTGCTTGTATGCGACCCCTTGCTGCCGACTCAGGAGAGTGAGGACAGTTCACTACTCTCCTCCGAAGCACGTGCTTGTCAGCCACCGCTTCTTATACACTCATTGGTCGATTCTTCCAAAGTTCAGAACGAGGGCGGAGGATACCTGGGCATGAACAGACTTAGAATCTTCCTGACGAGCGCCCGTCTTGTCAACAGGAGGCACTTGAGGAACGAACAAGGCAACTATTATGTTCTCTTCTAGGCAATCCCTTCCCAATTTGCAATCCTATGGCGCAATATTGTGCCCTACTCTGAAAAAGCTGCCGTCTGGTACGAAGCGGGGCTCAAACCCGCGACGCGATAGTCACTTCTGCTTTGCAACATGATGCTTTACCGAGTGAGCTATCCAGCAGCCCTTGTCAAATGCATTCGAAGCAAACTTATGTTCAGGTTTCTTTCGCCCTCTTTCTAAGCTTCTAAACAGGAGCGTGTCTCAGAGGAGAACCACAAACTGTCCGCGCTCTCCCAAGATGGCAGCCTGACTTGCATATGGCATGCTTATATTTTGTTTGCTGACTTAAAATTCTAGAATCTGGCGTGATTTTTTTCCATACAAAATTTTGAAATAATGAAACAAAAAAAACTTTTTTTCTGGCTTCAAACAAGAAAATCTGCCCATACAGAAATGCTCATAGCTGATATGAACACATGCAACTTGACCCACAGGATTTGGAAAAAAATATATATTTGAGTGAGACTTATAGTCTAATTGCTAGAGGCGAAAATGAAAAGTTTTTAATTGGAGTGCAAAAATTACGTCAAAGTAATTATTTTTTTGTGGGTAGTGGGTGAGATGTACAACCTGTACAATTTACTTTTAAGGACATTCTCAGACTTAATAATAATAAATAATAATAATAATAATAATAATAATAAATGTATTTATGCAGCACCCTTCAAGCAATACAGCACAAAGTGCTTCACAAACAGGTAAAAATAAATGTACATAAAAGCAATAAAACAAAATGGGGGAAGTGGGGAATTAAACACCAATACAGGAAAAATTCAGATTATAAAAGGAGACATACATGAAAAACACACCCATACAATGAAATAATTTAAAATGTAAAATCAGCAAAAGCAAGCCTAAAAAAAAGAGTCTTTAAAAGATATAAAAGGCGATAAAGACTCAGCATTTCAAATTTTGTTTGACAGGCTGTTCCAGAGTATTGGAGCCTTAAGGCTGATTCATACACCAAAAGCACAGAGAAATTTGTTTTTGTTCTCAGGGCTGCGAGAAGAAGAACAAAGTTCGTTTTGACCGGGACATTTCATACTTCACGAGAAACTCAAGTGCCGAACTCCTGTGGGCTGTGTCAATAAACTTCACTTGTCCGACCGAGTCACACCATCAGTCAAGTGAAAAGTCGAACCTTCGACAGACCATGTCCGTCAGGTGTTTCGATTAAACAAAAATAGGATGTCCGACCATGGTCCGACGCAGACAGACGGTTCGTCACTGTTCGTTCGAAGTTGCGTGAGAATTTATACTTAAGCGATGCACTGCTTTGCTATTTGGCATTCAAATATTTGAAATAAGTTAACGTTGAATGAAAAAAAAAAAAAAAACGATTCTGATTAGGTTGATCATTAACCACTATTCAGACATAAATTAACTGCGCTCAGCGCTGTAGTATGTCACGTAACGTTCATTTTCAGTAGGCTATTAACTGAATACAGTCTAGCCAATTAAAAGCAGTCTTTGCTCACTGCGCAGAAACTACAATTAGCAACATAACAAAGCTATTAATCGCACAAAAGACATTAAAATATTCACATCGTCACCATCACTTATTTTACAGAATTGACTTAGGCAGTCGGGCGATAAGCAGAGCTCCACTCTCGGTCACACTGAGCACCACAAATACGATGTTTAACCACTGAGCACCCTGGTGAGACCGCTCCGTAGGCAGTGCCCCATTAGTGTTCACATAGCATTCATAAAAACACAACTTTTTGTCGCACCTGAGGTGTACGGTACCAACGATTTAAAAGTGAAATCTTCACGCGTTGTTAATAAACTATGTGCAGTTGAAAGAAAAGTTCATTCACGGATTTAACAGAGCCCCACTTCTGGCTGTAGGCTAATATTGGTTTCGCGGGCATTGGTACTGTCTTTCCATTCTCGAAATATTTTGGGCTGTCTGCACTTCCAGACAAAATTAAACAATAACACCATATATTGGGGTTATATTTTTTGTCCGACCAGGTTTTAGGACAACTCTCGAGTAGTCCTACAAAGTAGACTGTTTAATAAAACAATCAGAAAAAGATGGACCATCCGATCCAGTCTGTCGTGTTCACTGAAACAGCCCCCTGTTAAGTCAAAGGGTCACGCCCACTCCATCTTTCTAACCAATCACACAACAGTTCTCGGACACCACACGAGGAAAAAGTTCTGCCCAGATGATGTGTCGAGAACAAGCTGCAAGAACTCCGAAACCAGGGCTGCGAGAACAGAATGACGTCATCTTGTTCTTGCAGCTTCGAGAACAAGAACAAATTTCTCTGTTCTTGTGGAGTATGAATCAACCTTTAATAGAAAAGGCTTGATCACCCTTTGTTTTTAACTTGGACTCAGGAACAGCTAATAATGCTTGCTTGGAAGATCTCAGCAGTATTTTAGATTTGTAAGGATTTAAAAGCTCACTTATGTTTTATATATGATATATGATATATTAAGACCAACAAAAAGAAATTGATAAGGTCTCAAGCAAAACTTTGTCAAGTCAAAGGTTTCATGAGACTGGACAAATTTCCCTCAGACAAAAATCCTTCAGACAACTCAGCCTGCCATAAAATGCTACCTGAGCTTTAACTCTCTCCCACGTGCATGCAACACCTGCAGAAAATTACCTATTAGTCTTTGCAGTGAGTGGAAAATTGGAATTAACCCAACAATCTCTCTGTAAGCGTATCATTTGACCTGGTATATGGCGAAATATCGGTTTTGAGACTCATAAACATACTGCTGGAAACATATCCACGTGTAAATTGAGCTATTTTTCAGGTTAATTTTATTTGCCTTTATCCATTTTAGTTTTCTCATGTATCTACTTTTTAGATGGTCCCTTATATAGTCCGTAGTTAGGTTCTCTTGCCCTTGACAAAGATAGAAATTTACTTTCTTAAACATTTGGCACTGTGACAAGTGCCAGATTTGCCAGTAATTACCAAATGGTCATGAATGTGACACTTTTGTTAATTGTGTCCATACACAATCTGAATTGTACATGCAACAATATCTCACTTTGTGGCAGTTTGATGGAATAAAACCATTTTGTCTGAGGGTGTTTAGTCCATGTGGTTTGTGCGTCACACTCTCCTCTAGAGAGATATATCCCTCATCTGTGGATCAAGGTCTCCTGTATAGAGGAACAGCTATCACCTGTGTGTCACACTCTCCTGTGGTGAGGTAAGCCTCTCACCTGTGTGTCACACTCTCCTGTAAAAAAAGCACACCCCTCACCCGTGTGTCACACTCTCCTGTAAAGAATTACACCCCTCACCAGTGTGTCACACTCACCTGTAAAGAATTACACCCCTCACCTGTGTGTCACACTCTCCTGTAAAGAATTACAATCCTCACCTATGTGTCACACTCTTATGTGGTAAGGTAAGCCTCTCACCTGTGTGCAACACTCCCCTGTAAAGAATTACACCCCTCACCTGTGTGTCACACTCCCCTGTAAAGAATTACACCCCCCACCTGTGTGTCACACTCTCCTGTAAAGAATTAAACCCCTCACCCGTGTGTCACACTCTCCTGTAAAGAATTACACCCCTCACCTGTGTGTCACACTCTCCTGTAAAGAATTACACCCCTCACCTCTGTGTCACACTCCCCTGTAAAGAATTACACCCCTCACCTGTGTGTCACACTCTCCTGTAAAGAATTACACCCCTCACCTGTGTGTCACACTCTCCTGTAAAGAATTACACCCCTCACCTGTGTGTCACACTCTCCTGTAAAGAATTACACCCCTCACCTGTGTGTCACACTCTCCTGTGAAGAATCCAACCCCTCACCCGTGTGTCACACTCTCCTGTAAAGAATTACACCCCTCACCTGTGTGTCACACTCTCCTGTAAAGAATTACACCCCTCACCTCTGTGTCACACTCCCCTGTAAAGAATTACACCCCTCACCTCTGTGTCACACTCCCCTGTAAAGAATTACACCCCTCACCTGTGTGTCACACTCTCCTGTAAAGAAGTACACCCCTCACCTGTGTGTCACACTCTCCTGTAAAGAATTACACCCCTCACCTGTGTGTCACACTCTCCTGTAAAGAATTACACCCCTCACTTGTGTGCCACACTCTCCTGTGGTGAGGTAAGCCTCTCACCTGTGTGTCACACTCTTCTGTAAAAAAGCACACCCCTCACCTGTGTGTCACATTCTCCTGTAAAAAAGCACACCCCTCACCTGTATGTCACACTCTCCAGAAAAGAATTACACCCCTCACCTGTGTGTCACTCCCTCCTGTAAAAAAGCACACCCCTCACCTGTATGTCACACTCTCCAGAAAAGAATTACACCCCTCACCTGTGTGTCACTCCCTCCTGTAAAAAGTACACCCCTCACCTGTGTGTCACACTCTCCTGTGGTGAGGTAAGCCTCTCACCTGTGTGCCACACTCCCCTGTGAAGAATTACATCCCTCACCTGTGTGTCACACTATCCTGTAAAGAAGTGCACCCCTCACCAGTGAGTCACACTCTCTTGTAGAAAAGTAAACCCCTCAACTCTGTGTCACACTCTCCTGTAAAGAATTACACCCCTCACCTGTGTCACACTCTCCTGTGGTGAGGTATGTCTCTCACCTGTGAGTCACACTCTTCTGTAAAGAATGACACCCCTCACCAGTGAGTTACACTCTCCTGTAAAGAATTACACCCCTCACCTGTCTGTCACACTCTCCTTTAAAAAAGTACACCCCTCACCTATGTGTCACACTCTTCTGTGGCGAGGTATGTCTCTCACTTGTGAGTCACACTCCTCTGTAAAGAAGTGCATCCCTCACCTGTGAGTCACACTCTTCCAATATACTGCAACATACACATGTGTTTTTCATTCACACAACCATAAATATTGCATTTTTATCTGCTTGATTTCCAGGCCTTAGCTTATCGACTTAAATTATTAATATCAGACACAGTGCAAGGGCAACAGTATGATAATGAGTGAAATTACAAGTTTGTTATTGTATTTTTCCCCTCCTCTGTCTGGCCGTCGGAAAGAACAGCCTCTCGAATTACCTGGAATTGTGTTCAGCCGAAGGCACTGGGAAATCACGGATAATTGGGATCTAATTTGCCCAGGGTATCAGAAAATGAAGCATAGTCAGGGATCTCATTTGCTGCTCTCGGCAACATCCTTCACCAAGCTAATGTGCAGAGATATGGCGCCCTTCGAGGTGGCTTTCATGCTAGCGAGTGGCGTACAAAGAGCGGGCTGGCCTCCCTTCTCTACATTATCTATCTAGCTGAGGGTGAGATCAAACGCTAGTTCAGTCTCTCAAAGTAATTGACTCTTAGAGCATTTTGTAGCCACATTCGCTTGAGGAAAAGGCAGACAGTTCTAAAAAATATATATATATTTCCCTCCCTCCCCACCCGTCACCCCTTCCCCCTCCACACACTTTAAACATCCCCGGTGCATTATTACCCAGATTATATTTATGTGAGTGCCACCATTTGTGAAAATGACAAGTGATTGAAGTTGAGAGGGGAGTCACAGATAAAGCTAAGCCCACAGGTTTGCTACATATTACTGTGACCTAAATCAGCGAACACCTTCATTATTTGCATTAGCCATCCGTACATCACTGCGTAGATTATGTCTAATAAACTGCTAATGTGCACATGCACATCTGGGCGCATGATCTACGGTGTACATGCAGCGCTCACACTCTTTGTCCAGTAGAACCTGCCGTTCTACGTGGATACATCCCCGACTAATGTGCTTTCAGGAGATCACTTTTTAACATTCCCAAACAGTAGGGAAAAAAAATTCCTGTCATCAGGATTCAGAAGGCAACATGAATCCCTGTAATTACCTGACAGGAACTGGGGGCCAGAAATGAGGTCACATGACTTTGCTGTATCTTCACAAGAGTCCAACCCGGACAATGGAGCAAGGAGTGCCGTTTTCTTTTATATCATGTACAAAGAATTGGTATCTTTGCAGCACTTAACTGGGGAAAATGATGGCACCAGGTTGCACTGTGGGAAGACGAGCCATTGGAGACAGTGTAAGGCACCGGGAAATGTTTTCCTAGGAAACTCTGGGTCCGGTAAATCATGTTGATGTCAATTTGACAGTGGCACGCAGTGGACCGACTGCTTACTAAACATATGGTTACACTGTTTTGTCTCCTTGGTTTACACAATTCTATGTGGTTTCCTCAGGTTGAAGACATTTTTACTGCCTCCTTGAGTATCTCAAATGTTTCTGCATTCATGGATCTGGACTTACTGTTGGCTTTTTGAAGTAAGGGTGGCTTACTTTCCTGGCTGCTGTACAGGTTAGAATGTTGAAGAGCTATAAATAGCACAGTCAGATTACCAGTCTCAACCATTTAGGACTACAACTCACTCAAATTTGCCCTTGGCTTCTTGGTGATTTCTTTGATTGTCACCCTCCTCACTTGCTCAGAGGGGCAGTCTGATCAAGCCAATGTGTTGGTGGTGCCATATGCCCTCCAGTCCTTAAAGCCACTGCCATCTTATTTTCATGATTAGGATTTCATTCTTAGCGATAGCTTCTGTGATAAACTAGCTGTACTGTACTACGAAAAAGTTTCCTTCTTCTTCTTCTTTTTTGGAGTTTATTGTCAATTTCAATGCTTAAGGTGTATTACTGACAACTACTGGCTGAATATTTCCGGCAACGGTGAAACGTGATGAGCGTGCACGGGGGGAGGAGGGAGGGACAGAGGGTGGCATGGGCAGCTGAAGGCATCCGATTGGTTCTTTCCATTCGGACCGAATGGCAGGGATTTACCTGGTAAGATGCAACACAACCACGACTGCTCACTGTATCATATCTGATACACAGTGCTGCCCCCTGGAAGGAAGAAGTGAGATTACAGGAGTCTCTCCCCAAGACACTCACTTCAAGGTAGTAGCTCCCATGTGAATGGAAATTCATGAATTTCTTTGGACTTTGGCGGCGAAGTTCGCCATTCCAAGGTAAATATTACACAAAAAACTATTCTTATACCTGTTAAGGGATAGCTATAGATAGTAGAGAACATACAAATAATTTAAAATTTCGAGAGTTGAGTTCTGGAGGGTTGCTGATTTTTGGCTGCATCAGATATGATACTCCTGGAATTAGAAGATCTGTTCAACAATGTATATTTAGCTGTCACAAAACCTAATGATGAACAGTGGATCTGAATACTACCCTTCAATACTTCAAAAATATTACTGGGTCATATTTTACCTCTAATAATAATACAGGGCAATGTATAACAAAATAGAGCTAAAGTGTATTGACATATAGATGGACAAAATTATGTCAAACAAAAATCTGCTCAGATGTAGGGTTTGTATTCTGATATCAATGTTGTATCTTGCACTGATAGATATCCAGCTCAAACAAGCTTACAGGGCAGATTATCAATTGAAGCACCTATTACTAAAACCCCATAAGTCACACTTGACTTGACTTGTGGGGTTTAAGTACTCAGTGCTTCAATTTCCACATAATGTTAACATTACATGGTGTGAAACTAAATACACAAATTATAGGAAAACGTGAATGGCATATTCTGTATACCTTCATACTCGACATAAAGTACATCAAATAAACTGATATCAAATCGTATGCCTGTATTAATATCTGGTTTGCCAAATTTTCGAGGCTTTAGAAAAAAAATAGCCCATACTTTACCACTCAGTTCTACTTTTCATTTTCAGATTCTGTGATTTGGACCTTGATGTAAACGAGACAACTGGCTAGTAAGCAAGACCAAGCAATCATTCATACTTATTTTGCCAGCACAGCAGTCAAGATGCTGCATGGGAACATTTGCTTGCTAGTATATTAGCATCTACTTCTAGTCACATTGAAAAACCATTGAACAACAGGTGAATATACCAAGCAGTAGTCCACATTTAACAAGTTCATGAGAAGGCCAAATTCTATGCCTTAAACCTTGACAAATAAATTAATATTCTGTTTAATTTGTACGTAATCCACTAAGTAATGTCAGCACTTTGTAAAAGGAGCATATCCATAACCGGCTAAGAACGAGCTGGTGGTAGTTAAGTTACCTTCTCAGCGAACAGTATTCTTAATTGTACAATACCATCAGCTTAGTTCTTGTGCATACTGATCGCTGAATCTGTCTGATTAGTGCTAAATTTCAGTTATTTTAGGTGCTAACTTAAGCTATACCATGCGCGTTTGCTAATGAGTGGGCCCTCAGTGAGCACAGGCTGAGACAGCTGGCTGCTAAGGTGTGCGCAGCTACGTCCTACAAAACCATGCCCATCCAGTACCAATGTTCAAGAGAGTCCCATGCTGCAGGAGAAAAGAGGGCTGACGTCAGGGGCAGAGGATAAGCTTATTGTTGGGCTGGCACAGAAATTTAGAAAACAAAAGCCAGGCAACAACAGCAGACTGGATAGAAACTGTTTAGTGGAAAGGGACCCAACAAATGATGACACAATTGAGGGGGTCATTTTATTGCTTTTATTGGGGGAAAAAAACTTTTTAGGCTAGCTTTAACCACACCTTGTTTTGGTTTCATAAATGTATGTATAATATTTTAGGTTACACATTTGATGATTTTAGCTTAATAAATGGCAGATATTCTATGAGGGAGGAAATTTCAAAAATGTATCATGTCAGCAGTAGCTTTAATGACTGTCTTGAGCATGTTCTGGGGAACGGTCAATACATTGGTCATCTGATATCGCTTATGGCGATGTTATACAGTGGAGTCTGGGGGAGCTTTTTCCTGGCATGGTTTGGGTCCATTTACACTGATAGAGGGAAGGAGGAAGGGATGACTGCAAATCTATACAGAACTATTTTGAGTGAGTTTATCAGATGCTGACACTTTTCTCTGTCCTGCACAATAATGCTCCCTTCCACCGGGCCTGGGGGATCATTCAGTGGTTTGATGAGTACGAAAATGATTAATCATGGACTGTGGCCTTCAGTCAACAGATCTCAGTCAAACCAAACACCCAGAGATTGAAACTATTTGTCCAACATGTTTGACAGGGCTCTCCGCCACTATCGAAACACCAAATGAGGGAATATCTTTTGGAATCATTCCAAAAGAGTTGCATAAACTAGAAATGTACAGGAAGTAGATTCAATGGCAGCAATTTTTGCTGTGGCGTATTGAAGTATTTCGGTGGTTCTTGATCACCCAAAATCTGTAGACTATTTCAGGACGCATGAAGGTAAAACATGAAGGTAACTGCTTACGATCATAAAAAGCCGCATCCTGGTATTTTGCACTGTTCCAGAAAATACATTGCACAGTAATTAGCACCATAATATAAGATGACCCCTTAAATCTCCGCAGCGGTAATCTACCTTGAGACAAAAAAAAATCAACAAAAGGTTATTTTCCCTGTGATTATATGTTGGACAATACTCATGAATGACTAATATAATGATTCATCATATTTTGAATGAAAGTCAACATCCGGTTATCATGGCGACGGTGGCCATCTTGAATTTTTGGCTATATTTGTTTGGAAAGCTTTTCTTGATCGCTATTGCAGATATTTGTTTGCAACCTTCTAAAAAAGAGTTTAAATTACCTTTAAAATGTCACTACATAGTTATTTTTCATATTTTTCTTTTTCTGAATGAGAAAAATTTGATGTCTTTGTTACCATTGTAATGTGAATATAGGCCACTAGATGGCAGTATTTACCTTTTTTTTTTGTTAAGCTCAGAATGGAGTCATGTTTAGACATGTCCTGGACATGTCTGGGGCAAGTCTCAGAAAATAAAAAAAAAGAGGTCTAAATGTGGGTGGGGTCTGCAAAAGAGTATATAAGGAAAAGAATTGAGACAGTAAAGTAGTAGGAGAAATTGCAAGAAGATGACCAGACCTGCCATTCTGTTCAAGACCTGTGACGTTTCTTTTGTGGATTTCTTTGCCTGTGTTTGAGCATTTTCTTCATCCAGGACATCACCAAGCCACCCCACCAAAAAGGGACTGTAATAATTTCTGTTTTTTCTTATTTATCAATCTTGGTCTTTAGTTGTAGGTTGTTATTAGTCTTTGTCTTTGTTAAAAATTAAATGTGTTTGAGTTTTAAAACTGTATCTGTCATCTGTTGCTGTTGCTGTTGTGTTATAAATATAATAACAAATTGGGGCCATAACAAATTGGGGGCTCAAGGTCCGGGATAGACCATTGTGTGAGTAATTTATTGAAAATCTAACATTCCAAATTGTGAAATTGTTTTTGTGAATTTTCCTAGATATATATTGACAACAGCAATGGATGATTTCTTGGCATCACCAACCGTAGGGGTTTTGAAGTCTTTTAAAAAGACAGAACTGCTAGAAATTTGCAGACAGTTGGAGCTGACAGAGGTAAAACCAGCCATGCGAAAAGCAAGACTGGCTAGAGAGATAGTTGAATATTACATTGATGAAAATGTGTTTGCACCAGGAGATCTGGAACAGTTTCCAGTGGAAAATCCAAATATAGAAATGGAACTTAAATTAAAAATGCTAGAGATTGAAAGGGAGGAAAGAGAAAAAGAAAGGGAGGAAAAAGAGAAAGAAAGGGAAGAAAGAGAAAAAGAAAGGGAGGAAAAAGAGAAACAAAGAGAATTTGAGAGGGAAGAAAAAGAAAAACAAAGGCAGTTTGAGTTAGAAAAATTAGCAAGAGAAGAAAAACAAAGAGAATTTGAGTTAGAAAAATTTGCAAGACAGAGAGATTTTGAATTAGAGAAATTCGATAGAGAAGAAAGACTCCAAATGGAGCAACTAAAAATAAAAATTCAAACTGAAAATAAATTTCGGGCTAGCCAGGAGGTAAAATTGGTGCCTCCATTTTCGGAAAAGGATGTTGACAACTATTTCCAATGTTTTGAAAAGGTAGCAAAGAGTTGCCAGTGGCCAAAGGAACACTGGCCTCTGATGTTGCAAACTGTCCTCAAGGGTAAAGCTCAACAAGCGGCTTTGTCTGCAGATGATTCCTCTGATTATGAGGTTGTCAAAAAGGTTATTTTGAGAGCTTATGAGTTGGTTCCAGAGGCTTACCGACAGAAATTCAGAGGTCTGAAGAAATCTGAAAATCAGACTTATGTTGAATTTGCTAATGAAAAGCAGGTTTGCTTTGAGCGCTGGTGTACTTCTATGGAGGTCAAGGATGATTTCAACTCACTAAAAGAGATGGTGTTAGTTGAAGAATTCAAGAACTGTGTTAAGGATGATGTTAAGACCTACCTTAATGAGAAGCAAGCACTGAACTTGCAATCAGCTGCCAAATTTGCAGATGAATATGTTCTCACTCATAAGTCCAAATTTCAGTCTAGCAGTAACAATAAATGGTCCCAATTTCAGAAAAAGGGTTACGGTGATACCCAAGATTCCTCACCCAAAGACAAAGACAAATCTGGTGATGGTGCTCAGAAATCCAGTAACAGGTCTGATCAAAGTGTGAAAGCTGACAGTGACAAAAGTGGTCTAGTTTGCAGTTATTGCAAGAAATCTGGTCATGTTACAACTAACTGTTGGTTCCTTAAAGCTAAGAAAGAAAAAGAAAAGGATACCAAACCAAATGCCTTTGTGAAAACAAGGTTAGAAACCCCTGTAGTAGATAACCGATCTGCTAAATTGCCTGCTTCTTGTGGGGCTAAAAAGCCTAATACAGCTGACTTTGTGAGGGAGGAATTTCTTCCATTTGTGTCAGAGGGATTTGTGGCTCTGAATGAGCATACTACTCCTGTCCCCATATATATCCTAAGGGATACCGGAGCTTCTCAGTCACTTTTGTTGATGGACTCCTTGGAGTTACGTGATGAGACCGCTTCAGGGGATTTCATACTTGTACAAGGTATTGAAGGGAGGACTGTATCTGTACCCCTGCGCTCTATATTCTTGAAGTCAGATTTAGTTACAGGACAGGTAAAGGTGGGACTTATGTCAAGTCTACCTATAAAGGGTGTTTCTCTGTTGCTAGGCAATGACCTGGCTGGGGGCAAAGTAGTTCCCCCTGTACATCTTACTTCACAGCCGAGCACTGAAAATGGGGATGAGGACCCATCTCTGTATCCTTCTTGCGCAGTGACTCGTGCTATGGCCAAGAAGGCTAAAGAAGATGATGTTGTGGTGCCGTCCAGTACATTGAATAGTCAGGACTCAGGTGGTTCGCCTCATGACTCTGATTGGCCTACTATGGTTTCTCCGTTTGAGGACTTATCAGATACTTTTATCAGTTCTCTATTCAGCCAGCCGGATGGGTCTGGTGATTCTGATGTGTCTGGAGACTTGTCTCTGTCCAGAAAGCGGTTGATTGAGGAGCAAACTAATGATCCTGAAATTTGTGTACTAAAGAGGAGAGCCCTTCCTGAAAAAGAAATAGATGCAGTTCCAGTTGGGTATTATCTCAAGGATGGTGTGTTGATGCGGAAGTGGCGCCCTCCTGATATCCCTGCCAATGCAGATTGGGCAGTGGTCAGGCAAATTGTTGTTCCGAAGGTCTATAGGAATGAGATCTTAACAATGGCTCATAGTTTACCTTTAGGAGGTCATCTTGGTGTTAACAAGACTGTTGATAAGATCATGAAACACTTCTTTTGGCCTGGGCTTCGGAAAGACGTTTCCAACTTTTGCAAAACCTGTCACACTTGTCAGGTAGTTGGAAAACACCAGTTAGACCCACCTGTAGCTCCATTGCAGCCTATCCCAGCATTTGGGGAGCCATTCTCTAGGGTTATTGTTGATTGCGTTGGTCCATTACCCAAGACTAGATCTGGAAATCAGTATTTGTTGACAATCATGTGTGCATCTACCAGATTCCCCGAAGCCATACCTCTACGTAACATCAAGGCAACTGCAATCTCGAAGGCTTTGATAAAGTTCTTCACGTTGTTTGGCCTTCCCAGGGAAATTCAGTCAGACCAAGGTAGCAATTTCACTTCAGGATTGTTTCAGCAGGTTGTGTATGAACTAGGTGCAAAACAGATTCTTTCTAGTGCCTATCATCCAGAAAGTCAGGGTGCCTTAGAGCGGTTTCATTCCACTCTCAAGACAATGATGAGGACTTATTGTTATGACCATGAGAAAGACTGGGATGAAGGGGTTCATTTGCTGTTGTTTGCAGCTAGAGAAGCAGTGCAGGAGTCTACTGGATTCAGTCCATTTGAGCTAGTGTTTGGTCATGAAGTGAGAGGACCTTTGCTATTATTGAGTGAACAATGGCAAGAGGAAGAGCCGCAAATCAGTCTGTTAGACTATGTTAGCAAGTTCAAGGAAAGATTGCGTGCAGCTTGTGACCTTGCCAAAGAGAACTTGAAATCAAGTCAGGGAAAAATGAAAACTTGGTATGATCATAAGGCTAGAAGCCGTGAGTTTAAACCAGGAGAAATGGTCCTTGTGTTGTTTCCCTTGCAGTCCAATCCATTGCAGGCTAGATTTCATGGTCCTTATGAAATTCTGACAAAACTCAATGATCTCAATTACATTGTGAAGACTCCAGATAGGAGAAAACCAAAACAATTGTGTCATATTAACATGCTAAAGCCTTATCATGACAGAAATGCTAGGGTTGCAGCTGTCACTTCAGATTCTCCAATGGTCGAAACGTGTGAAGATGAGGGGGAGTTTCAAGATGATGAACCAAGAATTAAAGCTGAAGTTCTTTCATGTAAATTGTCAAACACTGAAGTGTTGCAAAATCTTGATGTAAAACTCCAGCACTTAGAACCCTCACAGAGAGATCAGTTTGAAAGGTTGATCAAGAAATATGAGGATTTGTTTCCTGATGTTCCAAAGAGAGTTACTACAGCCTCTCATGATGTAGATGTTGGTGATGCCAAACCAATAAAACAGCATCCATACCGGATGAATCCTGAAAAGAGAAAGATTGCTGAGAAAGAGGTTGAGTACATGTTAAAACATGATATTATCAGACCCTCCAACTCCGATTGGAGTTCACCCTGTGTGCTAGTTCCAAAACCTGATGGAAGTACTAGATTCTGTACAGATTATCGCAAAGTCAATGCTGTAACTAGAACTGATGTGTTTCCAATACCTAGGATTGATGATTGTATTGATAGTGTAGGGCAAGCAAAGTTTCTGACCAAGATTGATTTATTGAAGGGTTATTGGTGTGTGCCTTTAACTGAGAGGGCCAAGAGCATCTCTGCTTTTGCCGCACCATCTGGATTGTACCAGTATGAAGTCCTACCCTTTGGCATGAAAAATGCCCCAGCCATGTTCCAAAGGATGATACAGTCTACAATCGCCGGATTGCCACACACGGGTGCGTACATCGATGACCTGATCACATGGAGTGACTCCTGGGAAGAACATCTAAAAGATGTAGAGACGTTGTTCCAGCGCCTGACCCAGGCTAACCTGACTGTTAACCTGAGCAAGAGTGACTTTGGTTGTGCTACTGTCACCTATCTTGGCTACGTCATAGGCCAGGGTAAGGTGGCACCCATAAATGCTAAAGTCCAAGCCATCATGGACTTTCCAGTTCCTGACAACAAAAAAGCTTTGCGCCGCTTCCTTGGAATGATCGGGTACTACCGCAAGTTCTGCAAGAACTTTGCTGAGATTGCTCTCAGTCTAACTAACCAACTGAAGAAAGGCGTAAAGTTCACCTGGGATGATGCATGCCAGAGAGCCTTCGATCGCCTGAAGTCTCTGCTGTGTCACTTCCCCGTGCTCAAATCTCCTGACTTCAACAAACCGTTCTCCATCGCGGTCGATGCTAGCGACCAAGCTTGTGGATCTGTGCTCCTACAGAGAAGTGACTCTGATGACATTGAGCATCCCGTGGCATACTTCTCCAGGAAGTTCAATCGCCACCAAAGGAACTATTCCACAATAGAGAAGGAACTGTTGGCTCTGGTCCTTTCTTTACAACACTTTGAGGTTTATGTTTGTACAGGACAAAAGCCAATGATTGTGTACACTGACCACAATCCGTTAATGTTTTTGAGTAAGATGAAAAACAAGAATCGGAGATTGTTGAATTGGAGTTTGATTTTACAGGAGTTTGACTTGGAAATTAAGCATGTGAAGGGTACAGACAATGTAATTGCTGATTGCTTATCCCGTGTTTGAATGTGTATATATATATCATGTGTTTGTATATTGTATGATATGTATATATAGACAAGTGTTCACTTAACCATTTTGTATTGAAAAGAAAAATTTTGCCTTTATGAGTCAAAATTTTTCCCTTTTGGAATGGAGGTGTAATGTGAATATAGGCCACTAGATGGCAGTATTTACCTTTTTTTTTTGTTAAGCTCAGAATGGAGTCATGTTTAGACATGTCCTGGACATGTCTGGGGCAAGTCTCAGAAAATAAAAAAAAAGAGGTCTAAATGTGGGTGGGGTCTGCAAAAGAGTATATAAGGAAAAGAATTGAGACAGTAAAGTAGTAGGAGAAATTGCAAGAAGATGACCAGACCTGCCATTCTGTTCAAGACCTGTGACGTTTCTTTTGTGGATTTCTTTGCCTGTGTTTGAGCATTTTCTTCATCCAGGACATCACCAAGCCACCCCACCAAAAAGGGACTGTAATAATTTCTGTTTTTTCTTATTTATCAATCTTGGTCTTTAGTTGTAGGTTGTTATTAGTCTTTGTCTTTGTTAAAAATTAAATGTGTTTGAGTTTTAAAACTGTATCTGTCATCTGTTGCTGTTGCTGTTGTGTTATAAATATAATAACAAATTGGGGCCATAACACCATGGATATAGCGGCCACCACAATTTTTTGCCTCTCCTCAATCTCAAACATTTCAGGCCATACTGGAAAAAAAAAACTCCCAAGTGACATTCAGCCAAAATTTATCCATCACTATTCCAAATTTGAAAGAAATCCATCAAGAAATAACTGAGAAAAATGTTCCAGAAGTATGGGAGGCACGACCAATTCTGTTCATCGAGAGAAATCCATTAGAAAGTCCATGAAATATTTCAAAAGATATTTACTTTACATTTCAAGGCAGAGGACACGTTAAAAAGCTCTAGCACCATAGCTTTTGCAACATAGAAAAGTGTGATATACAGAACGCATTGCAATACCCTCTGCAAGCAAGACTGTCATATAAGGATGAAATTTTGGAAAACTAATCACAAATACTTCTTCCAACTATTTCTCTATTAATAACCACTTACAACAACATGTATCCATCATTTAGAATTATTTTGTCTCAGTATAGATTTCTTTGACCCTTTGTGCATGTGCATGTGAGTATATATGGATCTATGAATGTGTTTGAGTGTGCGAGAACAAGTGTGTATGTATGTATTTGCGTGTGAACTAAATATTTAACTCAGTTTCTGCACGTTTGTTTTTTGTTGTGAGTGTGCTTACGGCTCAATAGCAGACATGAAAATGAGCAGACAGGAGAGATATTTATTGTAAACATCCTCCCCCACACAAGGCACTCACAATCCATTTGTCTACATCCTGGACTGCACGTAGGGAAAACTGCCCAGCCTGGGATCTGAGGGAGGAATGTGACAGGGCATGGGAATTGCGGTGTCACGGCCGTCGTTACAGCAAACTGGCCCAGCTTGAAACGCTTCAGCACCATCAAATTTCTCTAACTCCAGCAAGCTGCCGCCGCTATCGTGCTACCTATCAGTACAGGCACGCTTGAGAAAAAGTTTGAGGGTTAATTATTTATGTTCTTAGGCAAAATCTGGGTCGCCGAACTCCAAAAAAAAAAAAAAAGAACCCTCCTCATTCCAGGATAGAGAAGAGAGCTATCAGCTAACCTCACACAACGGTCCTGTACTGCTACAATTTATTTCAATCACTACAGGAAGCAAGAATTTGGGGACCTTTACTGTGTCAAAGACAGGAGCAAATGGTTCCCATGGATGAACCACTTCTTATTAACTAATATACAAATGAGAGAGTAAGTATGTACAAACCTATGTTGACTGTGCACGATCCACGAGACAAACAGACAGCTCTGAAAAGATGAAGCCCGCGATCTGACCCATAATGCAAACCGAGTTAGTCTAATATGATTGCTGAGCTTGATGGAAATTTTAGGTCTTCAGTTTGGGTCAAATTTAACTGTTCTGTCTGTTTTTAAAAAGAAATTTTAATGAAACAAACAATGGACCCAAACACTGTCAAAAAAACGTATTTTAATTCAAACAACGTTTCGGTCCAGGGACCTTCTTCAGGTCTCTGAAACTAGGGAACAATATCCTGCTATTTCAGGAAACAGTACTTGTTATAGAAAAGTTTCACCAAGAGAAAAAGACAGATTGTTATTTGAAAGGGGCAAAGAGCAAGAGAGGGAGTGAGTGAGAAACTGCTTTGTAAGCCAATGCATTTATTCTTAATCGGGGAAAAGAATATATTTGAATGACATACTATATATAGATGTTTTCTCATTATTTAAAATTCATGTAACATATTATATATTAATTTGAATTGATCTCTTCACATAATACTGACATAGAGATTTAGCTGAGATATAGACAGGAGGCATACCAAGTATTTTGTCGTGTTTTATAGAAAAACGTGCGGTGCCAAGACGACGTACATGTGGACACATATTGGTGCATACCACTTTAAAAACTGCTAGTTATGCTAAAAACATCTGTTTAAAATATTAATAACTGCATAGAAGCAGTTGTACCAACCTCTCAAAAATGTGAGAAAAAAAAATTATGGATACATTTTATCTCCTGCTAATACCATTTAAATTGTACAGTCATGCAGTTGCTGTTAAGTTCATCCATCAAGAAGCTGAGCTGTCTGTTGGTTTGTTTCTCATGTCATTTTCTCAGACACATAAGATTTCAATATTTAAGAATTTCCCAGATATTATTCTGTTCCCATTACTGCAGAGAGTTATCCACAGTTATTTCAATTATCTGTATGAATATGTTAATTAGCATTAATTTTATATGGTACAATCTTATGTAAACAACAATAGTTACAGAAACGTGTTTATGAGTTATGACTGGGTGCAACTGTGAAATGAAAGAAATGATTTGCGGCTTCCAGATGGAAAAATAAAAAATTATTAACAGACCTGGTAGTGCATGTACTCTGTACACACTAAAAGTTAATTAACAAACTGTTAATTGAATACAAGGTCTATAATTGTTGTATTACCAGCATAAACACAATTTTCCTCAAATATTATTAATACATTTTTTTGTTGCACCTATTAGAGATTCTTGTCTCCAAGTTAATTTCATTATGCTAATGAGCTCTCATCCTTACAGAACAGACGCTTTGATCCATGTTAATTGTCGTGATCTTCAAAGACAAAGTCGCCACTTACTTTAAATGAATTTTACATTTTTTAAGGAATCGTATGGAAATGAAGGGGAAGTAATTAAAATTTTATGAAGTGTCTCTGTGTTTCTTAGCCGGGGAAGTCAATGGTACTGGCTGGATTCCGTTTCAACATTTAACCCGAGAAAGCCATGAGGGGAGAAAAAAAAAAAAAATGTTCAGATGCGAAAGATTAAAGAAACTGTGAATCTGAGACTTAATTTGTACTGATAAACTTTAGTGTTTAATATGCTCTTCGGAGTTCCCGGCATGAAATCTTTGCAATGAGCTTGGATGGAAAAGGGCTTCAAAAAAAAAAAAAAAGAATGAAAACGGGGGAGAAAAAAACCAGTCCTCATCTCCTGACTCGCCTTCCTCCCAGGCCATGTTTCTGCATTTCCTGTGTGCCTCTCACAGGGAAGACGTCCTGATAACATCAAAACCTGCAGAGGAGTGAGGAGTCAACTCTAGGACAAAGAGGCCTCAGTGTCGGCTGAGAAAAACCCACCCACACTTTGCCCCGCGTTATTAAAACCCGCCAAAGCTGCAAATCATAAAGCAGAGCTCACGTTAAACGCTGGCTCGAGGGTGAAAGAATTGATCGAAAAGCGGCAATATTCATTGAATTAGTGTTTCTGACAAATAATTGACACATTCAAAATGGCCGACAGGTATCACACAGCCCAGTACGGGATGGATTCGTCTGCGGTTTTCCATTGTGATGTCACAATGGCCACGAGGTTTTGTCGGAGGTAAGAACACACCAGTGTCCTGATGCCCCTGAACCTTCACCCACAGGTAATAAGTTGTGAGAACAAAGAAGAAGAAAGTAGTAAATTAGGTTTTCATTTGTTGTTATACAGTCTGGGGTGTCTTCTCAAAGAGTGTGCCCTTGTTCCCGAGGGATTGGATACTCAGTTTAACTGACATTAATACCAATTTAGGCATCTTCGGGAAAAATATACTCACATAAGGCAGTTTGTCATTGTGTATTATGGCCTTTTTAAGCTGTCTGAGCAGTGAAAATTAAACGGGCGAGTTCAGTGCATGGCCAGGCTCAAATCTTTACTGCATGTTAAAAAAAAAATGCACTTTTATGAATTGAAATATGACATGGTTGAGCAGACATGCAAAAATTTTCCTCACTGAAACTTCTAAAACAGGGAATATTTTTCTCTTTTTCATGACTGTTCTGTAAATTACTGGTCATGGAATGCAACCGTCTGAAAGGTTAATTGACCCAAACTAGTTAACCCTCATTTTCAAAAGAGTTGCCTGACTCATTTCCTTATCTCCCTAATTTTACCATTTGTCCAATTACTCAAAATGCCAATTTTATGCTATCAGATAAGACATCATGAACAGGAGGTCTGCTCAGTCTCGACTGGAATTCCACCATTATGAATCAACTTAAGAAACTAAAAAAAGTAGTCTGCACTGATTCCTCTTTGATTATGTCTTACACAAGTTTGGCTCACCTTTCTGAGTGAGTGCATTGTTCTCTCTTATTAAAAGTATAACTGGTTCAGCTTTAACCTTGTCTACATCAGCAAAGGGTAAACTGATGTTAAATTTTATACCATTACTCAGTTATGCCTTTTAACTCTGTTTACTCACTGAATCACCACAAAGTCTTTTTTGGCAATTCTAGGACACTGCAGTCCCATAATGCCCTTTTATTTGAATACATGCCTTACTTTGCGCCTGAATAATGGTATGATGACATAGGTGAATGTAGCCAGATTGAGCTTACCATTTTAAGTGTGGTATTAAATTATTTTTTTCAAAGCCTCTCGTGCATTAAAATGCAAATCTGTTTTCTATCTCCGTGGCAGCGATCCAAAAGCATTCAGGTGCCACAGTGCTTAGCACCTTGAAATATCAAAACACACCTTGTGCAACAGGGCAGCTCGCAAGTATCCAGCAGCATGTGCGGCAATTAATTTAAAAAGATAAACAGGATGCTTTACTCCAAGTGGAGTGGTACTGATGACCCTAGTGGCTGTTCAGTGAGAAATGGAGCTCCTGGCTCATGAAAGTAAATGGGGAGGTAATATTTGATGATACGTCTCCTATGACCTTCTAATTCCCGGCCCAACAATCCTGCTCTCGCCGAGCTTTTCTCACTACACATGCCGCCTGTTGCGATAACTGAAAAAGCCCAGCAGTGTGACGCAGGAAACGCTACTTCACCATCGTTTCACCGCAAACTCTTATCTTCCCTTCCCAACACTGGAGTAGATGGAAAACCATTGACAATGTGCCTTTTTGTCAACCTTTGCAGAGCCCCGTGTCAATGGACTGAGGCTTTTAAAGCAAAGCCACAGTAATAAATGCACACGCTAAGCAAATCTTAATACAATTCATGGCTGGATACCCAAAAAAGCCTTTAACAGATATGTCTGGGTCTTTGCCTTGTTTGTTTTTAGCTAAATAAATTTATATAGTAGATTATTGATTCAATATATTCTAATTTGGTCACACTTTAGATGAAGTATTGCTCATAAAGGGTTCATACAGCATGCATAATTCCTTCATAACTGAGACATAATGTCTTTATAAATTATACATAAGCAAATGTCATGCTTTGTGCCGGGTGAAATAACACATCTTTATTCAGTATCTGATGCCAGATGTGACAAGGACAATGTCACTTAGCTAGTGGCTAAATGTCATCAAGGGTGACATTGTCAGCTAAGTGACATTGTCATTGTCACATCTGGCATCACATGCTGAATAAGGATGAATTATTTCACCTTTTACCAAGCATGACATTTGTTTCTGCATGATTTATGCAGACATTATGTCTCATTTATGAAGGCATTATGCATGCTGTATAATGCCTTTATGAGCAATACTTCATCTAAAGTGTGACCTTTGATTTTATGATCGAGAAAAAGAACCAGACACAGATTTTCAGTACAATACAATTAAGATATTTATTGATAGGAATATGGTAATAACTAGAGAGGGGCTAAGGTCCAGAGTACACAGTCCCACTTACGTGGTATGGAGTGGTGACGGTAGTGGGCTTGTCCGTGCCCTACCAGTGGCATCCTGGGGCAGTAGCCTGGAGGTTTTGACCCCACCAAGGCAGGACTGTTCTGCGCTTTTCCACTGCGTGGTACCAGCTCAACTCTACTCTACTCCACCCACCTTGGTGCCGCGTACTTTTCTGGGCGGTCGTTTTGCATTAGAGGATAGTACTGCCTCAGTCATAGTACCAAGTACCAGGTACTTTTTCCGAATGCAAAAGCAAAAAAGGCGAGCGGAGTACAGCCGGTACCGTGTAGTGAAAAAGCGCCATTAGAATCAGAATCAGAATCAGACGACTTTATTTGTCCTAAAAAAGGCAATTCAGTTTCTCCAGTCTCCCGGGGAAGGTGGACTGCAGCGGGTCGCACACTGAGAAGCGCCCCGGAGTGACAGCAAGTTCGAAGGGTTTAGCAGGAATACAGACTCAATCCTAGAGACCGATGAAGGTTTTGGAGGTCTTCCAAATAAACTAGTGAGAGGAAAAAACTGAAAAGACAGGGTAACAGGAATGAGGTCCAAATTCTGGAGACCGATAATAAGCCTTGGCAGTTTGCCGATATTAATAAAGTTTCAAAGAGTAACAACATATTTCACCGACATAAAGGTTACGATAGTTTTGGAAGACGGTAAAGCTATTAAACTGGAGTACATAAACTTATTGGCTGCTTAATAGTGAAATAGCATGACTATCCAATAACTGCAATGCAGAGGAAAGGTTAATATACACCACAGGATCACAAAGTTAAAGGTCATACAAATACAATCCCCAACTCCAATGAAGTTGGGACGTTGTGTAAAACTGTGAATAAAAACAGAATGCAATGATTTGCAAATCTCATAAACCCACATTTTATTCAAAATAGAACATAGACAACATATCTGATGTTGAAAGTGAGACATTTTTCCATTTCCTGAAAAATATTAGCTCATTTTGAATTTGATGGCAGCAACACATCTCAAAAAAGTTGGGACCGGGCAACAAAGGGCTGGAAAAATAATAATAAAAGTACTCATAAAAAAACAGCTGGAGGAGCATTTTACTACTTATTAGGCTAATTCACAACAGGTCAGTAACATGACTGGGTATAAAAAGAGCATTTTAGAGAGGCAGAGTCTCTCCGAAGTAAAGATGGGCAGAGGCTCACCAATCTGCGAAAAACTGAGGCTAAAAATTGTCAAACAATACCAGTAATACGGTTTTTGTTGTCCTGAGGAAAGTCGGTTGACCGAAACGTTGACTAATAAATCCATTGCAAGTGAGAAGACTTACTCGTTACTTGAGTCCTTAGTCGGCCTTTCTCCTACGCACCTGTCTACTTACCGGTGTGCAAAAGTTTTTCTCGCTATTCCAAACAATATCAGAAAAATGTTCTTCAATGTAAAATTGCAAAGAATTTGAATATCCCACCATCTACAGTACATACTATCATCAAAAGATTCACAGAATCTGGAGAAATCTCTGCCCACAAGGGACAAGGCCGAAGGTCAATATTGGACGCTCGTGATCTTCAGGCCCTCAGGCGGCAATGCAGAAAAAACGGATAATTCATAGTCGTGTGCTTTCACTTCATGATGAGCTGACCCATTTCCTCTGCTGACTTTTTTTCCTGCTAGATGGAAAATTTGTTCTTATAGTAGCCAACTGCAAAGCTAAAAGCCCACCTGGCTTTGAAAGGGAATGGGATATGACATTCTTATTGGTTTATTCCTTGTCACGTCCAAAACATGCCTGTGATTAATTAAGAGACTAAGTACAACCCCTTTGAACCATGCGCCTCACTTTGCACCTTGATAACTCGCCGTTAAACAAAATGGATTTGGACACACCCTAAATGCACTTGCCCCAGACTTCAGACGGCGTGTTAAAAATAGTTTCCCAAAAGACAGGCAAGTTGCTAAAACTGGGGAGGAAACACAAGGGTTGTGACATTTTAATGGGTGTAAACATTTAAAATCTTACACGCAATAAGTTATTTTAATAAAGATATTCTCTATTGAAAATACAGTATCATGTTAGGTATTTTAAGAATAATGTTTGCAGTGTCTATATTTATGCTCTTTATTCAAAATAGAATAAACCAGAAACATTACAATAGCAAAGTGCATAGATCTGCATCCAAGTAAGCAGCTTCATTGAGGGTCCATTTAAGAAATACGCTATTTCTATTTTAAGTCATAAAACATTTTAGCATTTGCCCGAGAAATCAAAACCAAAACATTTTTCATCATATATTATATATTTTATATATATTATAACTATTCATCCTAACAGTTTGACTACAATAGCAGAGTGCAATTCCTAACAGACGTATAAAAGGAATTTGTTATTCTGAAATAGCCCAAATGGGCCAGTGTCGAGTTTTCCTCCATTTTTTTAGGCTGTCTGCACCAGAGCAGTAAAGGGCTTCTTCCTCAGTTTGATAATTTTGATAACCACCTGGTGTGCAGCATAATTTGGGGTACGAGTTGCAGTTAGTTTTCTACCTAACAGAGATCAACATTCATGGGTTCCTGGTTGCTCTTTGACAAAATTAACTCATTAAGTGAAATGCTGGAGTAAGTTACTGTGCAACAGAATCAGTTCAAAAATTGTAACTTTTCATTTGAATCTGTGAATTCAAGTAGGTCCCAACTACACCTGTTCTTTTCGTGCAGGTTTTGCAAGTGCTCTTTAAAGAGAAGATATACTTTACTGAACCCCGCGGGGTAATTGTCCCCCGCCGACGCGGTAGCAAGCGGAGCAGGGGACATAGTATTCTGTCCGTCCGTCCATCCGTCTGTCCGTCATGTCCCGCTCGATATCTCAAGGACGATTTGACCGATTTCATTCATGTTTTGTTTCAGTGTGTATTAGTGTGGTACGCCGACCCCAGTCGATTTCCATGACCTGGTGGGGGACATGGCCACGTTTAGTGGCAACACTTGTTTGTCCTCTGCATTTAACCCATCCGATAGTTAGGACCACTGTGGGCAGCCACAGAACAGCGTAAGGGGACCAACTCCAATTCTAAATCCAGTTCCTTGGTCGGGGTACTGGTAGGAGTGTTCCTATAATGCATTTTATTTTGGGTGGGGAAAACCAGAGTACTCGGAGGAAACCCATGTGAACACTGGGAGAACATGAAAACTCCACACTGAAAGGCCCCAAGCTGGATTCAAACCCACAATCTTCCTGTGAGGCAACGGTGCTGACCAGTAGTCCTGGCAAATGTATTCATTTTTGTTCTTTTTTTCCTTTGTAACTCTAAAATGGTTATTGTATTACCATGTACATCTTGATTAGTTTCATCTGTGAATATTGAGAATATGTTGACAGTGCATTCATCAAATCAACAAATACCTTTTTAAGAAATGAACGAAAGTCTATTCTATGTAGAAGATTCAGTTCTGTAACTCAAGAAGAGCCCAACTGCACTGTTTTGATGTGGTCACTTATCTGAAACCAAAATATAATTTGCCACCTTTATTTTTCATTTGTTGTCCCTGATGGGGTACTACATGTGCCAAATGTATGATACTAAGATTATGGCCCCACAAAATGTTCTCATGTAAAAATTTGTCACAGGGAGTAGGGCCTGTGTTGATTTCATCAATTCGATTAAAAAAAAAAAGTCTATTATGCCTGGCAAGCTTGCAGTCATATGCCGTAAGATAATTCACAAGGGGAAATAGTAGCTTGGCTCCTATTTGTAAGAGGAGGGAATTACACAGTAAATTACTGCAGGAAGCCATGTTTAATCACTTCCTGTATTAGAGCGCAACAATACATTTCAAAATAATTAATCAAATGGTGCGCTGATTTCCGTCCAGCGAAGGGATTTTCAGCCCCTGAAGGACTGGGATATTACCTGGAATGGCAAACAGCCCCTTTTATAGTAGAAGGTGCCATGGCAGCTGGTGTTGCAGGTCTGTGGACTTAGTATGGAGGACTTAAGAAGTTGAAAAACTGGGGGGTGATTCTGTGAAGTCAGAGAGATTAAGAGCAGCAAATTACAGGGGAATGCTGATCTGAGAACCCTAAACTGATTGGATTTCAAAGAGCTTGGCTAAAGCAAATGGAAGGGGCGGGGAGCCAAGAAAGGTCTCCGCTATTATTTTCCTCATTCTCCCTCTCTAAGATAGTAGCCACTAGGTTTTCTTCAGAATAACAACAGCGAATGAAGCCATTTTTATTTACTCAATAACTGAGCAGTTTTCTGCTGGCCAATGAGGGTCTTTCTTGACCCTGTAGCAGGGGCTGGAAACGCAGTGCATTTGACATAACTAGCCTTTTACTCGCTTGTGCTTCACAAAATAGAGTAATGAAATGCAATCACAATGAACAGAAACAGATTATTTGTACAGCAATGCCAACACGGAGTCAAAATGTATTATAAATGACCCTCAATCATTTACATTCCTTATCTCTTCCTTGATTTCAAATCATTGCCAAAAAAAATACATCATACCAGCAACAAGTGCAGACATTTAAGAAAAGTGCTCTACAATACTGCCAATTGCGGGCGTTTCTAATTTACGCTGTCGGCCCGAAAGCACTTCAGAATTGATGAAATGGGCCATACTGTGGTCCTACATGTTAAGACCAAATATACACTGAAGGAAGTGCAGTCTGTGTTTTAAAACTGGATCTGTGTTCATCAGAAGCCCTCTGTGGACAGCCTCCACTTCCTGCATTTTTATTCTTAAAAAAAAAAGTAGAAAAAACTCATTTTGTTGAACTGCAGAAATGGACAGGCTATTTTTACACCACTGGAGGACATCAACCAGCTCCTATGTATCTCACAACGGATTCATTATGCAAAGAATACTGGACTGCACACCATTGGGGTCGCAACATTAAAACAAAACAAAAAAAAAAAAGAAATGTGGGATGAGGAAGGGCGAGTGAGGGAATGAGTTAGTTGCGGGGGAGGGGGTGTGGACAGGGAATGGCAGTAAAACATGTTGTTCAAATTCGCGTTTGGCAATCGTTCCCTAAATTCCCACAGATTAATTTCGCCACACCCACGGCACAGTTAACGGCTAAAATGGCCCCTGTGCTCTCTCTGGGCTCCTTCCTTCTAAGTTGGCTGCATCCTCGGGAGGGTACTTGATGCAAAAAGATGTACACAAAAGTCCTCCAGATGTTATCGAACAGTACGTCCTGCTTTTAATTTAAATTCTTTCTGTCTTTGGTGCATTCAAACTTCACACAAAACTCGCCTTCCCGTGTGAAACCTGAAGAAAGAGATGGAAGACTTTTGCCAAGTTTTGTGAGGAATGCGTACAGTTTAAAAATGTTTGATAAAATCATTAGGGTTCTAATTCCAGTCCTTTCTCATTAATGGAAATGGACCCATGTTTTGTTATGATAAAGGTTTAGTTTTCCATGATTCTATTGTCACAGCATGTCTGCAGAGATGAACACATGAAAAAAAACATTTAGTTTGACTATGGATATAGTTCTTGACAGCAATTCGGCATTAGTTTTCCTAGCAGTAACCATTCAAAGTCACAACAGACCTGACACTCTTATTTAACGAGTAATTCAAAAAGCTGCCCAAACCAAAACGGCCGATAATACATCACTGCAACTTTAAACCAACACAACACAACACCAAACGAGACACAAATCAATCCATCCATCATCAAAACAGCTTTCTCCTCACTTGAGGTGTTGCGGAGCAGTAGTCGATTCAATCCCAGCTGACTACGGGCAAAAGGCAGGTACACACCCTGAACAGCTTGCCAATCGCAGGGCCCACTCACCCTACACTCATACACTGACACCAACGGGCTATTTAGAGGCTACAGTTAACCTAGCGTACATGTTTTGAGCTGCGGAAGGAAACCAGAGTAACTGGAAGAAACCCACACAAACACAGATAGAACATGTAAATTCCACACGGAAGCACCTAGGCCACATTTTCCTGCAACCATACCACCATTCGATCTGCTCCAGCCGCGTGGCTGAAGCCAAGCAGGTGTGGGCTTGGTTAGTACTTGGATGGGAGACCACCGTGGAAAACCAAGTTGCTGCTGGAAGGTCAGTAGGTTGCAACCTTCCCTCTGGTGGAATAATCCCCAATGCCCCAGTGCAGTGATGGGCACACTGTACTGAAGGAGGCGCCGTCTTTTGGATGAGACGTTAAACCAACGTCCTGACTCACTGTGGTCATTAAAGATCCTATGACACTCTTTGATAAGAGTAGGGGGTTCCCTGGTGTCATGGCTAAACTCCCAACTTGGCTCTTTCGACCTGCCACCTAATCATCCCCTGATCTAATTGGCTGTGCAACTTGTCCTCTCCCTCCCCACCTCAACCCCCAGGGCTCCCTTGAAAAAGAGATTTCAATCTCAACGGGACTTCCCTGGTTAAATAAGGGTTAAATAAAATTTGAGCCCAAAACTTCTTGCTGTGAAGCTACAGTACTACCCCCTCCACCACTTTACCACCCCAATACATATATACTGGCTGAAAAGAAAAAGAGTATGTACTGTATGCTGATTATTCAGATAATTGGATAATGAAAGAATAAGTGAACGAATGAATGATTAAAGTAACATTTTTTTATTCAACCAGCAGCACAGAAAAACTCTGCTCTGTCACTGTCGATGCAGATTTTGTGCAGACATTTCCGCAGCTGCACTATCAGATGCTGTGCATTATTTATTTTTTTTCTTTTTTGGAGAAAATGAGCAGTCCTGGCATTCAAAAGCCTCGCCTGAATAAACCTGCCCGCCACACCTGCTGGGTCAGGCCTTTACACCGACCGCTCCTGTTAACCTGACCCTCAATTAATGGGGCTCTGAACTCTGAAGTGCAGGTAACTAACAGAGTTTAACAGCTGGTACAAGGATTCCTCCTGAATTTTTAATCACATGAATAAAAGATGCATGGAGATGCTTGGTGGACCTCCTGGTGTACCGATACAATGTACGGAAAATCAAGCATAGGTGGTCTTAGGGAGATAAAAGGCTTTTAAGAGACGACCTCTAAAAGGTACAAGAAAAAACTCAGATTGAAACAGAAAAATGAGAGAAAAGAAAAGGTAAAAAACGACAACAAATCTGCAATCTGTGTAACACAAATCTCCCCAGAGGTAACAAAGCTGACAATCTTCCTGATAATTCCTTTTTTTGACAGAAGAGCAACTTTTGGCCGGAGAACAAAAAAGTGTTTTCTCTCTGTTTCTGACGGTGCAAATAATTCTGTATAAAAGGGTCGGTTTATTATTCTTGTCAACGCGAGCTCTGTTTTGCATTTGTTCGATGGCGGCTGGCGTTCGTTTGGCTGCGCAGGAGCAAAGACTCAGGTGCTCCGTGTGGAGACGCAGATGTATGGAGAGGTCCCTCAGCACTGATCCCCGTCAGGCCCCGCTGCAATTATCCCCCCCTCCGGAAACTCTGCTACAAATTAGCTGCCGCTTCCCCTGACGGATAACCACTCCCGGTTCAAAGGGTTAATGGCAGGTGAGGCCAGGTGATTGGCTATTGTCCGGGCGCTTGGCTGTAATTACGGTTTGACGAGGCTGACCTCAGTCGTTAAACGCGGAAAGCTCCCGGCACACTTCCCCAATTCTTTAAATGTGACGTCTAGCATCTCCATTAGCAGAGAAATGGCCTCCTTAGTTGTCCTTAACACGGGGAGAGGAGAGAGGCATTAGCTGGAGTGAAAACGCTCTTCCCGGGATTACTTTACATCCTTAAGGATTGCAGTTGTCTGTGTTGTACTGAGCATTTGGCAATTAGGGACAAGACACTCATATTTGCGCCCAGCTTTCACACACTTTACAGCTCTCTCCATTTCATATGAAAAAAAGAGAAAATTATATTTATTCCTTTCCTAGCATGACTGTTTAATAGGTCTGGTGTATCCGGAGCCTGGACAGAATCTGAATAATCTTTGTATGCAGTAATGTCTTGTGTTTACAGCCCATTATCTGTAAAAAGTCTTTCCCTGGTTTTATTCTAATTGTGTTATCCAATATCCCCCCCTCTTTGATCACTTAATGGCACTTAAGGTGTCTTCTAGTGTTGCTCAAATGGTGGGAATGAAGCTATGGCTGTCCAGTGACATGAAGCAGCCTAATTACCGAGGCCTTTGTTTTGTCAGGAAGATAGGTACCACGGGCAGCATTGGCATGGTTTATGTAGCGGCTTGTCAGTACCTTCTCTCTGCTTAAACAAATTAAAAACAGATGGAAGAGGAGTGTGTGGTGGACGTTCGGCTTTCCAGTCATGTGTTGAATGATAGCTGAGTTATCGTCAACACAGAGGCCAGTCCATGGCCTTACTGTCATTAGTAATAATTATGCCGTTAAAGGAACAGGGTTTGCACTCCTCTTACAGTCAAGACCCTGTGTTTGTCTCTCACTTTCCATGTACCCTTTCCACCCCCCCCACCCCCCCACCCCCCTCTCTCCCTCATCCAAATTTCCTCATCCAAAGCTTTTTTAGCATGGCAAGCATAAATCAACAAAGCATAAACTAACATAACAAGCAGATAATATTGCAAAACAAATTAAATATTGTAAACACACAATAAACAAAATACACACAATATGCTTCCTGTTACAGTCAAACCTCTCCGTCGATCACTTTCTCTCTCTCTCGCTTCTCTCTTTCAGTCCCACTGTATCTCTCACACTCTTGCTTAGCTCTCATTCAAATTCAAATAAGCTTTTTGGCATGCAAGTGTAGGCCTAAACTTTCATTGCCAAAGCGTACACTGAAATAACAAACAGATAAAATGGTGAAACAAATTTAAATATTGTAAACGCAATATAAAGTGCAAAATAGAATACTGCATCTGAAGGGCAAACAAATAAATTGATTCCAGCGCACAATCACTACATTTTATGCATGGAAGCTACATTCAGTCACTGTTTCTCCTTTTCTGCTCTCTATAGCGCATGCAGTCACAGACCAAAAATGCACACAAATATGCCAGCGAATGCATGCATGTGCATTCGCACGCACATAAAATACATGCACATATAAACATGCACGCAGAGAAATCTGCTCAGTCACGTTTCGGAAAAATTAGGATCTTGGCCAAAATTCCTGTTGGTCTGAATAATGTCTTTGCAGTTAATAATGAATAGAATTTTGTCCAGTAAAATGACAGTGAGTGACAGTTATACCCAGTCTCTTGCTCTAATGTGATTGCCTTTGGGGGTTAAAAGCCTTTGAGAAGGGTGATACTCAGCCAAAGTGCAGTCAGCAAAAAGATTACCTACTCAGCACAAAGCTACTAAAGGTAACATACCTTCAGCTCAGGCCTCAGCTATGATGGCTCAGCTACTAAGGGAAACATACCAATAGCTCAGGCCTCAGGTATAATAGCTCAGCAAGTAAAGATAACACACTGTACCTGCAGCTTAAGCCTCAGCTATTATTGTTCCACTAGTAAAGGTAATGCCTGTGCTAAAGACTTCTACAGCTCAGCTTGTATTGGTCATATACCTACAGCTCACATGTCAGCTATTATACCTCAGCTAATTAAGGTAACATACCTCCAGCTCAGGCCTCAGCTATTTCAGCTCAGCTAGTAAAGGTAACATACCACCTCAAGCCTTAGCTATTATAGCTCAGCTTGTAATGGGGACATACCAGGCCTCAGGCTCAGGCCTCAGCTATTTTTTCTGAGCTCGTACAGATAACATACTTGACCTACAGCTCTGGCTTCAGCTATGATAGCTCAGCAAGTAAAGGTAACATACCAATAGCTCAGGTCTCAGCTATTGTAGTTCAGCTGGCAAAGGTAACGGGCCCACAGCTCAGGCCGCAGCTATTTTAGATCAGCTAGTTAAGGTAACACACCAGCTCAGGCCTCAGCTATTTTTGCTCAACTAGTACAGCTAAAATACTTGACCTACTGCTCAGACCTCAGCTATAATAGCTCAACTAGTAAAAATAACATATCTACAGCTCAGGCCTCCGTTATTATAGAACAGCTAGTAAAGGCAATATGCCTACAGCTCAGGCCTCAGCTATTTTAGCTCAGCATGCAAGGGTAACATACCTACAGCTCAAGCCTATGCTACTATAACTAGCTCAGCTAGAAAAGGTTTCATACCTACAGCTAAGGTCTTTGCTATTATAGCTCACTTACTAAAGGTTACACACCTGAAACTCAGGCCTGAGCAATTGTAGCTCTGCTCGTAAGCATAACATATCTAAGCCTCAGCCCCATATCCTAAATACTTGACTTCGTACATGGACTTACCTTGAGTTTGAGTGGACGAAGCCTTATCTGAGTGGTTAGGGTGGCACGGTCCAATGCGACTCCTGCAGACCCCCCTTCCCCCACACCTGCCCCTGGGGGAGAGACTGTGCATGCATACTGTACATGAACTTTGGATAAATAAATAAACAGTGGAAAGAGCTCCCAGATAATTGAAACCAAGCGCAGGAGGGACAGGAGGAGGGGGAAAATAGCAATTCCTCTGGGGGGCCGCGGCTGGCGGAGGTGGCAGGTATGATTAAAACCAGGGTGATTTATGGGAAGGTAAGCCTCCGTCGTCACGCTCGGCGCCTGCATTAACATCTCGCGCTGGTCTCATCTTTGTTTAGCCGCTACAGACAGGCACCCCCCACTCTCCACTCGGCTTTTCCTGAGGTTGAAATAACAGTAATTTAACTTCTCCCTCCCCAATGGTTCTATACCAAGACACGGTGGAGGCACTGACCTGCCCCGCAAGCTTAGTGCTGGAGCAGCTGGCAACTCCTCTGGCCGGGGAACAAATTTCCTGCCGTTTCCCCTCTGTCAGATACCTGCACATTGAGCCACCCGCAAACCCGTATTCCAGCACTTTCTTACCCTGATATTTTGGCTCAATGATCTATTTCCTGTTGAATTTTACTCAAAAAGACAAGCATTTTGCCAAATGAAAGGACGTAATGTCTATGACTTGCACATGAGTTAAGAAAATTTTATGCACCAATGTGATTCCGTTAATTTTTATTTTTACCATACTTTTTACTGAAGGACCGGTAAACAGATTCCTTACAGATTAGCAACAAAGCAAACACCCAACCTAAAGCCCCAAATTTTTCAAAGATGTACTTAAAATCGGTAAACCTTTTTTAAAAATAGGTTATAATTTCTTCTTGAGAGAAACTAAAAGATTGTTATGTTTTATTGGACGAATAAAACACGTAAGACAGACTGTTTTCCATTAAGGGTGGCCAGTAGACCTGTGTGAGACTATACAGCCGGCCGTATTGAGTGATTTGTCCGCTAACAAAGGCACTCATGCAAATAATTTAACAAGACATTAAAGGGACTCCCTCCTGCCGGCCCCTAGTCAATACTAAAAATTATATCAATACGGCAGACCAATAGCAATTAGTTGTCTTTAACCAAATACTAGTGTCAGCAATATTGTACACCAGTGCTTGTCAAACCTCTCCAGGGGGACTGCCTGTCCTGCATGTTTTAGATCTCTCCCTGCTTCTGCGGAGGTGATTCAAATGATCGGCTCATTATTAACCATCTTAAGCCAACTGATAACCTCCTGATCATCTGAATTACCGTTGCTGGAGCAGGGAAAGATCTAAAACAGGCAGGACAGGTGGTCCTTAAGGAGAGCTTTATGAAGCACTCGTGCACACTATACACTGATGAGCCAAAAAATTTTAACCATTCACTGATGAAACAAAGAACTTTCATTATCACATATCAATCCCTCAAGTCAAGGTATGCAGATAGCCCATCGACAGTATCCAAACAGCCGGTTCTTTCAGTAGACACACTGGATGTGGGAGAAATGGGACCTGGGTGACTTTGACAAGGGCTAAATCATCCAGAGTGGGTCAGAACATCTCCAAAGCAGCAAGCCTTCTGGGGTTCCCCCAGTTAGCAGTGGTGAGTGCCAACTGACTGTTATGGTGCAGAGGCAATTTACAACCCAACATGTAGTTTATTGACAGCTAAAACGGTTGTTAAGGGGACAGAACCCCTGGGGAAGAGGTAGGGATGGAACCCCAGATTAGGATAGCACAGTTCAGTACCGATGTTATAGACGAAGCTGAGCTGTCAATCACTGGCCTCCAGCTTCTGGGATAGCAGACAGGTAGAGTGCACACTTTGCCAGCACTGAATCGTCCCACAGGAGTAGATTGAGGGAACTCAGTTCCCATACTGATCACTGTTGAAGAATTGGGAGCTTGTTCTTAACAAACTGGACAAGGAACACACTTGGAAGAGTTCACAAGAATGTGGTCAGAATTCTGGACCCTGATTAGGCTTGGAAGCTTGTTCTTATGAACTGCAACTGATGAACTGAATGGAGCTGGGTTGACTTGAAACCAGTCCCAATTCCTGACCCAGACAAGGTTTGGAAGCTTTTTTGAATGACCTATGTAACGAGAAAGGTTTTCAGAAATTGCTGTCATCAAAATACGAGTTGCATTTATTGAATACTAAGAGTTTATAGAATCCCAATTTCAAAATAGTTGGGACAAAGTGTAAATTGTGAATAAAATCAAAATGCAATGACTTTCAAATCACACTAGCCAGTATTGTATTCACAACAGAACAGAGATAACATAGCAAATGTTGCAACTGAGAAATTTTACAATTCTATCCACAAAATGAGCTCATTTCAAATTTGATGGCTGCTACAGGTCTGAAAAAAATTGGGACAGGGGCCTGTTTACCATGGTATAGCATCCCCTCTTCTTTTTAACACAGAGTACAGGTGTCTGGGCATTGAGGAGACAAGTTTCTTGCGTTCTTGTTTAATACAGGCTTCCAGCAGCTGGAGAGTTTTGGGTCTCCTTTGTTTAATTATGTGCCAAATGTTCTCAATCGGTGAAAGATCAGGACTGCAGGCAGGCCAGTTCAGCACACAGACTTCTACTACGAAGCTATGATGTTGTAATAGCTGCACTATGTGGTTTTGCATTGTCTTGCTGAGATACACATGGCCTTCCCTGGAATAGATGTCATCTAGAGGGGAGCATATGTTGCTCTAAAATCTTTATATACCTTTCTGAATTCATTTTTAAAACATGCAAGTGTCCCACACCAGATGCACTAATACATCCCCATACCATCAGAGATGCTGGCTTTTGAACCTAATACTGATAACAGGACGGGTGGTCTTTCTCCTCTTTAGCCCGGAGGACGCGACGCCCATGATTTCCAACAAGAATGTCAAATTTGGACTCGTCTGACCGCAGGATACTTTGCCACTTTGCTACAGTCCATTTTAAATGAGCCTTGGCCCACAGAACACAGCGGCGCTTCTGGATCATGCTCAACAATGGCTTCCTTTTTGTATGATAGAGTTTTAGGTTGCATCTGTGGATGGCACAGCAGACTGTGTTTACAAACAATGGTTTCTTGAAGTATTCCTGGGCCCATTTAGTAATGTCAATGACAGTGCCGGTGAGTGATGTAGTGGCGTCTGAGGTCCCGAAGATCACAGGCATCCAGTAAAGGTCTTCGGCCTTGTCCCTTATGCACAGAGATTTTTCCAGCTTCGGGGGTGTACTTACATTACTGACTGATACTTAGCACATTACAATCCAGCAATTTGCAACACAAAGCAGAGGGCTTAAATAACCATCACATGGCTATCAGGGGGGAATCACATGACGAGATGCAGGTGGGGGTGGGGAAATGCACTCAACATAAACCAATCACCCTTGACAAACACCTAATAGACTTGCAAGTTCCTGAATTGGAAGAGACACGAAAGGGATTCACACAACGGTTCTGACAACTGACAATGGTCCTATGAGAGACAAACCATGTACCGGGACGGGGTTCTGGGCATCTAAGGCACACCGATGCTCGAGGACATCAAAGGCTATTCCGTCTGATCCAAACTGACAGAAGGACTTCTGTGGCAGAGAATCTTAATGGCACTTAAATGACTTATGTGTCACAACATGTATGGCACTTAGTCGCGGAAGTCCAGTCAAAATGGCTGTTCTAACCCCAGTCCAGCCCACACCATGCCTACATTGGGGATGTGAGTGCTGGTAGTGGACCTTAGTGCAATTGAAGGTTGCCTGGTTCAATGATTTTTTTTTCTTCTTATTTTTGTTATATTTAACGCATAGGCTGGGTATGTTTGTGCACCATTTACCTGGGGAAGCGTACGCAGTAGGATGAATTGATAGTAGAAGACAAGCTGCACAAAGGAGTATGATGCACTTAGAAATGCTCAGCTTGGAAACCTAGGGCTCTATCTTCTACACTGCCCTACCCCTTGCCACTTCCCGCGAATTACGCATTTAGCAGCTTCCACTATACCTTAACGGTATCTTGCAGCCACACTACCTGCTATGCATTATGCTGACTCCCTTATTTGCACCTGGAGGTGTGACTGTGGGCGTGTTTATGCGCTTTCCCTACAATTGCTATCTTGACCACACGTTAGGGAAAGTGTATAGCAGGTCCTCAAACCACCCACTACCTATTTAGGCTCTTACAAGAGCACGCCCAGGCCGCTTCAATGCGCGTCCACTTGGACACATGTGGACGTGCACATGCGGCTCCACTTCCTGAATTAAATCGCCTATACAAAGCCACCTTGCTTTAGCCTCAGTTGAACCCCTGAGAAAATAGCAGAGATAGTATTAAATCGCCTTGATCGCCAGTTAAATGATAGAAGATGCCCAGAACGCGTGTACCGCCAGGGCACCAGCTACCTGGGTCTTTCAGGTAAGTCTATATTGTTTGTATTTTGTTTAAATAATTTTTTCTGCTTTTATTCATTTTATTATTTTTGTGGAGCATATCCATCCCTTTATTGACTACAATTAGTCCTGGCTAATTCCAGATAGTTTTCCTTTATTAACACGTTTTCCAATTCAAGAATAATCAAGTGGCAATTGAAGACTTCTCTGAGGAGGTGACTTCTCTCCCCCATGCGTCTAACAGTGACAAAATAATAGGCTACATTCAGTACAGAAAAATAATTTAATTATAAATAGGTCTTTACACTGTGGTGATTTTTTTCCAGCGAGAGCGTGTTGTGATCCTGCATTTTCTGTCTTTGCCATGCCATGCTCCCTGTTTTGCCTCATGTCTAGTTCAAGTTCTGTGCCTGGCCTTGTGCCGTGATGATTGATTCTTGTGTTTAGTGACCTCTGCCTGTATCAGACCATTCTTAGATTATGTATTGTGTATTTGATATTTAGGATTTCTTGTTTTATTATTTTCATGTTTTAGTTATCATAGTCTCCATGCCATGTTTTGTTTTCATAGCCATGTTTCATGCCATCTTTATTTTCCATGGTTTGCACTTTGTCTCCCACGTCTTGTCATGTGAGTATCTTTGCTCACGGGTGATTCGGGTGATTTATTGGTTTCTGGGTTTCAATCTTCTTTCATTATCTCGTGTTCTTCCTTCCTCTCTCTTTTACTGTCTTACTAACACATACTAACGGTTTGTTGTTTTAGCTAATTACTAACCCACACTAAACTGTATATTTTGACTAACTTACTAACAAGCACTCGGGATTGTACAGCTGCACCTACTAATTGACTAACGATCTCTCAGCAGTCGCCCTATTCCAGTCTCCGCCTCCTTGCCTTTCCCTAATTATCTCAGCTGTGATTTTCTGTGGGTCTCCACAAATGCTTTGTGCTTTCCTTTCTCTAGACTATGCACTTTTAGTACTCTGTTACTGGAGCTGTTTGTCTGTTCATAGGGAGAGGGAGTTGGAAGTGCATGACGAAACGCATTTTTCTCTTTTTCTTTTTTTTTTTTTGAAGTTTCCGTCTCAAAAGTGGTAGGCTTGATGTTTTTTTATTTTTTATTACATTCCAAACATTAAACAATATGTCAATGACAGATAATAATAATAATAGTAAAATAATACAATTCATGATTAACTTAACAAAAACAGATCTTCCCCTGTCTGGATCTGACGTCATGCACAAGCAATTTAACGTTGTCTTCAGAGAAACGTGGCGACCTTCCTCTCTACATCACGGGCTTCGGTTTGAGGATTTGGGATCGCGCAGCCTGCTCCTAAAGACAGTGGCACCGGCCACACTGATTGGTTTAACTGGCGTAACGCCCAAACTATGCATATGCATAATGTAACGTGTAGCGCAGGTGTTTTAGGGATATAGGCAGTTGTGCAAAATAGCAACTTTTGCAGGGCAACGCAATGCTAAATCCCCAAATAACGGGGGTAAGATAGGGCCCCTTGGGTCCAAAAATTTAAGTGGACATCAGTTTGACGGAGCGGTTTTGGAGGTACAAGGGGGATCTAAATAATATTAGGGAGGTGGTGTTAATGTTGTGGCTAGTTGGGGTATGTACTGTTCAATTAGGAGTAGACTCCAGCATGTGAGCCCTGTTAGCCCATACTATAGGAAAACAATAATGAAAGAGAGTCATAGATTTCCCACAAAATGTATTACTGTACCAGAAAGATATGGCTTCGTTTTGGTTCACATATTGCATACAGTTTTCTGAATATAGGAAGTCTGGCAGTCCATTGATCATGAACACTGCCTGCTCCTGCTCCTGAGTCAATGTTATCCAACTGCAACAAGACAAAAGCTCTCAATTTTCAGAAGGAAAGGCAACATATCATGGTCCAGCAAACCTGAGAAACAAGCACACACAGAGACGCGCATATACGCTTGGCAACACATTCTCTGCGATTATGACGCGGTGTGGAATCAAGAGGATTCCTCGGGGTAAAATTGATCAACAGTGCGCAATTAAGAGGAAAAAAAGAACATTATCCAGAACTGAGGCAAAAGCTGGGACACAGCTGAATCAGAATTAGATAACCTCTTACGTACAACTGTGAAGAGCTGACATGTCCAACTTTTTTGAGACAAACAGAACACAAAACAAACAGATATACTGTGTAAATGATTGACATTTGAAAATATGGTTCGTAAAATACATCAAGACAAAAGAATGTAAGAAGTTGTGAATCACTTAGAAAGAAAGGTTACATAGAACGGTGCCCAACTCCTTTTTATCAGCAATATGCCATTTACTTATTCCTGTTTCTGACAGAAACAATATCTGTACCTGATCATGAATGCCAGTGCATGCAATCTGGTGTATCAGAGTTCACCAACAGCGCTGACCTCAAATGAAATGGTTCCATACATATGGAGAGTTTTTTTGCCTGGTAAGGGCTCACATTTATGCCAGTGGGAATCTCTGTAAAGATTCTTACGTGAACAAGTCAACCATTTTTCATGAAAGTTGATGATCAGTACAGATACTGTTGTTTAAAGTGCGTGGATGAGAAAAGTGCTGTGTGCTGTACCATACCGCATATGATAGCGACTAGCAAATCTAAGACTGACTGGATGTTGCACTACTGTCACAACCCTCGCGCGACTCCCTGTATTGTCTCCGCCCATCTGACATCTCCCATATCTATTAGAGGTATTGTCTTATTTGTATGGCTTACATCCTGCATGCTTTCTTCATCAGCTGATCTCGAATCAGGTCTCCCGTGTCTTTTGACGTATATATATATATATATATATATATATATCCCTTAGTTGGTCACACTTTAGATGAAGTGTTGCTCATAAAGGCTTTATACAGCATGTATAATGCCTTCATAAATGAGACATAATGTATTCATAAATCATACATAAGCAAATATCATGCTTTATAAAGAGTGAAATATCACATCCATATTCAGCATGTGATGCCAAATTTGACAATGACAACGTCACTTAGCTGACAATGTCACCCTTTATAGTATTTAGCCACTAGCTAAGTGACTTTGTCAGTTATATGACATCTGGCATCACATGCTTAAAAATGAAAGTACTTGTTTTAGCATGATTATTAAACATAAACTCCCAATCCTCTCTCATAGTGTCCAGGATGGGGGCCCACATTCCTGTTAACCTCTTAAGCCCCAGCCTCTTTTTTAGGTTTCTGTTTGAAAATGACATACTCAAAATGAATAGAGTATATCTCTGTTTGTGTAGCATGAAGTATCAGAGAGGGAGACATGGAAATGTGGAGAGAGGGTTGATTTTCTGACGCTACTCGGATTTTGATATTTGAACATTAATATGCTTGGCGTTTGAGTTGTGCTTGGCGTATGTAAAATGACTTATATGTGCTTGTAGAAGAGGCTCTCCTGTTTCATTTGATGTGTAGTATGACTATATTGGCACTTAATTAGCACGGCGTTGTAGGTATTTTGCTGCGGTGAGTCTCAGGGTCCCCCAATTGGGGGACCCTGGAGTTTAAGAGGTTAATGTACTCTCAGCATGTTCCTCTGCCCAAATTATAAGGAACAAGCTGCAGAGCCTTCTGCGGTCAACAGGATTGGGACTGCGTTCCTAATAAACATCTCCATCATGCCGTCTGACAGGTTGCACAGTGTGCACTCCATCTGGTCGTCATCCTGGAAAACAACTGGTCGGGAATTGGCTCTGCACACTCAGCCTCGCCTGTTACATCTGAACTGAACAGTGCTATTCTCTTTGGGGTTCCGTCCCACTGTCTACAATATTAATATCAATACACCCGACTCTTAGATTGTACCTTTCCTCCGCACTTAATTCCTGGTCTGGATTAAAACAACACCATTTCAATTTCTTAAATTAAGTTATTACCTCCTCTGTTCTGTTAGGAAGGGTGGACGGGTTCCGTGAATTCACACTGAATACCACATGCAACCTGGCATGCATTTATCAAGGCAAACATTTGCGACAAACTACGTTACAGCTAAACGATTTTGCAGGAACGTTCTATTGCATTGGCAGTTTAATCACCAATGGCTTTTTAATTTAAATGGAGGCAACTATAGAGGTTAATTTTGATCGCGGCTTTGGCGATGCTAGAGGGCTTCACTGACAGCGGTCTGGCAAGCATTGTATGACTTCCAAAAATTTTCAGGAACTGTAGTGAATTATCACATCTACTGATTATGTTAGCCGACATTAGCCAACATTTGCTAAATTTTGCTGCCTGGAATTCTACCAACTAAACATTCTACAGTGATAGTAAAACTAACTGTACAACAGTTATGATTTTAAATAGTGCCATTTTTCTCATTCATCTATTCAGTGCCTCACAGTGTCAAATAGACAAAGTCGCAGAAAATAAATAATCAAGATATAAATCAATAAATTGCAGTTGTGTGCGCGGTTGGATGGGAGACAACCTGAAAAAAATGAGTGTAACTAGTTCAGGCTGGAAACTCGAGAAGAGCTACATCAGCTGACAGCAGCCTGGTAAGCTACCAGCACGTCAGCATCAGCAGGCACACAATTGGAGGATACACATCACAAGGTCATACAGCGGTCTATTTGAAAGACGTCAAGCTCACTTACTTCCGCTGCTGTTTGCAATAACTTTTCATGCTATGAAACACGCTGTTTTTTGCTTGCCGCCTCCACCTGTTTGGTTCTGCTCACATCGGGGGGCTTTCGATTTCTGTTCATGACTATGTTTGTATGTTTGCTGTGCCTAGGTAGGACATTCCTCCAGAGCAGAACCGCCGCCAAAATACAATGTAATGCTTAAACCTATTAATAAATTGTTCTATTTTATTGAAACGTGAGTTTTCTGACTGAACTTAAGTTGCCACAGCAAGTGGTGCTGGTGGGCCAGTAGGAAGAGGTTTTCCATTCGGTCAAATAAGCCCCAGTGCAGTGATAGGGACACTGTTGTAGGAGATACCAGCTTCATCCCAAAACCCACACTTGCAGTTGTGTGATCTTGAGTTCATGCGCCACCAACTAAGTGCGGAAGACTGTCCCTTTCCTGAAAATGACCAAGGTCAGGTGCGCTTAACCCTTATCCTGATACCACTTCAGAGCGCTAGTATAAGTCCTCAGTATATCCCACTATGCATCAGGATTTTGTATGCATAACTGTGTTATTAAGATGACAGGCAAGAAAAAATTCCAGTGAAAATGAACTTTATCAGGTAACTGAAGCTCCTGGTATTGGACAATATGCTAAGTGTAAAATATGCAACTGTGAGCTACTTGGTTTCTGACTCGTTGGCAGCTTCATTGTCTAATTTATTACAGTATGTATTCATGATTTTGGATGATGTTTTATTGTTTGTTGTATTAATGTTTTGATGGCTAATTGGGCCTTTATTCACAGATTTATTCAGAATATGTACCGTGTCCTCTTTATGTCATTCTTGGCTGATAAACTCCTCTAACTGCTGCCTCAACTGGAAACATTCTCCTTCTGTCAAGTGCGTCTCGAAGTGAGATCACAAAACCTCACAGCTATTGCAGTCATTACGCTTACTTTAACACTTTTAGATCCAGGAAATACGCCTCTCAGATGGCCACTTGACTAACTACAAAGACTGGGAGTATCGGAATAAAGCCGCCATCTTTTGCATGAGATGTTTTAATTGGCAATGAAAACTCCCTGCTCTATCTCAGCTGATGTGTGGTGAGCATTCTGGCACAAAATGGCTACCATACATCACTCAGTTTGGTGCTACATGTGGTGGTGAGGCGAGATTATTACCGTGAACCTCCCGTCATTGTAAAGTGCGTTCAGTGCCTACGAGAAAGTGCTATATAAATGTGATCTTCATTCATTCATCTCAAATTGAAGCACTCATTTGTTTGTATACATTTAAGAGAGCAGCTTAATATCATGTAAAAAAAATGATTAGGACAGAGTAAAGGCAAATCTGCTTTGACACATTTAAAAAACAAACCAAAACAAAGAAAAAAACCTGTATTAATTTTCAAATGAATAAATGCAAAAAAAGCTGCACAACATTTATCTGAAGAGAACATGCAAGCGTCCATGGCCCTGGTTCAGATGAAATGCCAAAGAAGGCTCAGGTGGCAGATATTAACCTGAAAAAGAGATGCAGCGTTTTCCCCATAAAATGTCAGACCGTATTGGAGTAATTGAATTGCGAGCCATCATACCTACCTCAGTTAGGGCTTTATGGAGATTAATTACAGTAAAGACCTCAGTCACGTGGTGCTCAGATTTGCCTGGGTGGCAGCATGACCAGAACTTTAATGGCACAGATGAGGAGCAGGTTAAACAAAGAAACCCCACAATCCGATTTTATCTCCCGCATTGTTGTCATACCATTAATTAATTTCACCAGGATTATCTCCACTGAGGTTCTCCACCATACATTCAGTGAAATAAAAAATAGAAAAAAATACAAAGATAAGGACAGCATGCCCCCAGGTAGAATGGAAATCCAGATGTACAGCTCCTTAAAGCGGAGTGAACACAGGGGACTTTAAACGCTAATGCTCTTCAAGCGTTGCGCTAAGAGTTTATTTTCACAACAGCGAATGGAGGTGATGGTTCAGACTGCAATTAGCCAAGACGAGTCATGAAAAAAGCACGTTCTCTGAGAAAGACGTGCTGCATTACTGCTCTTTTCTCTCGCTCTTTCTTTCACTGATAGCCCTGATCAAGAGAACGAAACCTGGCGGAAAAAAAAAAATTGTGGGAGGGGAGGGGAACCAAGTTAATTGCCTGTGCTTTTAACAAGGTTTGTACTCCAGAGGTAAGAGATCTATATATACTGTGCAGATTTTAGCACCGCTTTCATAATGCCCCTCTCTTCACAGGAGCACTTTCAAGTGCTAAAACGGCAAACACCTTTACACTCATTATAAATTACTACAACCACTTAGCTTCACCTTTTATTCGGGAGAAAAGCCTGCGGCGTTTTTTTTTTTTTTTTTTTTCCTGAAGGTGTCACCCGAATAGAAATGTGTCACGCCAAACACAAATGTGCTGCACTACAGCAGTTATTTCTTCTAAAATGAAAAATAAAAGAAAAAAGAAAAAAAAGAAACAAGAATGTGGCGATGAGGTTCTTTTTTTTTTTTGCCAAAAATCTTTGTATAATTGTGAAGTAAAATAAAATTGATTCATTTTAAAACATCGCAGCGACTAATTCTCTATAGCTTAGCATAAAAATGTATATATTGTGCACCTGTTCCAAAAACAGAGTCAGCTAAAACAGTTTCTTCACAAAATTATTTTGGCAATGGTGTTTTAAGGTTTTAAACCATTAGAAGAACGGTAAAAACAACACATGCATATGTACAGAAGGCCAGATAGTGAAACAGATCATTCTAACAACCCTGAAAAGACTATTTCAGTTTGGCCAAACAGACAGCATGCCCCAGTGCCCTGCAGATGGAATCCTACCTTTCCAGTCAATACCAGGCAGCTGTGCATCGGCACAAAGCGTCATGTTACTGAATCCACTGCGCAAATTCCCCCATCGCACAGGATACATTTCATATCACATCAGCTGTATTGACACACCTCACACTCACCGCACAAAATCTCAGCTGGTCGTGTTCAAAAGGTCTGAAGTGCAGATTTTATAAACTCTTTCCGTCGAGGTGCCCAGGCGGCTGGAGCCATTGTGCAAGTCAATGAATAAATGAATAAACGAAGACACTTCTCACAGACAAACTGTGCTATGAATTAGACTTCAATTTTTGGTTTGGACAACAGTGGCCCTTGATTAAGGGAAGCACAGCAGAAAATGGTGAACTTGCTGGCTACCTGAAGACACTGGCTCGCTTTAAACATTCATATGTATTGTTTTTGGTCATTTGTTATTTTGATCTACCTCGACGTTTTTGTTGAGAGGACGTGCTCAAATTAAACCTGCTGATTCAGAATTGGTATTTTTATCTTCTTAGTGTCTCTAAGATAACAGGTCCTGAGGATCATAGTGGGTAGAGTGAGCAGACAAAGCTCTGTAGCGTCACCCTGTTTGAAACAGGCAGGTTTCCTTCCCCGATCGATGTGGGTCCCAGGGGTGTGTCGCAAAGCCATATGCACGGTAACGCGGTAGCCTCTCAGGTTGAGTCCATATGCATGAGGACCTGGCGGTAAAGTTAATCATCAGCCTACCCCCACCACCCCCCCCCCCACCCCCACCCCAACCTCTTCCCCCGCACACCTTCCATCTCCTCCACATCCGCCGTCTCAAATGTCACACCACCTGGGACACCCAGCTGTCAGGCTGCAACAGGAGCTGTCCTGGAGCAGGCCTCCGCTCGCCGCACGGGCCCCCGGGGGCCGCCCGCCGCTCCACTGCAGCAAGGAGCAGGGGTGACATGGCTAAGACTGGGTCTGACAGCCCCGCTAATCAATGCTATGCTATTCCAGCAGATATGAAATATTGAGCCAGCCCGTGCATGCAGACACTCACACACGCACAGGCACGCACCATCAAACTAATATCAAAGGGAGCGATGTACCGCGGAGATCCACGCTTATGCGTTAGGGAAACGCTCAGTGGCCATCAAAATCCAGTGGCTCGGTCTTCACCTTAATGCTTGAGAAGGGATAGCGGAGAAGGGGAAATAAGAGCAGGCTGTTTGATCAATCAATGGTCAGACAAAGATGCATCTGGATCCATAGAAATCCAGCGAGCAGCGTTTTGCATCTACACACAGGCATTGATTGTGCTTTCCCGTTATCAATATACGATAAAAAATAAGCGGAGATATGCCATCCAGCATTTGTCTCCTTTCACGGCTGCTTTCCGCGGCTCCCCCCGTCGAAATTCTAAAGATGCCGCCTTGTGTTTCCAGACGAGAGGCGGAAATCAAACATCGCCCGCGTTATTATGGGCAGAAAAAAAAAAACCGCGGAGCTTGTGCAAAACACTGACTCAGTCTCCTATAAATACGCAGTGGGCTTTGCCCATTCCACGGAGGAAAAGAGGATCAGAAAGGTAGCAATCAATATTGAAACACAGAAATGAAGCGTTTAAAGCAGTAATTAGGGAGTAGGCATATTTTCACACCTGTACGGTGATGCAGTTTGCCAGCAGTACACATCTGCCCCGCTACACCTGCCAACCACCTGGTACACTCTCAATGCCGCCTGATTGCATTCGGCGACGGACTCTTTTCAGCTTCTTAGCAGTTTTTTTTTTTTTTTCCTCAGCGTTATTTTGTATTTATTTGTATCTGGTGGTTCCAATGCAGGTGCTTTCCTGTAATACACAAGAACAGCATGCATGAGCGGGCCTTTTATGCAGCGGGATTACTGTCGGGATGTCTTTAAATATGGATGCGAACCTCCTCTCTCACTTCTCTGTGCTTGTCTCTACACGGTCCTGCCAGGATCATTTGCATACCTAATTTTTAACCCAGAAAAGAATGATTAAAGATGAATAAATACAATTCATTTTTACTCATGCAAATTTCTCTCTCTCTCTCTCTCTCTCTCTCTACGTTGTAGAATCTTGCATACGCTTTCAGCACGAATGGCTCCCTCTGCTTACAGCTCATGCTCACCAATAAGATGAACGGTGGGGGAAATTCACCTAATTAAAAAATGACAACAAAATTGCAATAACAAATCAAATATGAAATGTAATGTGATTGTCTAATCCTGCTGCATCATCAGAAAGGCTTTCCAACACATACTACGCTTCAGTCCAGTCCAGGGCAGGCTACATGTATGCTCCTCTACATGCTGCGCTTTACTTGCAGTCATGCAATATGCACAGTCAGTCTATCATAGGTTAGCAAGCTGTCCACGTTACTATCCTAGTTTGCAAGGCCATCCTTAGGTGTAATTCCTTGGAGGGTTCAAGCTGTTTGTAGTGGATAAATGTAAATCATCACTTCATGAGTCCCAGTGAAATTTAAAATGGCATATCCTGGCATCATTTTTTAGACTTGAAAATCGGGAGCAAATATGAACCTATACTGATTTGAACTATATTGCGAATATTCTGTAAAGTTGGTATATCTGAGAGATATTGTGTATATTCTGGAGAGTTGGTATACGTGCAAGAGATTTTGAATATAATGAAAATTTGGTACACGAGAGAGAGATTTTCAATACTTTCTTAAGTTCGTATACCTGAAATGAGTTTGTGAATCTTCGTAGAGTGGGTATATGTGAAAAGGATTGTCAAAATTCTGGAGAGTTACTGTATGCGAGAGATTGTGAATATTCTGTAAAGTTGACAAGGGAGATTTTAAATACTGTGTAGAGTTGGTATATCGGGGAAAATTTATGAAAATTCTATAGGGTCAGTATGGGTGAAAAAAAATTAAGAATAAATAGAGTTTATTCCGAGAGACTGAGAATATTCCATGAGGTTGTTACACGAAAGACAGTAAATTTTCTGGTGAGTTGGTGTCAGTGGGCGATTGTGAATGGTCTGTAAAGATAATCCATGGAAGTTAAAGTTTTGTGAACAGTCTGTAAAGTTGGAATATGTGTGGAAAAGACATTTCTGTCTCTAAAACTCACCCAACTTCGCAGCACAGAGACACTGTTATGTGTCCTACCGGCATGCGTTTGAAATGTTAACGGAGAAACCCTCTCAGAACTGAGGTCAAACTGTGTACACTGTAGCTGAACCTCTTAGAAAAATTAGCAGAGTGAATGAACAAGGGCTGATTTCTGGGCTAAGCACTTTGGGAAGGAGTTTTTCTGTAAAAGGGCAGCCCTTAAATTATTGCTCACCAGCGACTCCTCTGGTGATGACCGACAGGCAATCTGTATCTCTCCATCTTTTTTTGCAAAACTTTAGCGAGCAATGGACCCAATTTAAATATTTTACGGTGAGTCTTATAAATAAGCATTCCACAAAAATAACCTTACTGCTCGGAGCTAGATCAGAGGGACAGGTGAACCGAGTATTAGATTATGGAATCAAAATCATGCACATACTGATAATGCATGAATGTGCGCAAAGTTTCTCATCTCTGAACAGATGTAAAGACTCTAAATTCAGAATATCCTATTATAGGAATAGCTGATGGCCACTGCAGTTAACAAATAATATCCTCACCCTGGTCTTCCAGTGCACTGTCATCAGCTCTCGGTATATCAAAGAAGCTTAAATACCCAACACAATTAATTTTAAAGGGACTTTGTAGTGAATTAATTTTAGAATGTGTTAATTTATTTTATTTGATTTAATGCTGTTTCATCACATTCTCTCTGGCCCAATCAACTGAATTGAAAATATAATTTTATTAAAAGAATGAAAAGAACAAATAAGCTGTAATAAAAACTAAGTTGCATTTGAAAGTCACATTATTTGTAAATGCTGGAAGATTCAACAAACTCCGTTGTCTGGTTTCCTCACTCTCATTGCGGAATGACAGGTGTCTCCAGAAACCACACACTCTCTCATTGTCCAGGTATCGGAGTTAAGTGGAGCTTTAATTACCTGTTTAAACTCTGAGTGCTGTGGACCAAAATCTGTTACTCATTCATAAAGCTTTGACTGCTGCTCCATTTCGCCTCATTTTCGTATTCATTTTACAATATTCTCCGAAGACAGATACACTCGTATAATGAGCACCTGTTTCTACATCAAAATGTGTCATTTCTGTTAGTGCAATAGCAACAATCAAAGCAGATAAAATTAATGTATGTAGCAAAATGTATTTGATTTTTGTTTTGAAAAATCCAAATACACCACAATCGATAATGAACTAGTCGGAGGCAGTCGGTCTCGGCTTTGCCATGTTCCAGCATACTAATTTCTGAATTCCTGACTTTTCCAAGGAACTAATGGGATCATTCTCATTCTGTTACAGTGATTCAACAGTTACCAAATCACCATCTGGGTTTTTGTTAACCTGAGTCAGATGTGAGCTCTGTTATTGCAAGGTAGAGCAGCTTGTTTAATGATTCTTAATCTTTTCTTTAATTAAATCGTGCAGCCAACCTGAAAAATCTATCTTAATGCAAATGAGGAACTCCTTTTTTGGCATTTGCTTGCCGTAATGCACTAATAAGGTTAATTTAATAAAAATCTGTTCCAGTTTTTAGAGATAATTGTATGTTTGCTTGATCTTTTTCGATTTGTTGAATTTCCCAAGCCAAAATAGCGAACTGAAAAATGCTGTCGCTGTAGGTTCCACTTCTGGTGAAAACCAGCAGAAAATTGCAGAATTTATGTTGGAATGGAAATGTTTCTGCTCCACTGAAGTCTGAGATCGCCTCAATATTTAGCAATTTTAGGAATAAACAAACAAACAAACACAAAAAATAGCCATTTTAACTCTTTGTGGAAAAGCAAGAAGAAAAATGTAATTTAACGATTCATGCTGTGCATTATCTTGGGCCCAGGGAAAGTTATGTAAAACCAAGAAAGGCATCAGCAATGGCTTCAGATCTTTTTTAATATTGGAAAAGTCATATCTCCCTGCAGAAGGAACTGATACAGTTTCAGGCACGATTATATTTTAGCCCAAACAAATATGATAAATACTCTGCTTATTTTATATTATTTGTATGAATTATTAATTTTTTTCATGGCTAAGGTGACAACTACTGTGAAATCATTGAATTATTAATCTCATATGCACTGTCACTGATAAGGTATGCAGAGAAATAAGACTCTAGTTCCTCTGGCTTAACTCGCATTAATGCAGGTATTACAGTGGCTTTAGGAAAATAATCACCTGACCGAAAAATCTACCTTTATTATGTGTAACCTGAAATTGTGGCACAGCGTGTGTGTGTGTTTGTGTGTGTGGGCGCGCGTGTGCGTGTGTGTGCGCACGTGTTTATGTTTTAAGTTTCCTCTTTGCGCAAGCTTTTAAATGCCCCTTTAATACCTGCCATACAGCTCGCTGTAGTAGCATTGCATTAACATCACAATGATGTATAATTGCATTTGATTACTAAAGTAACTGTTTCCATGCATTCTCTTATTAGAAAATGGAGATGATATTTATAATCAAGCCACTCATTAACACCGCGATACTTAGTACTGCAGCATAGTACATCGGCTTGTTGAAAGTACTGGTTATTCTGAGCACAGTTTTTGTCAGCCAGCCGTTCCACGTAAAGCGGTAATAATCCAACAAAAACATTTTTCTTTTTTGTATCTGGCATCTCAATGTGATCATACATCTAAATGAATGATTCATTTATAAATGTGTGTATTGAGCTCCATACAGGCTTGACAATTGAAGGACCCGTATTCCCAAAAATGAAGATTCTGTCATTACCAACACATCTCCATGACTGCTGAAATACAGGTGAAGTTTGTTAATCCATCCAATTTGGAGACCAGCACAAATCCATGGCAGCCTTCACCAGCACAACTGAATTAACAAGGACTCTGTCAATAACGTTCTTTACAGTCCAAAAAGCAACCAAAAATGGCCACGAAATTACTCCTTTAAGAGACTTGCATGCTCTTGAAGCCAATTACACGATTTTTTACTGCTGCCATTATATTTTAAAAAGTTTTCAATTGTGTGCACCCACCCCGCATTCACTCATTAGCTTTCTGCCTCACAAAAATTTCTCAGGGCTTCCTTATTTACCAGCTACGCATAGGCATATGACATACCAAAGTTTATGAACAATAGGTCACTTACAGTAATGATGCTTACTTGCAATTGCTAACTCCTTGAAAATTGAAATCACTCTGCCACCTGTAATGTGTGTTGGTAAAGGTGTTAAAGGACGTTTCAACAAGGTGACGAAAGCCACTATATTCTGGTGCATAATATTAAGGCTGTACCAAATCTTAACAAGAAATGTTTTGTGATGCTTCAGTAAATTGATTTGTAATTTGTTTCTGTACACTGATTAGTAGTTTGTGAAGTTCAATATGAATTAATGATTTTCTGGTGGAATTTTGCATTGGTTTATCAATAAAGGTGCGGCTGGACATAATTGGTAACCAGTAACTCCAAACCAAAAACATGTTTTTTTTCTCCATGATTAAGTTTAGATTTTTGTCCATTTTTCATCAGAGTCCCGTCAGCCTGCACATGTAAACATACAAACACTTTTTGTTTTTTTTTTTTTTACAAAATAAACATTCCACTATTGTCAGAAAAAAGCAGGCAATATGCAACCCAAGATTGAACAAAATCAACGCAATGAATGTAGCAGAGGGTTTATGGAAGTCCTTGAACTGTCCACCTTTTAAACTTACAAAAACCTTGGCATTCTATTTCCTTGAATGCATTATCAATTCGAAAATAGATTGACGCACTGTGCCATATCCCACTAACTTCATTGTTATCAGCAAAGGTCAAGGGTTAGTAATTAAAAACTAATGTGACTACAGTCGTATCAAAATCATGTTGGAAAATGGAAAAGACAATATAGCCAAGTAAATTGCAAATTTTGCAAACCATAATACTTCCGTCCAGATAGATACCTTGGGATGACTTGCTTCCTCCTCCAATGAATCAAAGCTATCCGGCTCAGTTAACCCTCCAGTACAGTCTGTTTGGGAATCACTCCTAGACTGCATCTGTAAGATGGCTATAAAGCTTTCCCATCATGTAGATATAAAGGGAACGCTTTTTTGCGTATTTCTCTGTACGCATGTATTTCAAAGACGCAACCTATTCTGCTCGCAGGCATGAGTATGCATTCTTTTTTTAAAGCCCCAATTATTTCTGTTAATCGTCATCGGAAAGGTCATGCTGCTCTGTTTTGGAAAAAAAAACCTTCATCATCCGATAATCGTTGAGAAAGTGTGAAGTGGGCGTGAACAGTAGCTGTGGATTTACACAGCACATTGTCTGCCGCAAGTAATCAGCTAGTATTTCCAGGTTAGACTGTTAGTTGGGATAACTGATCACTGAATGCTGCGAGGGATGCATCCATGCCTAAATCAATGGTAGGATAATGAGTTTATTTCATATCCCATGGCTATAAAGGATCAAACACTGACAGGGTAGCAATACAATGTTGAATTTTCGCTTCAGAAAGCCGATTTGCTTCACAGCTAAATAGACATTCCTTTATGCTATGGTTGCTCAAGGTCGTTATTATAATGTTTAATGATTTTTTTTGACAGATCATTCCTATCAACTGCTGGATGGATACTATTGGAAAATATGCTAGGCTGTTTGCACATCAGGCTTATTTGAGGAGCTGAATTCATACACTTCCAGGGAAACAGCGATGGACTTAGCATGTTTATATTCTAAATCGTAGACGGGCACCACTTCCTCTTGAATATCCAATTTGCATTTCGCTTTAACCCAACGTCTAGCTGATAGTATAAGTGCATAAAAAAGTGCATCAGTTGAGCAGCTCCATGTAAGCGGGCATTTGCATCTGCAGAGGCGGGTTAAGAAAATGGATTTCATTTATTTTTTAGTTTTGAGAATAAAGGAAAAAAACACATTTTTTCACCAACACATAAAAACAGGCAGCCGATATTTCAATTTGGCAAAAATATGCTGTGAGGCTCACGATGTTCTTAGTAAATTAACAGTGTTTATTATACTGCAATAATAACAAGCTGCTCCCCTGCTGATGCTCTCCTTCTAGACCTGAAGTCTAATGAGAATCCTGTTGATAATAAATGGTATTGTTTGGTAGAAATATAACTTCACTTTGTTTGTAGGTTACTTGCAGTTATAAAAATGTTAGTCCTGCATAAAGTAGGCATTTTCAAAATGTACATGACGAAGGCCATATTGGGTGAAATTGTTTTAAAATAAGTTACTGTGAGCTGATTTAACAGTTTGCGAACATTTCATTTTCAGTTTTGATGCACATGTTTGTCCTGCACCTGTTGTATTACTTGGCTCTGCGTGTAACCACTTGGAACAGCCATTTTCAAAATGTAAATATAGACCTCTACCAAAAAATGAAGAGAAAAAAAAGCTACAGCATACTGCAAACACTTGCCCTGATTTCACAAGAGCAGTCACCTGACGTTGGCGGCACGGTGGCACAGTGGTTAGCACTACTGCCTCACAGCAAGAAGGTTGTGGGTTCGAATCCGGCCTGGGGCCTTTCTGTGTGGAGTTTGCATGTTCTCCCCGTGTTCACGTGGGTGTACTCCGGTTTCCCCCACCCACAAAACATGCAATATAGGAAATACTGTATGGCTGTGTGTGAATGTTTGGTGGTGGTCAGAGGGGCCGTAGGCGCATACTGGCAGCCACGCTTCCGTCAGTCTGCCCCAGGGCAGCTGTGGCTACAAAAACGTAGTTACTACCATCAGAGTGTGAATGTGTGAGTGTATGAATAATGTATCCTTGTGAAGCGTCTTTGAGTGCCCAGAAAGCAGAAAAGCGCTATATAAAATTGATGCATTATTATTATTTAAAACTGATTAGTATGCTGGGACACAGCAGCAGGTCTGCCACATTGACTGTATATCCAGATGGACAACCTAACACCCTGATCCTCAAATCAAACCCTACGAGGTCCAAGAACTGCTGGTTTCCCTTCCTCCCTTTACCTGGGAGTCTGGTGTTAACACATTCTGGCCAATCAGAGGCACTTCCTGTCCATCTACCTGCCTGAGATAACAGAAAACCTGGGCTTGCCCTCTAGTGGCTGGCTGAGGTACAGGAAACTCACCCCCCCCCCCTTGTTAAAGGATGGGACTTGGCCTCACAAAGTATTAAAGTACAAAGTAAATGTCAAATAATGTTTTTCCAAAGATGGTTTCTATCATTTTAAGTACTGGGTCACTCCATACTAAACTTTACAATTCACTGGTGAATTGAATGGTCAATTTTTTTTTTTCTAGTAGAATTAAATTATTTGCATTGCTCATATTTATTCACTCCTGGCCTGAAGATATGCAGAAGAAAAAATCAGAGTCATCAGTCCAACAACATAGCAGAAAAAGTGGTGACCTGATGTCAGCCAAGGTATTGTGAAGGACATTTGGCTGCCAACTTCATTAAATGCTCATGAAAAGTCTGTTGATACTTCAAAAGAAAGTGAAACAAAATATTGCAGAGAAATACCCGTAATAACGGTTTCAATTGTCTGCACTAAATCATCGGGACTCGTCTGATCAGAAATCCAATTTGAAATGACTGTCGTGGGCGTAACCAGTCGTGTCCTCACGTTTTACGTTTATCTCTGTGGGTTAATTTGCATAAAGTATGCAAATAGCGTAAAGATGACCTCGGCAAAATAAGGTACTCACTTCCTGCCTCAAAATTTCAGAAGGCGTCAAATTTTTCTGTGCCCTAATATTGTGTTACGCCCATAAAAACATAAACAATCTGTGTGCTATCGCCATAGACTGTATGAAAAGATGGACGCAGCACCTCGCTCTGAAAAGTGAGACCAGTGCAGAATCTGAATTCCATGTAATGGCCAACTGATGGCGACGTTAGAGGTTGCAGAATTGGAAAAGGCGTATTTGAATCTTCTTCACCACTGTAACACATTTGTACAATTTAGTATGGAATGAGCCTACTTCCTACTATAGAAAGGGAGCGTAAAGTCATGACAGTTCAGTTCCAGAGCTAGTGTTCGACCATCAAGAAGACATATAATGTTAAAATTACCCAAGCATAAGTTGCTAGGTCCCAGGAAAACTAAAAATAATCCATAGTGATTTGAAGTCCGATAAAAATTTACAGTAAAACAGTCTTTATTCTGAACATAGTGTCATGTACTGTTTCCACTGACACTACCGTAGAAAGGTATGGCAAGTTAGCTAGCTGGTTTAACAAGTGACCTACAGTAGGTCATTGTAGGTAGCAACAGGAATCAATAGTAAAAAGCTCTTTACTTTGAGCACAGCGTAATTTAGCAACTGCTTGCAGTGATGCTATGTTCAGAGCGAAGGACTTTTTACAATCAATTTTTATTGCTAGCAAAAAGGACCTATTACCAAATCTTGCCAGATCACTTAAAAGCCTCAGCAAGCAGGCAAACTAATGCTAGTAAATTGAAATTCAGTAGGGTCACCATAGTTAGCTAGCTAGCTAGCTAGGTAGTTAGAACTAACAATAAACCCATGATACACTGCAAAAAGTGAAATATTAAAATACTACGTGAAATGAATTTATTTAAGACTTTAAACACTTATTTCTATCACAATTTTTCTTAGTAAGACAAAACATTTTTCTTGATTTGAGGTTATATTGACTAGCTTGCCAATGGAATAAGAAATATTCACTTGCAAATAGTAACTTACTATTTGCTTGAGAAGTGAAAATTTTTACTTAAAATAAGTTATTACTTGCTTGACAAGTGAAATTCTCTTATTCCATGGGTAAGCTAGTCAAAATTACCTCAAATCAGGACAATTTTTTGTCTCACTAAGACTAATTGTGTTTTAAGTCTTAAAATAAGTAAAATTCATCTCACCTATTTTTATCTTTCATTTTTTGCAGTGTAGTGGGAAGTCTCTTCTCCCATAGAGTTTATTTACCTTATTTTTAAAGTTTACGTGGAAGGCCGAAGGAGGGCCCGAGCGGGGAATTGAACCCCAGACTCCCGGGCAAGAGTCAAACGAGCTGACCACATCGCCAAAAAGCTAGGCTCATTGGTAAGGTATTCAGGGCGCATACTTGTTAGGAGGCATTACTAGAGACAGGACCCTTCAAATGTCAGAATCCTGCCGATTACGCCAGAGTGTGGCAGGCTGAGGGAGGGCCCAAGCAGGGAATTAAACCCCAGACTCCCGGGTAAGAGTCAAACGTTTGACTATTACCCAGGAGTCTGGAGGCTCAAGTCCCAGCCCGGGCCCTACTTCGGCCTGCCACATTCAGCTTGTTCAGATTTTTAAAGTAGGTTTGTATGAGGTAGCTAGCTAGCTAGCTACTTATCCATGGTCAAAGTATTAGCGAGCTACCTAGCTCTAGGACATCTGCGTGGGAGCTAAGCAATAAAATGGCAAGGATGGGGAAAGCAGCAAATGTATATTAGCATCAGACAGTTCAACTTTGGGGAAAAAATCTGAATGTGCTATCCCTATTACACGCCTTTGGTCATAATAGAACTGTTTCAAGTCTATGTACAATAAGCAGCGTTAACCACTTAAACTGAAGAAGCAACGCCAGGCTACATGAAAGATGCAGGGGATGTTCCTGCAACTCAGTTGGGCAGATGTATAGACAGGACCTGGATACTAAAGCCCAACCGCAATCATTACTGCGGAGCACAGTTTCATCCCAACTCATTATACAGTAATGCAACCTGACTAAACATCGATATACAAAGAAAAAGGAGGCTGTCAGCAGAGGTGTTACCAGGATCCCAAGCTTGGGTGAGCTTTTGTCCTCTTTGGAGGGGGCGGGGGGAAAAAAATAACCTCTAGATCGCCGTATAAAAAAATATATATATCAGCTGGCGGCTGGTGAAATGGTGATAGGGGAGGGACATTAACAGGTGTGGTCAGTTTTCAATAATTATGCACACCCTGATTTTTTTAGGCGTAGGTCCACCACCTGCTGCCATGGGCCGAACAACGGAGCTTTCCCTTTTCCTTCATTAAACCCAACGCAGGTTGAACGAAAGTGCGAAACATCAAAGGACATGTGAAATGCTTCCAGAAAAAAACTTGACTGACATCAGTATTTTTCAGCTACATGCTACACGGAACCAAGTAAAGGACTACCGAATCGCCTCCAATTAACCAATTAGGCAACTCTCAGAAAAGCAAACCTGTTCCCATTTACTTTGCTTGATTGGCAATCAAATGTTGGATTCATTTACTCTCTAGTTGAATGAGTAGAGCTGTTTAGACAGCATGATTGATTGATGCAGTTTGAAATTTAAATGGCCATAGAACAGCAGATTTGCATGAATACAATTGTCATTGCCACGCGATTTCGTGCGAATGATCATTTATATCTCACATTCACGTTTCATCCGCTTTTGGGGAAGAGGGAGATTTTTTTATAATTATTCAAACTGGCATTCTTTCAGTCTAACACCGTTGCCCAGTTAGGTTTGTCTGCTTTTCACCGTCACATCTTAATCGTTATAGGCCACTGAAATTGCTTGATTGTTGTTTAGACCAAGTACACAGGAGCAGATTTGGGGAAGAACTGAGCACCTGCAATTAGCAAAACTGATATGGAATCAGTGACACCAGATGCGGGAAAAGGGAATGAGGATTTTATTATTAACCAAAACAAAACAGGCACGAGGGCCAACAAAAAACTTGGCCCAAAGGGTTGCAAAAAACAAACTAAGGAAGCTACACAGAGCTATAAACAAAAAATGCAAAAGGCAAAAAACAAAAAGGCACTGGAAACTCCAGGCGAGAAGATCAAGAAAAATAAATAACAAGACTAAATATATATACACAAGACAAAGGGCTAGGACAAGACTATGGAACTTGACAAGAACTTGGCTAAACGAGACGCGACTAGAAACAAACTTGAGACACTGTCTGCCAGCCAACTTCCACCGCATCCAGATAAAGGCTTGGAAATCATGACATGAGGGGTAACACCTGGAGAGAGAGAAACAAGAGGCATGGCAAGATCAATACATGGACAGAGATTGGATGACATGACCTGCTCATTAAGAGAATGAGCGTGCTCAGCTTAAGTACCAATTAAGTATGCAGATTGGAAGCAAGCATGAATGTTAAGAACAGAAAAGCACAGCAAGATCTTGAAATAGCAAAGCAGGAATCATGACAATAAACTCCCTGTCTAAATTAGTAGTATTAGTAATGTGCCTATCTAATGAATTACACCAACCCAGTGAGTGTTAGTAAATGTTAGTAACTTAAAAACAGTTAATTGCCAATTAAGCTTAGAGAGCCCCGAATCAGCACAGCACAGAAGGAAGGGGAAATACCAAAGCCAACCATAGCTCAGAAATGTGCAACAACGAAGGCACGGGGCGGAACGCAGACAAGCGGTGGAGTGGCATGGCAGACCTGGCGAAAACAAAAACATGGAAAAGTAAAAACATGGACATGGAACATGAAACATGAAATGTAAAATCCTGAAACAAGAAACTGTTAAAACTATGACATGAACTATGAACATGAAACTATGAACTATGGAATCTTGATACATGAAACTGTTAAAACCATGAATAATACTGTTCTGGCCAAAGGCCAGAACCCTGGAACACAACAAAAATCTAAACTCAGGCTTCTTCCCAGCGGCATTTTAAATAGTTTAAGCCGCTTCAGGTGTGTATGTTTCAAGAAATTACACCTGACTGCCTACACACCCATGACTGCAAGTGGTCTCATCACACTTTGAAAAAAAAAATCCTCGTTCAACATCGCCACATCCCTACTCAGCATATCATCTCTAGGTGTAGTAGCCTATTTTTAGATCTATGATATAACAAATCTCTTTTTTTATTTTAAGATCGTCCTGGATTTTAAGCGTCTAGAAAATACTCACAGTGGAAAAACATTCTTAGAAGCGGATGAAACATGAATGTGAGATATAAATGGCGTAGCAATGACATCGTGTTTATGAAAATCTGCTGTTCTACGGCTATTTAAATTTCGAAATGCATCAATCAAACATGCTGTCTTAATAAACAGCTCTACTTATTCAACGTGCAGAGTAAACAAATCCACCATTTCATTGCCTATCTAACAAAGTAAATGGGAACACGTTTACTTTCCTTAGAGTTGCCATCTGTAGTCCATTACTTGACTCCGTGCTGCATGTCGCCGGAAAAAACGGAGGCCAGTCAAGTTTTTTTCCGGAAGCTCCAACTAGCTGCTGGTGAGCTGCCTAGGCTCACTTGGTAGCCAACTCACGTTATAACCACACGAGTCAACACAGATGACCAACTAGTACACAAATTACATTAAAGTCAAACAAGACTGATAAATTAAGCGGTGGCAGAAGTAGCAACAAAAGAGATATGGGCAAAGTTTTAATTCCCTGAGAGAAGCGCAGGGTCGTAAACGTTACTAAACTGATGCGTGAAGACGGCAGTCGAAGAGAATGGGAGGGTACCTGGTAATTCGAGAGTGCCCATTGGTTTCACATCAGACTAGACTGGCAAAGGAATCCACCAATCACACATAGTGATAGATAAATAAAGCATACGTAAAGCTCACTCTAAATGGCTGTCTAACTCCGGCTGTGAATCAGTTGGATATCGCGTGTTTGCTGTCAAATAGTAGTAAATCTGTTTTTTATCTTGGGTTTTCATTGGGTGGGCAGAGCTTTTCTCAGGGTGGGCACTGCCACCCCCTGCCCCTCTAACGCCCCTTGCTGTCAGTGTCCTTATTTGATGCCACTTTAAAACAAATCCTACCCCCTAACCTCTAAGTCTTAACCGGAGCCCTAGCTCTCAACATCAAATAAGGACACCCAAAGCCTCCTTTTTTGACGCTCGGTGAGTTAGTGCCACTATATGACAAGTTGAGGATGAAAATATGATGTACTGCGCAGACTCTGGCAACAAATGTGCAAGATGGCAGTGTCCGTATGCAGGATATTTTGGCTCCATTTTGTCACTGCGTTAGGAATTGTCCATCTTCACATAGTCTATGTTCTGCCCGTATGGCGTTGAGTTTGTACTGTAAGTGGATGCCTGTATGAGTTTATCATTGTAAAATAGATTAAATTATGTTCAAGAAAAGTAATCCGCATTTTTCATGCTCCAGTGATCTCATAATGGTTAATGTAGCACAAGTAAAGTACTGAAATATCATTGGTACTGTATTCATGGGTTGATTTTTTAGGAGACGAACAAGTCAATATATTTCCATTGTCGAAATGCTACAGTATTCTCCAACTGCTAAAGCAGCGTAATTAGCTCTGTAATACTTACAGTGTTGTTGCATACATTTCACTGAATGTTTGTATGTATTTATATTTGTGTGTGTGTGTGTGTGTGTGTGTGTGTGTGTGTGTTTTTATCTGAGTGAATTCCGGATATGCAGAGACTTTTTCTGGTGATGAAATGTTTTCCAGGCATTAAGAATATCTCAATGCTATTGTTAACAAAATAAGACAGATTCTTGTTCTCCGTCAGTCCATCAGACGTTTACCTTTTCTCAGGAGAATGTATGAAAAAAAGGTTGCTCTAAAGCACATCACCATATTTTCCTGTCAACCTGCGCCCCGGGGAGTTTACCCCTGTTTCTTTATCAACTCAGGGGATAGACTCTTACCTCAAAATGTACTTTCTTTGTGTCTCAGTAAATTACTGTCATACTTGATTTTGCTTGCACAAAGCTATTCCATTTGGAAAACCCTGTCTCATTTTTTATCAAAAATGCAGCTTGTCTACTTTAAACAGAGAAACAATGTTGTACAGGCAAATCATTGATATCTAAACTGTGTGTGGCTGCACCTACATAATCTGGCAAAGTTTATATATTATATAGCCCATTCATCAACAATTTTGCTCCTCCAGCAATAGTGGTTAAAACTAAAAGCCTGAGCCTGGTTTGACTCTCAAGTTATACTCAAATTTGAATTCAAGTTGCAATAAATAGATAAAATTATGAGGGCACTCCATCGTCTGAGTTCTTTCTCGTGTCTACATGAAGAAATTGATTCTGTAGTATTCAATGAAATTCCATTGTTAAACTTAGGAACATGTGACGTGTTTAGAATTTAAACATCTGTGCGTAAAAGCTAAATACCTGGTGATCATTTTTGTGAATAGGTGTTCTAATTCAAAACACTGTTTATTGAATGTTGCAATCAAGGTTTGTTGAATACACTTTTAAACTGAATCTAAACACTGTGACATGTTGAAAAAGTGTTAGTTTTACACTGTGACTAGTCTGCGCAACGTGACGCGAAAATATCTAGCATGCTAGATTCGCTGCTGCACTGTTACATGAGTAAGTTACACAGCGAAAACCATCTCCACTCTGGGCAACATTGCCTGATGCAGTATACACGCGCGTCACTTGCCTCAGGCACAGTTGCACCGTCTGGGATAGGCTTAATGCAGACATGCGCCATGTGAGCAGTTCAGTAAAAACAAAATTTGAGCTGTGATACTTTTGGGTGTGGTCAACAGCCTACATAAAGCCAAGAAAAAAATGAAAAATGCTACGTCATCAGGAAAATATATGATGTATTCAATTATTACTAAGCCAATTCTTTTCCCCCAGTTTGTAACTCATAAGACAAGTGTTTGCCACTAACTTGGCAATATCCCCTGCCGCCTCAATTTTAAGTGTCCGTACGGATGGACGGACGTATGGACGAACGGACGGAGCCCAATGCTATATCCAAGTAAGTGTTTTTTATTTTTAGTCTGTACAAAATTCTTGACAAGTGGAAAATGATTCAATTGAATTTGAATTATAATTAATGGATAAAATTTATGAATATCAGTCATGCACTGCTAGCCTCCCACTGCGCATCTTGTAAGTATGAACCTTGGCCTCTCCCTCGCAACAAAGGTTTGTCATTCCAGTGGGTCACCAGCCAGGGAAAGGAGCAATTTTTCTTAACCAGGGGTAATGATATTAATTTGAAGATTACATTATTAGGGAACTTATGCACACAGTTACCTGCTAAGCCCTTCGCTCAGTTCTTTCTCAGTGCCTTTACAAGAAAACTTTTTGGGCTACATACACTTTCATGACAATAACCAAGGCGCAGCGGCAGTAAAGAAAATAGGGTGATTAAGATTACATCGTCTGAATTTTTGAATATTCAATTCGATTCAATTTGATACAACTTTATTTATCCCGAAGACAATTCAGTTTGACAACAACACACAGTGCACATGCATCAGCCAACACACAACACTCAACAATACCCACAATAACACTGTCGGAGATAACGCGCGGGTATTCTCTATGTCACCCAAGGATGCACCAGTACAACTGCCATACATAAAGAAAACGGACATAATCTTACAGTTAATACTTGTATTCTAAAAAAAAAAAAAAAACACCACATGCAGGGCTTCCGCCAAGCGGCGCAATTGCCGGATTCCCGCAAAAACTGCCCTAGCGCCCGCAAGAAAAAATTGTCAAAGCGGGCCATTCCCGCACATGTTCTCGGTGAATTAAGATACTTGCACACTGGACGCGAAGCCTATTTTTCACACGAGATTACGTTCAAAGTCAATGTAATCTGTCGTACGAAATATTTGTTTCGCATCCAGTGTGCAAGCGGCTTTAAAGTACCTATTCAAGTACTGCTCCACTCGCAAGCTCATTCACCCCCGCAAAATCTGAATAGATTGGTAACTAGCTAATCACTGAGTACATTTTCTGTCTTGCCGCTGGCCGTTGACCGCAGATGATCTCGAATCTTCCCTTTCGTTGCGCAGCACCGCAATCAGGGCAGTGGCTGTAATCTTCATGAACGTCGTCCCTAATTTCACTTATGGTAATCACTAGCCTGCCCAGCGCTGTACATATTTTCGCCTTGTGGACAAGGTTTGCGCCGTCTGCACCTGTTGTCTATTCATTAAAATGTTTATTCACCGGACTCGCTTCAAATCAAGTGAATAAGTTTTATATTGGGGGAGATGGCTTGTAGCTACGTTAATGATTTTTTTTTCATGCTGTGAATGCCAGTCTTTGATTTATGGGTGTACGATAACGGTTTCCAAAGTGTCGCCTTCCATTCTTGTCAATTCCGTTTTTCACGTAGAGGTTCCATGCAGATATACGTAGCGCCCGAGAATCGTGCTGCTTAGCGAAAGCACTGCAATTTTTTTGTGTCTTTGGAGGTTTGTTTGTTTACTAGAGAAGCTAGTCAAGCCCAGTCCTGTTCTAAAGCATACCGTACTGTCGCCTAATATCCATTATCTGATTATAGTCAATGGCAGTTGTAACTTGTATTTTTTATTTTTCAAATTTTACACGGTCACTCAGTCACTGAGTGCACTAATTACTTTTTTTGAATAAATGTTTTATTTTTGTGAGAACTTTTGTCAAGTTTCAGTTCATCTCAATATCATAAATGAATAGTTATTACAGTGGTTGTGACAGCTAGCCGTTACATACTGAAATCCCCCTGACAAATTGAAAATCCCCCCCCCTCCCCCCTAATAAAATTTGGAAAGGGGGAAATCCCCCTCTGTAAAATATTTTGGCAGAAGCCCAATGTCATAATGTCATGCATACATGTCATAAACTAAAAAGAAACCTATAGTTGCTGGGCATTCGCGGCAACCCAAAATGCTAAGTGAGTATTATTCCTAGAATTGAGTTTTGAGAATAGACCTCAAATAATTAAGGTATATTCAACCTTTTTACTGTACAGCAGCACTTTTGGGATTAAAAAGGATCAGCTCAGCAAAAATAATCAAATATTCATGTTGAATAATCTTTTTCTTTTTAACCTGGAGTGTATCGTGACAATGATCATTTTAATGACCCCAGGACCTTAGACTGGGGCCGCAATGAGTGTCGATCTCATTTGGCCCAGAAAAATCGTCATTAATTAGATTACAAGAACTTGAAAAGCTTATGGGGGATTAATGTCAAGAAATACATGCATTGAAAAGTATCAGACACCTGCGCCAGCTTTGTGGATCCTTCGGGCTTAATGGAGCTGAAGCAGAACTTTGGTCTACATCTCTACCTGACAGTTTCAAAAGAAACCATTTACACTAATCTGTCTTTCTTGTTGCCCGGTGGGCAAGTATTGTACATTACAATCATCCGTCTCAGCAGTAATATTAAGACTTTTCATTAATTCTGTGCACGGATCTTCCGTGCGCACCTGGCCTCTTCAACTCTGCTGTTTCCGGGCGCAACTGCTCTTCCGTGAGGTGGCGGGGGAACGTGGCGCCAGCTGCGATAGGTGAACCACCGCAGCGTATCCCAGCATGCTCCCCGGTGGCAACGCAAGCTGGCAGCAGGCGGCTCATGTCAGCGCCGCAGCAGAAGTGCGGCATGTCAGCATCACTGCGACGACAGCGCTCCCCTGGAACAAAAAAGACATCCGTCAAAGTCTGATTGGCGTCTGAATGCCACCTAGGGAATCCGCACAGTGTCCGCAAATCTAATCAAAAAACCACAACAGGGACAAAACGAGGAGAAAATAATCCGCAAATCTTTCTTTTTTTAAAAAAAAAAAAGAAAATATGGTGTCACGTTCAGTGTGCGGGTGAAATTCGTCATTGGCGTGATGACCTGAATTTAGACTGGAGCTGTAACGAGGCTGACAGCTGTGATTTGAGGTGGGCCCCCAGGGAAGAAGGGTTCGGAAGATCCTGACGGTTTGATACCCCCTCCTTCTCTCGATCGTCCTCCTCCCTCTCCCTTCCTTTAACTGTGAATATCATTTACTCACTTCAGCAATCAAGGTGCAGAAGCTGGTAGCACCACCTAAGTCGACGTGCAGATCGCACCTTAGCTTAATGAGCTTCTTAGAAGTTCCAGGATCGCAAATTTCCCCGTGGGATGTCAGGTGAAGCTTCACTCATTCGCAGCTCTGGCTGTTATAATGGAGGTGTGGGAGGGACGTTGGGGGCAAGGGGCGGGAGACATGCGGCAATTGGAAAGATGGCAGTTGCAAAGGGCGGCATCGCAAATTTTTTGATTAAGAGAAAAGGATCGTAGTTACATGAAATATTAGAGCTAAACATCATTGTTGCCATGGTGTTGAGAAGCCAGGAAACATATGAATATCATGCAAAATAGACACCAAAAATGAAATTCAAATGTGCTCTATTTATTTCAGTGAAAAAATGTTTGTGTGCATTTGTGTTTTTATATCTTTGTCCCTTAAAATACAATATTGCTAATTGGATTTGAATCTTTCCATAATATACCTAGAATAAGCTCCATAATATTTGAGAAAATAAATGTTTTCTTGATTGGCATAGTAAATGCAAAATGTTTTGAATTCTCACAAAAAAATCTTGAGTGGTTCAGGTGCAAATCTAACTTTGTTGATTACCACATTTAGGGGCCGAGTGAAGACATAATATCTATTTTTCACCCCCAAAATATTATTGAGGTAACTGCACTGTTAACTCTCGTCAAAAACTGTTGGCAATGTCACATGCTAAAATATATACACATGCAAGTACTGGCAGATGAGTGCAGAAAAGATGGCAGATGAGTGCCATACTGGTGGAGGACACTGTGTGTAAGTGACTTTGCTAATCTTTTAAGTATTTTTAAAAAAATATGGTTTCTCTAAAGATGTGTAATGAACCTGCTCACATTGAGATTTGAGGCTATGAGCACTGGCCCAAAAGCTGTTTGAGCATTAGCCCAGTTTGTCAGACAACAGAGGCACATTAGCTATAGCACAAAGTCAACAAGCCATCTCATGACAGGCACCCCAACTGCCAAATAGTTTTGCGGTGAGTTCATTACACCAGCTCATTTTACACCAATAGTTGCCTACTTGGTGCGTTTAGAGGTACATCTGATTTAGAGTCAGCCTAACAATGATACCATCTGATGAAGTGTTGTTTTTCAAGAGGCTTGAGTTAACTCTGAGGTTATCAACACAAGCCAGCATTCCTCCATAGCGGTTGACCCCGTTAAAAGGAAGGAGAATTTGCTGATTTGAAGGTAAGTTTCAGGGTGGCTCTGTGGGAGTATCCTTTGGGAGTGCTATATTACTTAAGAGGGGGATGGGTACCCTTGGAGGTAATATAGCTTTTTGTTTGTTGATAAGGAGCTAATGGAAGTTCGAATGCAAGTATTACATTTGTGCTGGAAGGTGATATCTGATCACGATGTTTGTCTCTTCATCTTGGTCAGCTGGGCTCTGAATTACTCTTGCTGTAGTAACACTTGGTGTACGTCAGCTAGGCTCTGAATGTTTCAAAGTATGGTTGTCTCCCAGTCTAAGTCAGTGAGGATTTCGGATTTGCTCCAAACATGATTGTCTCCTGGTCTCAGGCAACCAGGCTTTGAATGTCTCCCACTGTAATAGTCTCGTGGTTAGAGTCAGCTGGGCTCTGAATTCCTGTAATTGAGATAGTCTGAGTGTCTGGGCACTGATCCCCTCCCGTTGTGTTAGTCTCAGGACATGAGTGCCTAGGCTCTGAGCTCCTCCTGTCGTGGTAGTGTCCTGACCTGCGTATCTGGGCACTGAACTCCTCCCATCGTGGAAGTCTCCTGACCTGAGTGCCTGGGATCTGATCTCCTCTCATTGTGGTAGTCTCCTACCCTGAGTGTCTATGCTCTGAACTCCTTTGGTCATAGTAGTCTCATGTCTTGAATGTCTGGGCTCTGAACTCCTCATACTGTGGTAGTTTACTGACCTAAGTGTCTGGCCTCTGACCTCCTCAGGTTATGGCAGTCTCCTGATCTGAGTGTCTAGGATCTGATCTTGGAGACACACTGGTGAGAGCTTCAGTTCAGCTTTTTTAGTTTGTTTTACGGTACAGTAATCCTGTACAGGATTCTGCATTAATGTTAAAAATGTTGTAAAAACCTTTGGAGAACACATATGCATCGCAAATAGTATATGACCGAAATTATTTTTCCACTTGGCACACGCTAATTTAAGGAAGAAAAAGGGAGCATTTGCGGAGCTATAGTGTGCATGCGCGGGTATGCGAGTGCATGTAAGTGTGTTTTCAAAATTTCCACCCTCGTTGCATTTTGCACAATTTTATTGCAGACTTTCAGATGATAAAAATGATGCATTATTTGAATACCATCTGGGACGGAAAATGCTGCGTGAACAAAAACTCTCTCTTCTTTGAACCCCAATTTGCTGCATTGTATGTATACTTCAGGGACAGAGCTACAGTCAGCAAGTGTATACTGTACAAGACATCAATCTGAGCCGTACCTTAATATGCAGAAATTATGTCAAAAAGGAATACAGACCCCATTATCATTCTCAATGACTCTCATAAAGAAAACTTTTAATTCCGGGTAAAGAGCACTTTTAATGAAACAAAAATACTCATGTATGTCTCAAAAATAGCTTAGCTGCCTTAGTAGGAGCAGCAAATGACTGTACTGTGTGTACTTCATTGTGTTGTATTGTGTTGTGCTTTGCTGAACAACATCGTGCAACTCTGCCTTCCCTTTCTACGCCTCATATATTAACTGATACCTTTTTTTGGGAGCAAAATATACCAGAAGCAATAAAGCAGAAATTTGTTTAATTTCTACTTGAGCTGCAAGTCTTTTCAGCGAGGGCAGCCACTATTGGAAATTTATCCAAAACAAAACAGTCATCATCACAGATCATCTCGCATTCAGTCCTTTCTGCCAATCATGTTAAACACTGTGTCCCCTTGGCCTATCACAATCCAGAATCTGTTCAAAGCTCGTGGTCTAATATCATATTTTTACTTCTTTCTTATTGGATTTACTGCAATTTCATTTTTCCCTTTAAAGCCCAAATTTCTGAATTCTAACCTGGGTGACCGATTACCAGGAATGACTGGAAAATGGACGGTGTGGTTTTCCAGCCAGTCATTGGAGTGCTTTGAACTGCCAGCACTTCAGAAAGTGTTTCCGATGGCAAATACGAGAGGATTGCCCGCAAAGGGAGGGTGGTAATTTAAATCACGGCACTCCCTCCTTCTCTAAAAGGGAAACCTGAGCAGAAGCAGTGAGTAAGAACGGGAAGGCAGACATTCTGTTGTAGACAACTGCTTTGGGTTTGTCTGGGTAACAGAAATGAGAGCAGAACAGCGCGGACTTATCCTGAAATAACAGATCTTGAGACTTTACCCCCGAAGATGCCGGGTGCTTTTGAAAACTCCTCGTGGAGCTGTGCTAACAGACTGAGCAGTGCTCTGCCCCTCCTCTCACAAAGCCACAAAAGTTGGACTCCAGTTCCAGGGTATCATAGCGTCTCTTGTTTTACTTCCCCCTTGGGACAAATGGTGCTCAATCATACACACACACACACACACACACACAGAATCAGCATTCTTTGTTACAACCACAGAATACAGCATACACCAGCGCATGCAGTATTCTTGAACTTCAGAAAGAAAAAAAGAAACCTTTTCAGTGACAAAACCTTAAATTCCTCTCCTATGTCCGGCAGAATCATTTATGTATAAAAGCCATCATTGACCGAACAAGCAAGCTTGTTTCATTTGAGACCCAATTGCTTCAAGATATTGATTGGCAAAACAATTTTTGTTCCAGCAGGTGCAGGAAATTGGCCGGAGTTTAGAGCAATATGGCACATCTGACTCTAACAGGGAGTCACCTATTTCAAAAAGCTCCCTCCCCATACTGGCACAAAACCAGAATTTAACAAATCAATAAGTTTGATTAAATGACACATCTGCAGTCATCATTATGGAATTCATTGTGTATCTACCCAGGCGGCGACAGAACAGGGCTAAGACTGTCGGCCGCTGACTCGCCATTTCACTATCCTTCAAACAGGCCGCAAATTCTCCAGAAAAAAAAAAATGAGGCCGGCACTTAGAACGGAACAAATGCTTTCTGTGAGTCATTAGTGCTGCAAATATCGTAAATGAGCACACGCTCCCTGCATAATCAGCTACGAAAGTTGGTAAAATTGTAAAATTACAGACAAACAAATGTGCAAAAAGTCACTAAAAAAATTCAACAACAACAAACCAAAAAAAAATGTTTTTAAACATTTTTATAACATTAGCAAACCCGAATAAAGAGTGGTGTCAAATTACGGGCGAAGTGGAAGGGATGGGGGAAGAGCGGGAGCGAAATGAGCATATGTGACGCATGGACAGTCGATAGCGCTAGCGCATGATAATCGATTGCCATTTGTAACAGCGGTGCAGACAGAGGGGCCCGATCAGCGCGCATTATTGTCACCGCGCGCCGTCGTGCTGTGCAGTCAGCCAGCCGGCCGAGCGGCGGAAGATAAATGGCAGCGTGTTCACAGGAACAAGATAGCAGTTAGTCATACCTGGAGCACAGAGGCTTGGCGGGGGAGCGCATCAATACGGCAGGCGGAGACTTTGTGTAGATACCGCGGATTAAGAGGAGAATCGAGGTCAAATTAATCAGCTGACAACTTTTATGACATTCAGAACATGCTACGCTGCGCTCTGTCTCCCATCCCCCCCCCCTCTCTCTCTCTCTCTCTCTCTCTCTCTCTCTCTCTCGATCTCTCATTCTCAGCTCAATGGCAGTACAGAAGCAATGCAGGTGGAATTTCTGTCACATAATTTTTTTGAACAAACGGTTTGCCAAGTGGGGTTCCTCGATAGGGAATGTGTTCTTTTCCCCCGTGGATTGCAATGAGGGGAACCAGTGTGCTCACGGGCAGACAGAGGGGGCTGTGCCGCACAGAATTCTGGGTATGGCGCAGATAGTGCGCCCGCTCGAACAGGACACCATTGATCGGCCGCATCTCCGCATCTGCGATCACGCTAACATCTGGCCGGAAAAATAACAACCAGTCAGTGTGTCTTCGCGTGGTTTCGAAAACCGCTCGCTTGTTCGCAGGCTTCACCACCCAAATGTCTCCTTTCAGATGTGATTATACAATCACTCCAGCAAGATGAACTGCTTTATTCTCAGTAAAGCTTATTCACCTGTTTAAAATAGAATCCATTTACTTCATAAATTACACTGTGGGAAGTGCATTTGCCAGCATAATTGTTTATTTAATAGCCTGTAATGAATAAAGTCTTCCACTGATTTTTCAATTTCAAAGTTTTTTACCCTTTTACAAAGTGAAGAGCGTTCAGACAGTGAGTCATTAGCAGGCATCCCGCAACCTTTTCATTTTTCACAATTCATTAAAGACATACAGTTTGTTAGTATTTGTTGAGTACATTATCCAAACCTGCTTCACTGTGTTTTGTCCTGTATTAATGGTGACATAGCGTCAGCACTTTGCATCAGGTAGGTTTTATTTCTTAATTTTGGGTTATTATTTAGGTTCCAATAAGCTTCAAAGCTTTTTCTGATGAAAAAAGTGTGTGCACTATGGAGTTAACATTGAGCAACTGCAGGCCTACCTATAACAAATGAAAATGGGCACTTTTTTCTTGGATTCATATAATATATCAAAGACCACAGGAAAAAAAGCACATTGATCCAACAACAAATGGGAGCGCTCTCATTGATTTGAGATGTGCAAGGTCTTATTAAACAACAGGCGAGGCTTCCCATGCCATGCTAGGGGACAACTTTGTCAACAGCTTGCTTTACTCCAGTATTGATCCCTTTTCTCGCTCTTGTGTGCTCTCGCTAGATTCACGAGCGTATCTGTATCGCATATACGGTTAATACATGTACGCGGCTGTGGTTCGTGACAAACAATGACAGATTAATCAAATTATGAGTCAATATCACATCTTGTGTGGGAGTGCGCATGGAGATAAATATTTTGGTTTGTCTGAAGAATGCAACTTTAAATAGACCCTTGGGTAATGCAAGGTCATAGGTTGCATCCCTGGAATTTTAGCATGGACTGTAAAGGCTTAATTTTAAATGGAAATGAGTAGTGAACCTATCTGACTATTTGCAGAGATGGTTAAATTGGTGTATGAACACACCGTAATTTTAATTAATTGGACAGTGACATATTTTTGTATTTGGGCTCTATTCTGTGGTACTTTTGAGTTTGAAGGAATTCAATTCTAATTAGCTTGAGGTGAAGAGAGATTTAATCTGTGGGTGTTTCCATCCATATCAGATGAACTGTTTAGTAGTGACAACACCTTCTGTACATCGTTCTCCCATTTTCAGGCACATTAAATAATTTGGTCATTTTATCATATTGTTGAATGAATTTAATCATTTTTAACATTCGAGGCCCATTTTAACAATCTAAGCGCATGGTCTAAAACAGGTGGCACAAATGCATTTTGGAGGAGTCCAAATCCAATTTCGCTAGTTTAACGGCAATTTATCTAGGCACATGATTATGAGGGGTCTTACTTAATTCCTTAATTAATCATGTGTGTTTTGGGCCTAACATGAAATAAACCAGAGTGTCACCTCCCATTCATTTTAAAAGTTATATGCAGTTGCTCTGTGGTAAACTCACATTATGTATAACGGCAGATTTTACTAATAGTAGGAAAAACACTTCTCTGCAGAGATGGGTCCACTCATGCGCAAAACCACTGCTGAAATGTTAGAAAGTTTTTTTAAAATATTGTTCAAAATTGTTTTAATCATATTCTGCTGAAAAAGTCATCATACACTGTGAATCCCGGGGTCACATTTGAACGCTTGCATAAAAAAAGGAACCGATATTAAAAAAAAGTTCCATTCAGGGTCGTGTGTAAAAACGTAATTATACGTTTAGCAATGACGAAGAGAAATCAAAATGAGCATGGGAAATAACGAATCAGGAGAAAGGAACAACAATAATGTTATTTTGATTATGCTACTGTAACCCCTTGAAGAATAACCAACAAGAGTGAAATTAACTTGCTTCTGTTTTGTAGACAGTGAGGATTGGAAAGAAAGGGATCAACCTTCATGAAATTGGAACAAAAACGAGTAATGGTGAATATCAGATTTTTGACTTCTCATCCATGGAGGCTGAGTCGGATGTATGGAAGAAATTGGGATTAATTATAGGCAGTGACCACAATTTCATCCGTCGCTTTAATGCTCATAAAGTCCCTCCTATTAAGATTGCTTTGTTTGTCAGCTAAACTGAATTATAATAAGCACATTTAAAACGAAATTCAGAGATGTGTATTTGATAGTGGGAAGGAGGGGTTGCATGTTTTATGTTTATTGATCAGTTCGGATTCAAAATTGATTTTGAGATAATTGCGCGTAACGGTCAATCTGTGCTGGACTCTGACCTGTCTTATCCAAATTTCTTAAGCACTCAAAACATTCTGCCTATACTGAGCAACAAAAGAAAAAAAATTAATACCAGACTGACCAGAAACTAAGAATGTGTGGGGCAATTCCATATAAGAATATGGGAAAATGGTAAAATTAAAAACTGCTTTAAATTTGCAACCATTCTTGCCATAGGATTCCATCATAGGGTTGAATGATATCAGTAGCTTTATTTTTTATCATCACCGTTTATTTTCTAAAGTATGAAATTCTAATAACGCTATGATTACCACACTTTATTAGCCGAGCAGCTAACTTACTTGCCGTAGTGGGTGCTGTACTGAAGTTCACCTTTTTTACTGAGGTGGTGGGCCTCGTCCAGAGAGCTGTCGCTTCAAGGACTGGTAAGTAATGGATGAATGGAAGTGAGCTCCATTAATTGTGCCTCAGTCTCTGTGTGCTTGAGTGTAGCAGAGCTGGACAGAGCCTGGAAGGGTCAATGCAGCTCAGTCAAATGAAAGCAATGTGACGTTCGTTTAGAATGAAGGAGCAGATTTTAGCCAAAGGCCAATAGAATACAGGAGAGTCAAGTAACTGTTGGAATCCATTACACCGTGCCTACTGAATCCTTCCTTTCCATTCAAGTCAAATGCAGTTCAAGTGCTGTGTACAGTGAGATCACTGCACTGGTCAATGTGCACTGGAAAATGTAAAGCAATGCTGTTGTTCATACAGTATGTATATCTCGCTCCAATGGCTTAAAATTTCTATTTTGTTAATTTACACTAAATTGTTTTATATGCGTTAATGTTAAACCTAAGAAATACAGGTTTAACTAATTAGATTGGTTACTTTGAGTCTATCTCAAGTTATTCTGAGTGACAATCAACTTCACTTTTTTTGTTGAACCATTGTTTCATTTTTTAAGTGTCAACCACCATTTTTCCTAAATGTAAACTCTCCTGAGGCAGTGCGCATGGAGATCATGCACTGCATCCATCACTGCCGTGAAAATACAAAAGAATGCGCTGAAATTTGCAAAGATCTGTTGCGTTAATGAGTGTACAAATAGGCCGTGGATACAATAATCTTTTTGATGTGACTTTTGTCCCCCGAACATGCGATTAACTGTCAGGTCTTTAGGCTCCAAGATGGCATCTCGCTACCATTGAGATCCACTCAGCCCGACCACATGCTGAAGTGGCTTGGCTTGCATTGAGAACGGATCTCAGTCAGGTGTGGTGGCATGTAGGTGAAATCTCAACAATTTTCCAAACATTCATCTCAAGTCATCTTCCTGCGACACAGGAATTCCTCTCCTAACCATGTAAAGCAAAGGGAAGATGTTCACGTTTGGAGGAAAACCAGAGCTGGAGCAGAGCTGAGACTGGCTGTCTTCTTGCAACGTTGTACAACACCACTGTGTAAACTGTACTTAAGAGCAATTACAGAAATAAAGCCATCTTTGAGGAAGTCGCCCCTGTTTCAGCACTGAGGAAAACAACAGCTGCATTAATCACCCGACACTGCTGCTCTTTCCTCAACAAAGTGTGTCTCGTACCGGCCCTGCCACCATAAAACAATGCGCAAAGTATTAAAAAACGAAGGTTCTTTCTTGCAAGGGGGCATTTAGGATGCACTTATTGCATGAGATATGTTCGATCAGATAAGTAGCAGGGTTGAGTTCAATTACTTTTTCGATTATAATTACAGTAATTGTAATCAATTACTTTTGTAATTGCAATTTAATTTAATATAGAAAAGTAATTGTAATTGAAAATTCTGTCCAGAACGTAATTGTTAATACATTTGCAATCAACTGTAATTCAAAAAACCAGTTGAAGCCAACCTTGGTAAGTAGCATTGAGAAGTCTAGTGTGGACACACATGCAATCACAGCAGAGGTCTGATCTTACGCATCTGATCACAAAAGTTGCACTGAAAAGACAAGTGTGGCCACCTACATAGATTGAACACGAAATCATAGATACCTTTTAACAGATTGCCAAAATCTTAACGAAATAAAAGCAAATAGATTGCTGCAATTTGGAGAAACAACTTGAATCCAGGCAACAATGCGGTTGTCATTTCATGTCAGCAATGTTAAATGTGACATTTAAATCATTAAGTTATGTGGTGTATTGATAACAAAGAAATCATATATTTAGCATTTTTCATTTATATCCTGTGTAGTTGTATATTCTATTGTCAGCATTTATTGAAAATAAATCCATGATGACTAGCCTAGTGTACTACAAACAAATGTGGTGAGGGTGGCTAAGTAGTGTTTGCAAGCCAAAATAAGCCTACTTTAATTTTGCCAACAAATCCCACCTTGCAGTAGGACTCAGCATCAAGGGTTTTGTTTGCCTTCAGGCTTTGCTTCATGTATTTCATTGTCATCGAAAGCAGGTACATATAAATGCCAGCAAGTCTCCAATTGCCCTGACATGCTTGTCTTTGGATTGTAGGAGGAAAGACCCCAGTCTGGATTCAAACTCACAACCTTCCTGCTGGAAGGCAAAAGTAGGCAACAGTGCTACTTACAGAACCACTGAGCCAAATACTGGACAAAACCCCCCTCAGAAAAAAACCCACTAGACAAAACCCAACTCACTCATCAGAGTTCTGGACAAAACCCCACTCTGTTTTTTTTTTTTTCCAGGAAAAAATATAGGGCTTTGTAATAACAATCATAATAATAATTTGTATAATAATACCATTTTTTCTTTGAATTCAGATCAGCATTTTTCTGATTGTACTTCAAAGGAATGGTTGAAAGAGAACATCTTCCTTGTTTTTCCATGTATGTAAGAGAATAGGGGTTTAGTCTCAGTGCTGTTCTGTCCAGTGAGGTTTTAACCTGTGGGGTTTGGTCTGAGTGAGGTAACATCCAGTGGGTTTTTTTCCCCTTCCTACACTGTGCCCCCCTGTGGATTATACAAATCAGTGGAAAGTTTATTAACACCGCAAAATGCCTGAACACACTTCAAGACTAATCATCGATTTTAAGGGATTTCTTTCTGCCTCCCAATTTTCAGCTCAGCAGCCACTACTGATGTAATTTCCGCCCAGGTGACATATACAGGATTTTACCCACTGCCGTTTACTATCCACATTATTTATATGGAATAATGGTGATTCTTGAGTGAAGCAGCCCTGTCCTCAGCCAAAACCACATTCTGGTCAGCAGTAACATATTCCTGCGAGCCAACTGTTCTATACAACAGTCTTGGTGTCACAACAATTACCTCATGACATCTTGCCCTTTCAAGCAGATCAATTCGACACACACTATTTTAAAAAAGTCCGAAGGACACACAGTTGTTAGGTAAGGACCACATTACATATACATACAGTAGTGTAGAAATGTGGACATGCATCAGCCTGTAGCTCGTGCCTCATTCCCCTGTGGGTCAGGTAAATAACTTTCCTATCCGCTGTCATTCCTGCGATGGCTATTAGCCAGTCAGGAATAGCCGGCAGGACAGCAAGATAACCTCTGCATAATTACATCTGACCGGCGGCCGGGGCCAGGTCAGTGAAAGCGTCGCTCGTTGTGACTTACATAACCGCAATACCTTGTTAAGCTGATTTACCATCACCCCTGTGAAGAAAGTGTCTCTTCCTGGTACAGGACAATGGGTGATATAGGACACTCAAAGTCCAGTGCCATTGTGACAAATTAGCTTCATTGAGCTCATGGAGATTAGCTTCTTACATGAGGAAATGCAGAACATTAAAAACTGTGAGCTCTCTCTAATGGCTTGGCTTTCCCTCTTTATCCCCTCGCACTGGACCCAGAAAACGAAGAGATTCAAATCCATTACACGAGTCATGAAGTAAGAATTATATGTTTTCAGAAGTTATGCCATCCTTTCAGGAAATATTTCCTCAGATATGCTTGACAAATATATGATTTACCTGTGGATCTACCTCCTCCCATATTGTGCATCGGCCATATTTCTGAACGCTGTCACTCCAGATTGATGTTTGTGGGAGACGTTCTATTTCATCAATTAAAAGTATTTTTTTTTTAATTTCGCAAACCATCCTCATGTCCTGTCTTGGCCTGCTTCATGTGCAAGAAAAGGAAGGAAGGAAGGAAGGAAGGAAGAGAGGAAAGAAAAATGATGAAAACTAAGTGAGCCTTCTGACATCACAAAAAGGATTTCTCCTGTACAACCTGAGTACTTTGTACATACGGAATGCATTTGATCATTTTTTCACAAGTTGTTGATAATTAAACAAGTCCATTCCTCATTGCCGTTTTAAAGTCCATTCAAAAAACAACTCATTTGATAGCTTCCCTGGGAGATCTGATTCACTCATGACCCCCATAACTTCAGTTATGCGCAATAGATAATGTGTATGTGTCTATGTGAATAAATAATTAAATCTGACAGCAGCAGGAACGTGTCCTTCTTCAAGGATCATTTTTCAAAGTTATTTACAGATGGAATGACACTTACATTTTTTCTTTTCTATCTCTCCAAAAGATGCGGACAAATTTTTTCCACTTGAGTTCCCACAGTTTTTGCTGAATTTGAACAAAAATGGGGAAAAAGTCAGTTATTTACGCCAGAACCTGCCTGATGCTGTTTCACTAATGTCACATTTGCAGTTCTCTACGGCCTACTGCGCCGACAGTAATTTTTATTTAACATCTGGATCCTACAGCAGTTTTAGCATTGCCATTCAAAAACACATTTGTCTTTACACGATCGGTAAAAGCTCCCCAGTTACACACCTGTTTCTTTCTGTTTACACTAACAGCACACGAACAGACATCTGCGGCAGCACCACGGGTATTGTATCAGCAGAAAATGGGGTACAGCCTTTCAGCTGTGATCACATCAGATGGTAACTATATTTAATTTGACATTCTGTTTTATTTGAATTATCCAGTCAGGAATGGCTGCATGAGGACTGTGTTATCGTATTGTTTTCACCCTGCATCAGAGTCCGAACCCATCAAAAGACACATAAGCAGACAAAGCATGCCTTATATTTTCTGTCAGTGCACACCTGAGAACGCTACTTAAATTCACTGTTTGACAATTTCTTCATTCTTCGATTTTTGTAAACCTATCTATGTGGAACTTTTAGAAAATAATTATTTATTTTGGCCTTGCTGAACTCTGTAATAACAGGTACAAATAAATTACGTTGTAGAAGAGTAGACTATAGTAGAAATAGCTGCAAATATAGAGTGTTCTCATCTATAAGAATGAAATAGTACATGGGCACAATGTCGAATCAGCTTAAAGACAAAACATTTTTTTCCAATACAACTTCAAATGGTGGATCAGAAAATTGTCACTGAAAGCAAAAACGTATCTTTTGTCGTGCTTGAAGTTCATTTGTATACACAAAATTCATCGTACAGCATGAACAGTTCCCGTGCCCATTTAAACTGTATAGCATACATAAATAATGCCAAAAAAGGCTTATACAGCCCTCCAATTAATGCTACAAGGAGTAAATACCTGCAGCACCAATGATGTGCATGTGCATAGTTGCTTGGCTTTGCTTCACAGGGACTTCAAACCACAGAAAGGGCTCAATTTAGATTCCTATGTCTGACCCAGAAGCACTATTCTGTAACACAAGTTTTTCCTAGATCATGGCTGCAGTGACGGCTATGAGCTGGAGGCCCAAATGAGCTGGATAGGACCCGAGAATAATTGGAGACTTTACCAGACAGCGCCATACTTGTGAGCCCAGGCCTTGCTAAGAGCACAGAGATACTGTGTCCACAATTAGCACAGGAGAATTCATCAGGGCCTCACCGCCGGTCGGCAGTTAAGCAACGATTATGTGAATGTGTAGTGACCAGAAAATATATGTATGCCTCTGCATAAGCGCTAGCTTAAAGTGCATGAGCAGACTCAGGCAGGGGCCAGGGGCAACGAGTGCCGGCGGTGTGGCTCATTAGCCGCGCTAATTTCATACACAAACGGACCGCCTAACCAACGACTCATCTCCTGCATGTTAGCCTATCGAACCTGACCCTGCGAGTAGTTTTGGCAACTGAAGCCTATGGTCTTTTTACATGACGGTTATAAAAACAGGTACAGAAACTCATGGATGAGGTTTTCTGCCTGAGTAAATAATTGGTAAGTCAAGCATTAGAATGTAAAGAATCTGACTCGTAATGATTCTGCATGTCATTACCAAGGTGGAAATAATGCGAAAAATGTGCTTGCATTTTTATCCTCTTCAATGCAGTTTTGGCTCGAAAAATTCAAAGTTCAAACACCTGTACACGTTTTTAACTAGGTCACTTCTAAGGGAATACAAGTTAAATTTAGCCTCCCTGGCTGACAATAGCACATTTTCCAAAATTCTGTCCATATGCATTGTCCCTAAAAAAACAAGGTAAAGTTAACATATAAACATTGTTAAAGCCTGACGTTCCCCCAGTGGAAATGCCAGCATTATGTGATTTTCAATGGCTGTGAGCCTCTGACCCTCTAATGCATAATCGCTTTGAAGCTGTCCCCGTTTAAGATCGCTTAATTAATAATAAAAACAAAACTTACTTACTGAATAATCAGGATCGATATATAAGCCTGTAATAATTACGTAATAACTAAGAAACGACAAATCACCAATGGGTTACATTGACTACGTACTTAATAGTGATATTGTAAGGATGTAAGTGTAAGCATCATGCACAAAATATCTCGAACATAAATTAACCGGAAAAGCTCAACCTAACTGAACACAAAAATGTTCTTGTTTCCAAAATGCGAAAGGGGCAGAAATCCAGAAAATTGATGGAGCATCTAACAAGGAATACTGAGCCCTGGTTCTTTTAACCGGAACATTTTCTTGCAATGATGCACGTGGCAAAGGGGGATTTAGTTTAAGTGGACATTGAGAGGACTGAAAAACTACAGCTAGATACCAGTACTCACAACAAAGTAACATGAAGAAAATAAATACATGAATTGAACATTTTGTTTGAGGGGAAAAATAGCACGAAATGTTCAACTATTCCATCTCATATTTGTTTTAATATCATGAATTTTCTTAAGAGGAGATAATAACTAAGTATTGCATGAAACATGAGCTCCGTGGCTTCAACAGCCTTTTTTAAACATAGTTGGGGCAGGTGAACTGTTACAAAAGTAACAATCTGTCAGGGTTTGGAAGTTTTGAGAGCTCTTTTTGTTGCTCTTGTCCGGGACAATATCGTTTGGCTCCCAATCGGATTCCTGGGCCAGCTGGCATTAATTGGGGGCGTTGCCCGGACTCTATTTAAGC